>CM034149.1:806134766-806734766 GCA_019776745.2 Taxus chinensis
TCGGATCGATGTCAACCTTTCCATCATTTCCTTAAAAAGGACATTGTCTTTCAATGGAGCGAAGAGTGCCACTAAGCCTTTGAGAGCTCTTAAAGCCTATCTCTTGCAGTCACCCTTGCTTATCCCACCTCAGGACGATCGGCCCTTTCTACCTTTACCTTTCCGCCACCAACCATGTTATAGGAGCCATGCTCACACATCGTGACTCTGAGCATCGAGAACAAGCCATTTATTACATAAGGCATACTCTTGTGGATTATGAGACTAGGTATACACATGTAGAAAAGTTGTTGCCTAGCCCTATCATTCGTGGCCACCAAACTCTGACATTACCTTCTAAATCACAAAACTTTTGTCATCACCAAAGTGGGACCCCATCCATTATATGTACACCAAACCTCATCTAAACCAACGCATCGCCCGATGGCTTATGCTCCCTCACCGACCTCGATCCTAGAGTTTGGTACACCAGAGAAATCAATTAAAGGACAAACTATCGCAGACCAACTAGCACAAGCCCCTTTACTCGGGGAACAATTTACCAATTTTTACTTTCCTTGACGAACTCAATCGCCACTCCTTCACTCAGTGAGGAGTCGTATCCAATGACCCTCTTCTTCGATGGATCCAAATGCCAGCATGGCGGAGGGGGCCGACGTTGTTCTCATTCCTCTTGATGCTGAACCTATGCCTCTTTCATTTTGGCTCGATTTCCCCTACACCAATAATACAGCGGAATACGAGGCCCTTGTTTTAGGTCTCCAGGTTGCGTTACACTTAGGTGTAAAATCTATTAATATTTTCGGAGACTCCTAATTGGTAGTCCAATAAAGTTTATGGGCATCTACCAATGTAAAAATGAGGAACTTTAAAAGTACAAACATTACGTAGATTCACTTTTGACCTTATTTACTCACTATTCTATCCAAACCATTCCCCGCTCAACTAACAAATTTACGGATACTATGGATTTCATAGCCTCGCAAATTCCTGCCTCACCAACTAACTCTGACATATTTTTCTTGGTCCAACAACTTTTTGCCCCATCTTACTCAGCCCCAGAGGTTTGTATGATAAATAATGTGTCTACTAATTCACAAGATTCCTGGTAATCACCAATTTTACGACTACCTTATAACCTCTGTTCTCCCACCTGACCTTACAAGTAACGGCAAACGTGCTTTTCTTAAAATTGTTTCTCGTTATGTCGTCATGGGGGGACTCCTCTATAAACGTGGCTTTGATGGCATCCTCTTTTGATGTCTAACCGGCGCGGAGGTCACCTATACCATCCAACAAGTCCATGATGGTATTTGTGGTGGACATTTTATTTTCCTTTCCGTGGCCAAATGGATCCTTCGCCTAGGCTATTATTGGCCTACTCTTAATAACGATTTCTACGAATATGTTAAGCGTTGTGTTATGTGTCAACATCATGCCAATCTTTAATATACTCCTAGCCATCCGCTACAGGTCACACGAGATCTTTGGCCTTTCTCACAATGGGGTTTTAGACCTTATTGGTGAGATTCACCCACCCTCTTCGCAACGTCACCGTTGGATAATCACAGAAACCGAATATTACACTAAATGGGTGGAAGCCATTCCACTCATTTCAACCAAAAAAGAAAAAATCGTAGAATTCATTAACCATCACATTATCTTTCGTTTTGGCGTTCCTCATCGCCTAATAACAGATAATGGAAAATCTTTCAAAAATAAGTTGTTACAAGACCTTTGTGAAAAATTTGGTATCAAACTTAGCTTCTCATCACCTTACTATCCACAAGCAAATGGTCAAGCCGAATCTTCTAACAAAACCTTAACCAAAATTCTCATGAAAGTTGTTAATGATTCTGGAAACAATTGGCCTGATCACATCCCCTTTGCCCTTTGGTCTTATCATACCAACATTCGTACCTCCACTAATGCCACCCCATTTTCTTTGGTATATAGTACCGAGGCTATCTTTCCTCTTGAAATACAAATACCCTCCCTAAGAATATCTCTTCAGGATATTCTCACCAATGATGATTTCCGCCAAGAGCGGTTAGACCAATTGGAGCTTCTTGACGAGCGTCGTCTTACAGCTCTTGACCAACTTCAAATCTATCAAAAGCGCATAAAGTGTGCTTATGATAAGTGACTTCATGAGCATACCTTTAAGGTTGGTGATCTTGTCCTCAAAGAGAATCAACATGTAACCAAACTAGAAAAAAGGAAAACGTGGAAAATTTGCTCCAAATTGGATTGGGCCTTACATTATCACTCACACTTATGGATTAGGCACTTATCGTTTAGCTTCGCTTAATGGTAAACCTAAGCTGAACCCCTTAATGCCTTGCATCTTCGACCATTCTACTATTGAATTTAGTGTTATATCACTTCTTATCTACCTTGCGCTCGTCCCTTGAGCTCATTTTCCACCTCATACACTTTGTTTCATGCATCTCAAAATAGAATCAAGCTCACATGGTTTGGTCATCACCTCCCCTTAAAGATGCCTTCCCTTTATTATTCTAGTCCATGGCTTCTAAAATATCAAAATAACACATTCTCAATTATACACTTATGGGATATTCTTGAGTCAAACTTCCTTCAAAACTAGATGCTTCATGCCAAACGGACATCTAGACCTCTAAGTTATACATAGACTACTCCCTCGAAGGATAGCTATGTGCAAAGCCACATCGGCTATTATAAATAGACTGCTCCCCCAAAGGACAGCTATACACAAAAGACGCATTTGCTACTATAAATAGACTTCTCCCTTGAAGGACAGCTATACAAAGTCATCCTTTATCAGAAGCTTCTCACATTGATCAACTTCATGAAGACCTCAAGAACAACAAAATATATATCCCATGTAGACTTCCTGCATCGATCAATTTATATCCAGCAAAGTAAAAAAGTAGTATTCCAAAGCACTTTTGAGTCATGGACTTGTCTATTTAGGTTTGGTTCTCTTTCGTCAAAATAATCACCTATATAACAAGTTCTCTGCACCCCAACTATATCAACCACCTCACCTCACCATTCGTCAAAACAACAAACACTCAAGGGACGTGACGTATATCCAATATATTGTGATTATACAACTCTTTTCACCTATCGACTTCTTCACCTATGCAAGGCACTTAGGGATTCAAGCTCATCCTATGTTAATATGTGGTTTGTTTAGCTCTTCTATACTACAGGACACCGTTTTGCGTCTTTTACTCGAATCTAGGATTGTGTGTTGACCTTAATCAAGACACGATTCCCTACTACTTGAGTAAGCTAACTTTCGATTCACCTATACCTACACCAACATCTCCATTCCCTTACCAACACCAACAACAAATTGCCTAACCCTAACCAAATTACCTGAATTCACCTCTCCCTGATCCTAAGGGAGAACTACATCAGTCTGAGGCCCCTACTTGCTTTGTGCAATGGGCTATATAGGCAGCACTTAGGAGACATGGGGTCTCCCAAGGTTAGCTCGACCATCCCCTACCATAACCTATCATGTGTTGTAAATATAAATATTTTTGTGTATTTCTCTTTGATAACATTCATCTTTATCTTTTTTTTTAAACAAAACATTCAAAACACAACCATTCTTATTATTATGATAACTCAAATCAACATACATATTTAGTTTTATTTTAAACAAATACATCTTCTCTATCATCGACGCACAGGTCAGAATCCTTATTTATTCTTATAGTCTTATGAAATTCACTTAGACCCTTGAGCCTCCTCCTGAATCAGGTGGTGATCATGATTGTCGACGCCACTCACTTGGCCTCTCCATCCTCAAAGGTGCCACTGCTATTGGTTCCTCCCACCGATCCACCAACATCTCTTGTAACATACGAATGCGTCGTCTCGCGTGGAGGAATCTTTCCTCTAGTCTCTCCACTCGTAACTGTGAAACCTCTAAGAATCCCGTTGTCTCATTCACCTGTGTTTGAAGCTGGTGAACCAAATTCTGCAGGTGGTCTCTCTCCGCTATAATCACAACTATGTCAGGACGATCGGCCCTCTCGCGTACACCTCACAACTCTGCTACCCACCATAATCTATAAGCCTCTATCGCTCCTGCATCCATTACCCTGTGATCGGCTGTTATCTCTTCTGGCCCTTCTGGAGGTGTCAGCCGGGGAGGTGAGAATAATGCCTCGGCATCGATCCACATGTATGTTTTATAAGCCATAGGTATATCCTGAACAAATCCAAATTGTCACCACACCCGATCTAGAGGAATCCTCTTGTACTCACCTGGTCTGTGCCCTGCGATCCACCTCAATCAATCTACACCCCTTAACTCCTCAGCTATGTTCTCTGTCACCATATAGTTCCCGTAAGGCCTCCAAAAAATATCTGCAATCGTCACCATCTCCCATACCTGCCTATAATACTTGATGTCATCTATCACGGCCTGGGATCTCTCCTCTTGTTTTGTCTGGACCCATCATCTGAATCCCAACCTCTGCACTCCTGTCTCTTTCCTGGATTGGTTAGCCTATTGGTCACACACACACAATGTGCTAATAGGCCCAACAATGTAATAAGTATGCACAATCCAGTGCCGTCCTATGCTTTTACTTACAGGCCCATAAACCCCTGTATAGCTCTGCCAGATATGCGGTGGTGCCCATGTGAAAGTCACGCTTCTTTCTATCATTTCCCAAATAATACACATCAATGCTTTTGGAAATCTTCCCCCATCCGCCCTCGGTAATTCATAATACCCCACCGCTATCATTAATACCACTACCAACCTTGTTTTCTCAGGGTGTGTTGCATACATTGTACCATAAGTGAATGTCAAACCTCGCTCGTGTGTCAAATCTCGTGAAGCTAAACCAAATATTGCTATTATCGCTCCCCACGCTGCGCTAGGCAATTCCTGATACACTGGTCTTCTTGTAATTGGGAGCCTCAAAATTCTAAACACATCTTCCAATGTCACTTTCATCTCCCCTATTGGCAGATAGAAGGCATTCTTTTCCAAATTCCACCTCTTAATCAATGCCTACAACATAGCATGATTGGGGTGTGTTTCGTGAATAATAGCAGATTCCACTTAACCCCACACGGTTTATCAATGCCCATTAAGCTGGTGTTACATCCGCTCGGACTCATGACAAAAAATTTGGCACACTATCATTCATCCTCAACCCTGCCACTTCCTACATACATCAAATCAACAAACAAACCATTCAATAAATCAAATCCCAAAGTGTTTTTTTTCTCACTGGAATTTCATACAGTAACCGATATCGGTTATACATAACCAATACCGGTTGCCTAATCGATACTGTTTATCTCTAAACGATATCAGTTACTGTCAAACATATACAGCCCTGCTTAAAACACATCCCCTACAATAATTATTTTGCTCGTTTACTCCTCTCTATACCTACAAACATATGCAAAACCCCCGCTTACCTACCCCCTAACACTCACCCCATCCCAAACCCTTACCTATCACCTTTTCTTTCTCATCTCTATCCACTTACCTTCTCTCATCCTATTTCATAAAACATGGAAGAATTAAAATTACAACCAACAGTTTACCTCTTGGGATGCAGCAGCTTGTGGTGGAACCTGTCTTCCCTCTCGTCTCTGCCTACTGGATGCTTCTCCTTGTCTAGCCATGTTCACCTCCCTCCTCAATATAACTTACCTTTCTGCCTTCTTAATCTCATCCCACAATCACTTTACCTGTCTCTTTCCCTCCTTATCACTCAATTCTCCCCTGCAATTGTTTTGTATCAGTCGTCAAACAGCGTCGCATCCTCGTATTTAACTTATTGCATGCCTCTAAAAATAAGAACTCAAGTTGTCTCCCAAGCTTTTCTATTTTTAGAAAAGCTTGTTTTAGAATAACCGATATCGGTTACTTAATCGGTATCGGTCATATATCTACCAACATCAGTTAGCTAACCGATATCGATCACATGTCTCCTTTCACTTAAACCTAGGCTTTTTCTTCATTTTTTGCAAATTTTTGGTAGCGCCCGCCTCTTTTTCCTGCATAACGACATCATTATCAATATTTGTCATCAGAATCACATCAACACATATATATCATCACAATTTCATCAAACTCATCATCTATATACATTCAATTTCAAAAACCATCGACAAAACACAAAACATTTTTATACACACGATGTGCATCAAAATCATCATCTATATATATATCAATGTTTCAATATACAACTTCTCCTGCATGGGGGCCTCTGTGAGCTCAAAATAATACAAATTCAGCATGCAGACCGCTTATCCCTATCAAAATCTCGACTCGTCTCGTAGGCCAGTATCTCAAGTCAAAAATATACTCGGCTCAGACGTCGGTATCAACTATACAACCTGTACTCGACTCGCAGGCCAGTATATACAACAAGAATGAATAAATAAATCACATGTGGGCACGCAGGCCTCTATATACATGACCGGTTCGCAGACTGGTGTCTATATCCAATATCCAAAAACCCATCTCCGCTCCAGGGATGTCTCAGCACTCCCCACCACCCTCAGCCCCTCTCCTTGTTGGTCCCTGCGTTGGCTCTCGCCTCCTCCCTGTAAACAAACCCACCGGCTGTGGCTGCACCTCCTTGGGATCTCTGGCTCCAAGATGTCTTGGCTTTATCCACCACATATGGCTGATAGTCAGCCCCCGGTACCATCAAGGACGTCCTGATAATACCGGGCCTTCACTCTCGCCTCCATATAGCAGGCCCGTGCCACCGTGGCTGCTGGGGCTAGTCCCCCGACTCCTACTAGTAGTGGCCCCTATCCTACCGGTACACTTGGTTCCTGTGGCGGTACCTATAACCTGCGCCTTGTACCGGTGGTGGTGCCTATGCTTGCTGTGGCTATACTAGAGCCTGTACCAGCGGCGGTGCCTATTCCTGAGCCTGTGCCTGCGCTAACTGCCCCTGTAGCACCCCAATTTTTTACCTGCGCAGCAGCAAGCTACCCCTGTAACAACTGCACTTGTTGTACGAGCCGGTCCCTCTCTGCTATAATATCTACCAAATATGGTTGTGTGGGTTGTGCTCTCCTAGCTGCTCTCTCCCCTGCCCACCAAACCAGAAAAGCCCCTGTCACTCCAGCATCATCCACTGTATCATCCGTCGGCCTCTCTGTTACACAATCTGGGGTCAACGGGCTGTGGTGCCGGCTGTGGGGCCTCTACATCATCCCTTTGGTACTGTGAGAAGGGAGGTGGCTCATCTTGTCTCAAGCCCAACTGCCGTTGTACCCTCTCTAGGGGTATCCGCTTATTACTCTCCAGGCCTCCGTCCAACTATCCAGAAACTATACTGGATCTAGCACATCTGTGCTTGGGCTCCTCCTCGGGGGCTGATGACCTCTGTAGGGCCTCCATATAATTTCCAGGGTGGTCAAGCCCTCTAGCATATGATGGTTAGTAGGGAACATCCCGTCCTGTGAGTACCGCTCGTGGCTGGCCCATGACTGCCAACCACCTCTGAAATCCATATCTATAGACAATCTATGGCCCTAGATACTGGGGTAGCCCTACTGGTTGTATACAAATGATTTACTCGTATGCATAGCAATGTAAAAAAAAATGTAGAGCAAATACCAAATATTCTCATCTCGCGATAACCCCACAGCTCTCTATATAGGTTCACCAGATACACTGGTGCCCAGGTATAGCATGTATGCTCCTCTACCATCTCGTGTAACACCCCCATCAAAACCCGTGGGAAGCAGCCTCCCTCTGAGTCTGGGAGAGCGAAGCATCTGATACCTATCATCATCAACATGGCAAGCCGTGTCTCATGTCGGTGTGCACAATACATGTCGCCATAGGCAATGCTCACGCTGTGATAGGTCAACAATGGGGCTTCAGCCCCGAATACATGTAGGATGCTATCAATTACGGTCTCCACATCCACCTGGAACACTACCTCACCTACGATCGGCAGTCTTAGGATGTGATATAAATCTTCCAAAGTAATCATCATCTCTCCAGTAGGGAGATGGAAGACATTGGTTTCCGGATCCCATCTCTCGATGAGGGCAACCATCAGGCTATGGTCCCTATCCATGGCCCTATACCACTGGACTTCGCCGAGTCCAACCTCTCGCATGATGCCCCACTGCGCTACGGACATATGTGGCCGCATCTGCCTCAATACTGGGCGCATCCGATCCCGCATCGTAAGCTACTGGCGTGCCTGCAAAACCAACACACTTCATCAGGAGTACCCTTTACAATAACAACTACCTTAACTCTCTATACCCACTTAAGATCTACTCTAGTAATCTAATTATACCCCCTCCAATTTAACACCTTCTACTTCATAACCAACACCTAATCTATCCTACCTAAACCAGCCCCCCAAAAACCCCATTTCCCCACACCCCAATCACGTTCCCTATCAACTCTACTCCTTCCCCCATCACCCTCAAACAAACAAACAAAACAACATGACAAAATTCTAACAAAAAAAAAACCATAACTCCTATTCATGCTGACTGGTACCGGTCACCCTCGACCGCCTTCAGTCCCCCCAAGCCAATTATGTGTACTAACGCCGGTCGACCTATGACCCACGCCGGTCGACCTATGACCCACGCCGGTCTTCACCCAAACAATATATACAAAAAATTTATGTGACCGATTGCCGGCCGCACAGTGACCGACATCGGTCACTGTTTGATTGTGTGGCCGAACCCAAAACGGCCCGCAAAACCACTTTTTCCCTATTTCTCTCCTTTTACCCACAGCAAACCCCTGAAAACCTACCCACCCTACTATTTTGGCCTCACTAGCCTACCTACCCACTCAATTTTACATATTACTTCCATTCATTCACTATTTTTATTAAATTTAAAACTTCCTACCCAAAACCCACATTTAAGTTAAACTTATTAAATTCACATAGGTCGGAGTTTAGAGCCTACCGGTACAAACTACATGTCGTCATGGTGGGATAGGTAGTGGTGGTCCAGCTTGTCCAGCACCTCCTGCTCCTCCTGGCTGAGCCATGGCTCCAAATCTCCTCAGCTGGGTCCTCAACCAATCAAACTCTACCTCCTGCTCGCTGGGGTCTACCAATCACTCACTCCTCCACTCAAATAATGCCACCTCAGCCCACAAACTCAACAAAATCAATTCACACCTTAGACAAGACAAATTTGGGTGCTTAAATTCACAAAGTGACAATGACAGGCTGTATTTTTCTTTTTATAGGTTTTGACCTATTAACTGATACCGGTTATTTTGCACCCTAGAATACCGGGTATCGGTCTCCTAACCGATATCGGTTACACATAACCGATATCAGTTATGTGTAATAACTCCCACTCTTAGCCACCCAATCTCCACTTTTCCCCCATCACCTACCCCTAGCTTTGCTGACTAGCCTTATTTTGACCTCAATTTGGCTCGACCCAAGCCCGCCACCAACCAATCAGGCTCGACCCAAGGGCCGCACCCAATCAATCATGCCCGACCCAAAGGCCGCAACCACTCAATCAGGCCCGACCCAAGGCTGCAACCAACCAATCAGGCCTGACCCAAGGTTGCAACCAAACATTAGGCCCAACCCAAGGCTGCAAACAACCATTAGGCCCGACCCAAGGCCGCACCCACCTAATCAGGCCCGACCCAATGCCACAACCAACCATTAGGCCCGACCCAAGGCCGCACCCACCTAATTAGGCCCGACCCAAGGCCGCACCCACCTAATCAGGCCCGACCCAACGCTGCAACCACTTAATTAGGCCCGACCCAAGGCCACAACCACACAATCAGGCCCGACCAAATTCTGCAACCACCCAATCCAGCTCAACCCAAGGCCACAACTAACCATTAGGCCTGACCTAAGGCCGCAACCACTTAATCAAGCCCAACCCAAGGCCACACCAATTAATTACCTCACCCAAAACCCGTAAATTACAATTTTATCCACCCATCATGTAGCTTTTTGTTCAGTACAAGCTCACCTGTTCGTGTTTTAGCATGATTAGGGTACTTGACTTGATTGGTCGACCAACTTTTCCTAGACCAAGACCGTGACGTTTTATATCAACCGAACCAACCATTTGGTACTGCCGAACATGCCTAAACGTTCCTATACCTTACCCGTTATATCACCTGGAGCTACTTCCTATGCCTTGGATACCAGGATTATATCACCCTTGTTTGGATAAACTATCAACCTTTGCCTATGAATTGCTTGTTTTTCTCTTTAAATCATGTACCCTGGTCGCACTACTGCATTTCAACGTGGTGCGTCTTCTTCCTTGAACTTACCCCTCCATCTTACCATCATCTCAACACCATTCACCCTTTATCAACCCTATCCTTGATTTGACGTCACCTGAATCTATGATAGATTTGAGGGGGATTACCTATACCCTTAACGGGAATAACCACTTCTTATTATTGTCAGTTCAGCTTTACAAGACAAGCTACACAACAACAAGGGGCTAATGTAGACACCAAATTTGTGTCTCACGACACCCTGTGCCCCGCATCTCATTTTGTAACCTAACCTCACCACCTAAACCTTGCACAATTATTTATTAATTACCTTATAATTAATAAATCCACATTTTCAAACCTGCCACCTCATTTAGCCACCTCATCATGACCTAGCCCTGATCCTAAACTAACCTAATTAAGACCTATAACTTGGTCTACATCCACACCCATGACTAATTACCCCTCACCCGCACCAAAACCAACCTAATAATGACTTGACCAAGCCCACAACTAATCTCTCGGGAGAAGAGGAGGGAATGTTAGCTATTTTACTAAAAATATCCCACTTTGACTTAACCAACATCGGTTCCTACTCAACCGCCGTCGGTTACGTAACCGCCATCGGTTCCCTGTAAATGACCTCCCCCAACCAAAAACAAAGCATCGGGAATTCATTTGGAAAAATGATTTGAACTTCACTTGGCAGAGTGGAGACAAGTGAAGAAAAGAAAAGAGCATCGAGCCGAAGACTTGCAACCGAACCACTGGATTGCTGTCACCCTGTTCAAGCATTGGAAAAGACTGAAGATAGCTTCATCAGCTCATTTTCCAATACCAGATCATCCCAACTGAGCCTTACTGTCACTACCACATTCCTTGGACCTAAATCTTCATCAAGGATGAGTAAGTAGTGTCTGGTATGTTTCTAAGCACCATTTCTTGAGCCTTTTGATTGATAGTAATTATAAGGTCACTCCTAGATCTACCACCTGCCAGCACCCTACACTTAACCTTCATCCATACATGCTTATATTTCCCAAAAGATATTTTTATCACACTCTGAGTCTTCCCTGTCATCTCACTATTCCCCTCAGCCGGTCCACCAGTCTTAATAACCTCACAATCACCCTGCAACCAACCTCTATCTAGAAGTGCCTAGATTACTGACCCTACCGGTGTTGGTTATCCCCTATCGGTAGTGGTTCTCTAACTGCAGTCAGTTATCCAGTGACCAACATCGTTCACTGTGACTTATACCCAAAACCTTCCTCTCACCTATTTGTCTCCTAACAACCTCAGATCCAGTCTGGTTTATCCCTGTAACTTGACCTGAACGTATCAACGGCCATTGACCAAACAAACAACATGACGTTTTATTATCAGTAGTTTAGTCTCTATTGCTCGGTAACGAAGGGGTACCTAAATCGTGATTTTGCAATAGCTTCTTTATTATCATTTGTGTTAATTCATATTAAAAGGGGGAACTGACCACCTTCGAAAGGAAGTCTAATATTTCCTGGGCCCAAGAGAGTTCCCTCATTTATTATCTAACTAAAATCTGGTGGGCTTATATTTTTACTTGCAGGTAGTCCTTCCAAGACAAAAAGGAGTTCTTCGCAATCGATCTGATCTCTCTCTATGGTACACGCACACCCTCTCAACATTCAACAAGTATTCCTCCTAGCCCTAACCCTTATCTATTTCTTAAAAGAATGAAAGGATAGAAGTAACTCTATTCCAGGAACAGAAACATTTTGTGCGAAACACATGCAACTTCCATCATTTTATCCTTTTCCCATTCTTTCCTCTACAACTTTTCTATGCATCCATCTTCTCTAGTAATTCACATTTTTTACAAGTTTCTGAGAAATTCCAAATTAAAAATATCAACCTTTACATTCCTTAGACTCACAAATTATGCTCTAAATCCATTCAATTGCACTTTGTAGACAAAAATGACAAGGAATTTCATCAAAAAATGATGAAAAAAAATGTGTATTCGCATCTCCAGGAGTCTTGGATAAAAAAATGGTGGCAAAATTAGATGCAATACACAACAACCATTGATTTTTCCCTTTCTCAACTTTAGATTACAGTCGTCCACGTGGAAAAAATTTGATTTGAAGTAGGTCTAAGGTTGACTAATGCATTTTATAACTTATGGAGAAAATGCATAATTTTCACATTTTTCCTCGCCCCTCCGTCTTTGAAATTCAGGCTCGACACGTGGCTTAATTTGGGCCATTAATGGAGTCGCGGCTCATTTTTGCAATTTTACCCTGTTTAACAAAAAGGTAAAATTTCCAATTTGGACCCCAACAGAGTTGCAAAGTTATTTCATAACTTTTATCCCTCATACAAAGAGGCAAAAAACTTAAAAATGTTCCGCCAACCCACCTTCCCACTTGTAACTTGAAAAATGGCCACATATCCATCTTCGGGGTGAAAGTAATACTTTTTCCCTACCACTTCATATTTCGTGAATAGCCAATCAAAGACTATCGAGGCCATGGGAATAATTTGGCATTTTTTACAAATGTGACCAAAGTGGCAAATTTCACCAAAAAGACCCTCCGGGCTGCAACCAATTAAAAACGAATGTGTATAGACATTCAGGGAAAAAAAAGAGAAATTTGCTTTGCCTTTATAAATTTAACCTTCCAATCACAACTCAATGGGGCTGCAAGGCCAAATTGATCTTTTTGCAAACATAGAAAAAAGTTACAAGTTATAACATAGACGCAATGTGCCTCATCCAATCAAAAGAGACCACGTAGCTGAAGAAATATAAGATATAATTTAATGGGGAAAACATGCCCATCAAACCGTAAAATGTAGGGAAATCACCAGTTACACCCAAAATTGAATTTTTCTTTAAGGACAAAGAATTTGGAAATGATAGAAGGCCCAAATATGATCCACAATCATGGAGAAGGATCTTCAACAACATACAAATGAATAAAACCTTTCACGCATCCATTCAGGAAAATAGAAAATACACAACAACCCACATATTGAAGAATTTTAAGAACAAACGGGGAAAGATTAAATTGAGCATGAACACCTAGGTCAAAATATAATTGAAGCACAAATTTTAAAAAATAAGGAGACATGAAATATGAAATGCATCTTAAAAATATAGCTTCAGATATTTAATAGTCCTTGGTAATGCAAAATCAAATTACAGTTGAGCTCTCGACGAGATACACAAGAAGAAACCATTCCTAAGAAATAAAATGGTTTCCTTTTCTGAGAAATGAGAGAAAATACATATTTGGTAGGAAAACTCGAGTCTTATTACAAAACAACTTAGATCTATGTGAAATTTAAAATTATTATTCACCACGAAGTAGCTAAACAACTCTACGAGATGGAAAAACCCTGATTGAAACTCAAGCAAGAAAACCCAATATTCAAAGCATGTCACAAAGTATGGTAAATACAAACACCTAGATCGAGTAATGAAATATGAAATATTTTTTTTCTTACCTTCAAATAGATTCAGGGGTACATGTCCATGCAAGGAAATTTGATGCAAGCTCAAGTTCCTCACATTGGTGGCCATGTTTGAAGAATGTGGGAAGTAGATCTTTAAATTAAAATATCTCAAAGCTCTATCATAGCAGCAAGAAAGAATTTTTTTTGCAGACTTCTTTTCACAAGAGTCCTTCTAGAACATGCCCAACACTTTCATGGAGGACATGCATTGTCATAAAGTTCCTCAACCACCAAGGGTTTCAGAGTTTTCCAATAGATTAAAAAAAAATTAAAAAATTGAAACACGCTTTAGGGTTCATATCCCTAACTCAATGAGTGTTTCGAGTTACCTAGCTCAAGTTATACCCAACCATTGTAAATTTCTCAGTTACCCACCTAGGTGTTTTATTTTCATTACTGGCATTGGAAAGTAAGTAATATATTTGCTTGGATCAAAGAAACTAAGGATCATGTGGTTTATTATTAGATTTTTCTGCTAGGTTCGAAGGGTGACTAAGACAAAATTAACCATCGTGAACATTATCTCCAAAGTTAAAGAGCTTTTGGATGTCTCTAGCTAGTGAAGAAATAAGACTATCGGGATTTACGTTACTAACATGCATTTTTTCTACTCAAGTTAATCAATTACAAAATCTAGATAAAGTCAAAGCCATTTATTATCCAAAATATGCATGTGCCCACATAACGACAAAAATAGAATTTTACAAATAATGACAAATTTCTATATCTTGAATACTCCAAAATAACTTAGAGTATGCAAAAACTCCATACCATTTAGAAGGCAGGTTGAAGAGTCTAATTTCATTCTACAAGTCCTCTAGTAGTTCACATAGTCCAAAAATAGATTTCTTTTAGTTTATTTTTGTCCAATTCCCTCATGCATGCTAGGAATAGCTCGTAGCATTGGAGTTTTTATTTAACATGATTGATTGGTGAAGTTTGAGGGAACTGAATTCATAACATAATTATTGAGCTCATATCCACTTCTTTTTTTCTATTTATTCCATGCCTTTCGAAGCAAGGGGGAGGCTTTTTGATGTAATGAAGTGTTGAAGGATTTTTTTGTAGAAAGTTCCATTGATGAGGAGTATTTTTATGCCTTTCTAGATTTTTTGGAGAGTTGTGTATTTAAGATAGTTTGTGTTATGTCAAAATCACAACACCCCTGATAGCTTTGGATCTATGTGTTTTGAAATGAGTCTAAACTGCATAACATGGGATTATCCTGTAGTGTGGGATGTTGCAAGTAGGATAATCCTTCGGAGAAAGTCAGATTCTTATCCTAATCTAGTGCCAACTTCTCCAAAGTGTAGAGAATGGCGACCTAAACTAATCCTATCCTAATTCTTTCCAAGAAGACAAGGATAGAAAGATGCATAAAATAAAACTACTATAAGTGAATGTGATGCACCAAGAAAGGGGTGAGACAATTCAAGTGAGTCAAATGTGGAGAGAAAACAAAGTAGGAGAGGGCTAGTAGAAGCGCCACTACCCAAGAAAATATTCGATTCCCTATATTCATAAATCACAAAAAACTACAAACCCTGTAAAGAGATAGATACATGAACAATATACTTGAAAATATAATGGAAGGAAAAATATGCAATTTCATACAAGTGAGAGCATAAATGGCCACAAAAAATGAATTTTATTTCTCATAAACATGCACAATCCATTATAATATAAGCACAAGGAAATAATACTTTAAAATAAGCCCAAATTTGAGTTACGTAGCTCACAATAGCTCGGATAAAATTTGACAGAGTTCCTTTGCTTTTAGGAAAATCCCCCAAAATGAAGTAGATTTTATAATATATAACAAATTTGGGTCACCAACCAAAAAGATACATTAAAGAGGTATGGGAAACCATTCATTTTTGTATGTTTCCTACAAGGGTGGTCATGGGTGCCATGCCTCATTAATCTAGTTGTTAGGATATCATTCATTCACCTACCCTCATATGGCTTGTAACTCTTCCATCTTGCGGGTCCATCTAACCACGTTGGGTTAAAAATCATCCATTCTCTTTGAGAAAATTTCCTAACACGTGAGTTCCTCTACATATTTGGGTTAAATGAACCATCTAACCATGATCCATACACTTGTGAGTAGGTCATCAAACCTGATTTTCTTCTAACTTCATTAGGTTTGGATGACATCTAACATTTCTACTTTACATGCTTCTTATCATAAGACCAACCCATGAGTCATCCATCTTCACATCATGGTCCATCCTACCCAACCATCCTTGCAGCCAATGAATGGACGAGCTGAACAACTAGGTTATATAACTGCGGATCATCCATCTATGTTGGTTGTCTACCCCCAAGGGGTTGGACGACATGTATATATGTTGAACCAACCTCTTTGTATGTCATTAATCTTATGATCCATAAAAAAAAAATTCCAACATACCTAGCCAACTGAACCATCTTCTATACCAGGGGTTAGAAACCATTCAACCCGTCTCCCATCCAACTGAGCTAACCAACCCATGTCATCCATCCCTTTCTATACGCCACACCGCCTACTAACTAGCACACTTTCTAACTTGAGGGGGTTGGACGTCGTCCGTCCATCTGACTAACCTATCAAGATTCTTACCTACATGTCCAACTAAGCTAACACACCTGTCCATCTAGCTCTCATCCATCCAATCTAAGCATCTAACCATATGTCGTCGAACTCGGATGACACACCTACCCAACCAACCTATCTGACTCTTCCTCAAACTTGACCAATTTTTGAATAATCTCGATTGTCAACTCCAATATTCACTATGGGTTGCTAGCTCACCACGATTTAATACCAACTTGATCGAGCTAGAACTCGAGCTACTCTAAAAACTATAAAATATTTTCTCTTTTTCCATCAACTGCCGATGTTCTGACCTATTAAATTTCCATTTCATAGGGGGTGAAAAAAATCGATAACAATTGACAACTTGCGGGATGATCTTCTTGCTAGATCTAGAAGGCCAGTGACCTTAGGAGATCCATCAAGAACAGAGTCATATTCAATGCTGGAAATAGCCCGTCATTTTAAAATCTATATTCCATCTTCTAGAACACTAGCAGAGATTTTCATTTCAAAATAAATCATGGATTGAGGGCTAATTTTTTTTTTCACCAAAATTTTCCTGAAACTAGAAAGTGAAATAAAAACAAGAGAATAACTATGTACAAACAGAAAAGATAATACACTTTCCAAATATAATAAGCAAAGAGTACATAAACACTTATTACAAAAGCAATCAAAGCATTGTTTTCACTCAAAGCATTATTTTGACTCAAATCACTTATAGGAATTACAAATATTAAACTAATATGTACAAGAAGTATATTTCACTCAATAAAAATGCTTGAGATAGATTCCATTGACTTGAATCTGTAGTTCTTCTTCGTCAAACCCTTATAGGTGAAAAGCATTGTTTTCTTTGCAGCCTTAAATCATATAAGGGACACTCCATATTACATCAAACTTAGAGTGCCTTCCTGGTTTTTCCCTATCTACATCCCATTTTAAGACCAAGTCTCATTCTTGGAACATTCTGTTTCTTTCCTTCCTGTCAAATCTCATCTTGATTTGAGCTTGGTCTTTTCCATTGTCTTCATGGCCTGATTTCTTAGCTCCCCTAGCTGCATAAGATTTATGTACCTCACTTCCATGGGCTCAAAATGAAATAGCTCTAGCTACTTCATGAGTTCAAATGTTGGAAACTTGAGTGATATAGGCAACCTTGCCTCCCTTCCATAAACTAACCTGTAAGGAGAGTTCCCTATTGAATTCTTTGGAGTAATCCTATAACCCCATAAGGATGATTTCAACTTGGTGTGCCATGTTCTCTGATTCACATCAAGAGTCCTCCTTATAATCCTTAAAATATTTTTTTTGTAGACTCTTCCTACGCATTACCCAAGGGTAATAATTTGAGGAGGTGCTCAAATAAATTCCATTTTTCACTACCCATCAAGATATTTTGGTCCCAAGAAAATCCACGACATTATCTGACATTATAGTTGAATGGATTCAATATCTAGGTACAATACCCTCATAAAAATGCAAGATGCTTCCCTCATTTGCATCCTTGAGTGCAACTTACTTTGTCCAATTGGTGAAATAATCTATGGCTATAAGGATTCTCTTGTGGCCAAAGCTTTAATTTGAGTTATTTAGCCCATTAAAGTCCAACCCAATTTACATGAATGTTTCATCTACAAACATGGGGTGGAGTGGAATGGATGCTAGCTTCTCTTTACATGTGAAGAAAGCACATTTTTGGCAGTTCTTAATCCATGCATCACAATCATTAAAAATTTCAGGCCAATAATAACCAACCTTCATGATCCTAAGAGTTGTTATTTTTGAGGAAAAGTGGCCAAATATTTCTTCATCATGAAACTCATGTAATACCCTCTCCACCTGATCTATTTTGATGCATCTTAGGAGGACACCATTCATATATATTTTCAACAATATGCCATCAATAAAAACATATGGAATGGATTATAATCTGAAGTATCTCATATTTTATTTACTCAATCCTTGAGGAATTTGAGCTGTTTGAACTAAATAGACTATATCTTGAGTCTAACAAGGATCAAGTTAGGCACTGACTTGTTTCTCTTGATCATCGTGTAGCACCAAAACAACCTCTTGTTTACCACATGACTCAACATGCTATCCTGAAGATAGCTAATCACATAATCCCATGCCCCTTACTAGCTTGGTCACCCTAATCTCAATGTCATATTCCGTGACCTTGGTTACCCACCCAACCTTTTTTCATTAAGGTCCTTGTTTAAAAGAAAATATTTTATACCAGAATATGTGACTAGTAGATGAATCCTATTATTTGACACTAAATGGCTGAACTTCTTCAAACTTCTAATCACTGTAAGGAAATGTTTCTCAATGAACCAATATCTTACCTCATAGTCCACAAGGCCTTGGATGAAGAATGTAATAGGATATTCCAGTCCTTCCTTATTCTGTTGCACCAAGATTACAAAGATGTTGTCTAAACCACTGAAGGCATAGAGAATAAAGTCTTTGGAGAAGTACAGATTAATGAGAGTTGGAGCTTGAGATATGGAATTATTGATAGCTTTAAAAATTTGATTTCCCTCCACTGTCCATTTGAAATCAAAATTCTTCTTCACCATCATCGTGAATGGATTCACAAGAGTGAATAAATATGGTAAAAACATTAGAATAAAGTTTATCCTACCCAAGAATCTTTAGAAAGCCTTCTTATGACTTGGAAATGCTAAAGAACAGATGTATTATACTCTCTCCATATCAATTATCAGTCTTTCCGTTGACAGGATATGGCCTACAAGTTTACCATCATCTGCCAAGAATATGCACTTTTTAGGGTTCTAGGACACTCTAAACCTCGTACACGTATGAAAGACCTTCCAAAGATGAAAGAGGCGGCTTTCTACATTTTTATAAAATACAGTGATGTCATAAAGATAGACAAGCACTATCTTTTTAGTGATACTTTAAATGCCATATTCATTACTCGTTGAAATGTTTCTCTAGCGTTTGATAACCCAAGTGGAATTTTACTTTAGGCATAGGTACCCCATTTTTTGGTTAAGGTTGTATTGAAAATATCCTCCTTTCTCACCATTATTTGATTATAGACTAAGTATTCATCTAGTAGGGAGAATCTCTCCGAACCAACCAATACCTATAGAATCTTATCCCTGGAGGGAAACAAATAGTGATCCTTGAGGGAGGCCCTATTTAAATCCCAAAAATCCACGCATAACCTGATTTCCCCTTTACTTTTCCTAACCAGAAATATATTTTCTACCCAAATTGAGTGCTTGAACAAAAAAGTGATACTTTCCTCAATGAGATTATTTAGCTCCTTCTTCATGAGAGGCTCTATATGAGGGTTGACCAACCTTTTATTTTTTCTGATGACTTTTGCTTCCAAATTTAGCTCAATTGTGTGTTTTGCTAATTTTGGGTTAAAACTCTTCAAATACTCAAAGCTCCATGTGAAAACATCCCGGATTTCCTAAAAAATATACAAAAATTCATCTTTTTCTCATTCATCGCTCATCTTGCCTATTTGGAGCTTCTTTCCTTCTTCAACTAAAATGGACTCAAGATCCTTGTTTTTGACTTTAATGTTGGCCTTCTCTTTTCAGAATTGGTAATTTAGGTTAAAAATTGACTCTAGAGTCATCAACCCCTTTGGAAATTTGTTTATCCATGTTGTACAACTTGATTCCCATATCGCTACTCTAATAGATCTTGATTTTCAGCTAAGCACTCAACCTCCTCCTCTTAAAAATTAATGATATGTTGATCATCCTCAACCACCTAATGGCTTGTGTTATTATTTGGTATAGTTGGCCTCATAATTACATGAATATGAGGTCATGTTCTGTCTCTCTTAATATTGTCAACCACATCGAATGTTGCCCCAATTTCCCTAAGCCTATCTACAACTTCATTCTTATTCCTTGGTATGGCCTAAATATTTAATGCCTCAAGGTCTTAAATTTAATCCCATACTCAATGTTTATAGTCTTTCAGTAAATAATTTTTAGTGGCATGTTGTCCTATAACCTTGTTGACAAATAACTCACTATCTCCAAACACTCATAAGTTTTTAATACCCATCTTTATTTTCCAGTACAATCCATAGATCAAAACTTCATCCTCAGTTGTATTGTTTGAACAAGAAAACTAAAAATACAATTTTGAGTAGTACTTCATAACTTGTGGTGAAAAAATCATTACACCTCTTCTAGCACCTTGCCTACTCCTTGAACCATCAAACAATAGCTTCCACACTTCATTATAATTTTGTCCAATTTGGTGATGCTAGGGAGAAGTGAATTCTCCTCATGTAAGCAATAATTTACCTACTCAGCTTCTTCCATCTCTCAATAGGGATTAAAGGCATGTATTTTTTGAGCCCAATCATCAAGTGTTAAATCTAGAATACCTCCAACCTTAGTGTCTACCTCTTGAGCCTCCAAGCATTCTTCTTGATAAAATATGGTACAACTAGCATTAATTGTGCTTAGAACATGGGGATCAATGTGAAAGTGTGTTATTGGTGATGATCTGATAGTAACCTTATCTCAATATATTTTTCTAAATAACTTGTTGGACTAATCAAATTATATGTACCCAAACATCTTGGATGTAATATCACTGGAAAGGGAACAGGGAAGTAGTGGAGGAAAATTAATCATCGATACATCTTGTCAAACTGAGACATTCATGAAAGCATGGAATGTAAGGCTTAGTTCTTTGATTACTCCAACTGTGCCTACCATTGTCCCATCAAATTTTAATAATCCCCTCAATACCAGTTTATACTTTAAGCCCAATTTATTTGTGATTTTCTTCAACATTACTAAGCTTCGCACACCTGAGTCGATCATACAATTGTGCACTAACGTATCTCTAACAATCAATGAAACATTCAATGGTGGAGGCTTCACATTATTACATGAATGAAATTTTCCTTGTTGCTAAGTGTTAGTAATAACCCTCTCCTAATTTTTTGATGGATCATTAGAAGGGGACCTATTGTAGCAGACTCATAGCACCCCTGGATGCAGATCAAGCTTCTAGGTTGATCACTCTAGCATCTAGTGTGATTGCACAACATGGAAACCTCTCTCCAAGCATGGGGACTTGTGAAACTGAGAGAGGAATCTCCAGATTAAAGGCTGGTTCCTCAAACTCCTTTGATTTAGATCTATATTTTGTAAAAAACTACAGAGGTTTAGATCCTAATCCTACTCTAACTTGCAAGGAGACAGGGGTAGAAGTGCAAAAATTGAAACTAACTAAAGATGGTGATGCACCAAAGGAGTGGTGAAACATATTTGTCATGCAAATAGACACAGACCAAATTTCATAACATAAGACATACACAGACTGATAATGTATAATTTAGTATCTGAAATCAAGCAAATAATACAAACAGAGGATTGAAACCCATTCACAGAGCTTGCATTATCATTTCAATGTCAAACACGCATTACACCCTCAGAGAGGTAAAAGAAAACTGTTACAATCCTTGGAGAGGTCTGATCCTTCATCAATCACTTACTAGCGATGAAAGAAGAAGTCTGCTATGCCCAAAAAATGTTCCCCTTTGAAATGAGCCAAATCTGTCTTTTTACATTGCATGGGTCGAACCTAGGAGACAGAAAACGTAAAAGGCATGGGAGCCCATTCTTTCTTGACTACAGGTGCATTAAAATGGGATGGGGAACCTTACAAACCCATACCCTATCACTTTGACCAGATTACAGGAGAATGCAACCCATTCTACATTAAATCTGGTCGCTGGAATGTCATTTCTGGCCATGAACACGTGTCAGATCCGTTTCTCAATTTTATCCCTCTAGACTGCTCCAAAACGTAAGGTTGACCCTAGAATTGTGTAGAGAACTTCACCAGCTTTTCGTTGATATAAAGAACGTGCAAATCTGAGCTCTGGATCGAAAGTTATGGCGATCTGAAGATTTAGGGCACAAAACAGGCGAGAACGTGTTTTGAAATCTTTCCCGCGCTTATGCCACCTAGATGACATGTGGCACGTGCTGATTGGATGAGAAATTCTCTCTCCTTTACCTTCGTGGGCTTTCCTTTTGAAATTTTCTTGTGGGCCCCTTAAACATGGACACGTGGCGCTATTTCATTGGTTCGGGCCAGTGCTCGAAACTTCACCCTTTGACTTTTTGACTTTTTTCCTCATGACACGTGTCATGATTTCATTGGTCCTCGGCCCTGCCAGTTCGTTTGCGCCCTTCGCGTCTTTTCATCCCGGATGTCCTGAACCGTTTCGGACATAAACCTCCGATCCACCCGAAATGGGCCTTTATGTCCCTCATTTGGCCGATGACACTGGCATGCATTGATTGGCTTTCGGCTCCTTCGGCGATCCGCGTCCCGCACGTCCCTTCGTCCCATTTTTATTTGTGCTGAAGTTTCTTGTTTCGGCCGAGCCGGTCGGTTCATGTATCTTTGTCCCAGATGTCCCAAAGCAGTTAGTGTGAAAGTTCTCCTTTTCGGCTGATCCGGGCTTTCCGCGTCCGTCGCGTCCATTTGTCCCAAATGTCCTGTGCTTCGCGGGACAAATTCTTCTGGTTCGCCCGATTCGGCTGGTTCACGTCCTCGCGGCCCAGATGTCCCCAAACTATTTCCAGAATGTTTGTTCCCATTTCGGCCGATCCGGCCGGTTCTGCATCTTTTTGTCCCACATTGCTCCTAGGATTAGGACTTAGCGATTTTCACAAATTTTTCTGGATCAATCTACTTTCTTTCTGCAAGTTTTTTTCCACGTTTTCTCAGAGCTTTCTCTTTTCAACCTGGACAGGAGAGTTAGAAAATTCCTGAAGGGACCCTAGAAACCTGATTTTTCTCAAAATCAATCAATTTCCTGGGACTTGGATATTCTAATGAGGTTATCAAATTTACCCTGGGGGTGAATTTAGGATAACAATTGGCAACTCAGCGGGTCATCTGCCTGCTAGATGCAAAAGACCAGTTGCCTGAAGCAATCCATTGGGCATGGAGTCATCAAATATTCTGTTTAGAATCCAAATTGACTCAGAATGTGCAAGGAGGAAGATGGAATGTTACCTGATGAAAACAAAGACATGCTAAACATCTCCATGGACAGCAAGTCACTCTGTGCCAAGCACTTAGGGAAAACAAAACTAATCTAGAACAAAACAATGGTCACAAAGCACTTGGGGGAAAGAAAATCTAATCCAATATTTATAGAGTAGTGAACCCTCCCTCTAGAAGCAACGCTGAGATAGATTCCATTTACTGGAATCTACAGTTCTTCACCATCCAATGAGGCCAATTGGAAAGCACTTGTTGTTCTTGCACTCTTTTGACTATGTATGGGCCACTCCAAATGGCATCAAATTTTGAATGCCTTCCCGGTTTTTCTCTGTCCACATCCCATTTCAACACTAGAATCTCCTACTTGAAAAGATCTATCTTTGTCCTTCCTATCAAAGGTCTTCTTGATCAAAGCTTGATCCTTTTCCATTGCCTGGGATGCCTGATCTCTAATCCTCTTGCAGCTCCATCAATTTTGCATACCTCACCTCCATGGGCTCAACTCTAGCAACTCCAGCCATTTCATGAGTTCCAACGTTGGCAACTCAAGTGACATGGGCAAGATTTCCTCTCTTCTGTAGACACAGCCTAAATGGAGAGGTTACCTGTGGATCTTTTGGGAGTTATCCTATCAGCCCATAAGGCTGATTTCAGCTGGGTATGCCAAGACCTCTGATTCTCATCAAGATTCCTCCTAATGATCTTCACAAGTTCTTGTTTTTAGACTCAGCCTGGCCATTACCGTGAGGGTAATAGTTTGATGAAGTGCTTAGGTAAATACCGTTCTTGATAGCCCACTCAGTCACCCTGGATCCAATGAATGCCAATGCATTATCAAAAATTATTGTGGCAGTACACCAAATCTGGTTGTTATCTGCTCATAAAAGTCTAAGATGTTAGACTCATTTACCTCTTTGAGTACTACTGCTTCTGTCCATTTGGTGAAGTAGTCTGTGGCTGTCAAAATCCATTTGTGCCCTTGGCTTGAATTGGGATTGATGACTCCAATGAAGTCCAAACCCATTGCATGAATGGCTGGTCAACTGAGATTGGATGTAATGGGAGGGCTACAAGTCTCTCTTTTCCTTTGAAGAATGCACAATTCTTACACCTCTTGATCCATGCATAGCAATCACTGAAGACTTTAGCCCAATAATAACCAGCCTTCATGATTTTTAGAGCTGTCACTCTTGGTGCAAAATGGCCACCAGCTGGTCCATTATGAAATTCTTCTAAGACCCTTTGGATCTGACCTATGCTAATGCATCTCAGAAGCACTCCATTCACATCTTTCTTGAACAAAACACCATCAACAAGGGCGTACGAGACAGCCTGCAATCTGAAATGTCTCCTTTGGGTCTTGCTCATCTCTGGAGGGCATAGGCCTGTTTTTTGAGAAATGTCATATGCCTTGGGTCCACAAGGAGTGTCGGGCAGCATGTCTTCTTTCTTTCCTGCCACCTCCTCAGCTCATGCTGTCTTGGGAACTTCAAAACACCTCTTCCTCTTCGTTGCATACTTCTTTTTTGCCTTCCCAAAACCATCTGTTTCCACACCATCCTTTTCCCCTCTTACCCAGCTTGGTGATCTTGACTCAATGTCCATACTCCATGACACGGGTGATCCACCTGTGCCCTTTTCCCCTTCATTTCAAAATCCTGTTGAAGGAGGAAATCCCTTACAAACCCAATCATTGGACCACAACTGGACCTTGTTGTTTGAGACAACTGCTTGAATTTATTCAAGCTCCTGATTAACTTTACCGCAAGCACGGTTGTCAATAAAGCGTACCTCACTTCGCAGTCATCTAGCTCTGGCTAAAAGAAAGGAATACTACGCTTGTTCATCAGTTATCTTTGTTCTGCTCTCTTCAGACCATATGGCAGAAATAAGTGTCAATCACCTCCAAATGCATAGAGGATGAAATACTTGGAAAAGTCTGGGTTGATTAGAGTGGGTGCCTGGGATTGGCTTCTTTTGATTGCTTCAAAACTCTCCCGTGGCCTTCTGCTTTCCATTGAACGCATGCTTTTCCTTTAACATTTTGGTGATGGGCTTGACAAGGGGCTGCAAAATATCTGGGACAAAAACCTCCGAACAAAGTTTATCCTCCCAGGAAACTCTGAAGGGATTTCTTGTGGTTTGGCCAATGGTAGAGCTCTTATGGTCTTCAACCTCTCAGATCATTGCTAATATCCTGCCTTGGAGACAATATGGCCAAGGAGTTTCCTTCATGTGCCAGAAAGATGCCACTTCTTAGGATTCAAAAGACACTTTCAAAAACTTTTCTACACCCCTGAAACACCTTTCCTGAGGTGAAAGAAATGGTCCCCTTCTGCATTCCTTTTGAGAAGATAGTGATAATCATCTAGTTATACCATCACTAAATCTGTTGA
The DNA here is from genome assembly GCA_019776745.2 of Taxus chinensis. Taxonomy (NCBI): domain Eukaryota; kingdom Viridiplantae; phylum Streptophyta; class Pinopsida; order Cupressales; family Taxaceae; genus Taxus; species Taxus chinensis. Next base: position 806,160,526 of record CM034149.1, read on the forward strand.
TCAAGCCTTTGAATGCCATAGAATCTCCATAGCTCTCCTTGAATGTTTGCTGCTCTGTCATGCGACATTCCAAATGGCATCATTCTTGTAATCATATGGGCCCCATTGGTGTGTGAATGTTGGTCTTGACTGGTCCTTCCTTCCTCCGTTCCATAATCTGATTGAAGCCCTGACTAAACCATCAGTAGTGCAACCTTTTGAACCAAGCTACACGATCCTGTAATATTTGCTCCATGGAGGGGAGTGGATAATGGTCCTTACTTGAGAGAGGCCTCTTCAATCTCTGAAGTCAACACATAGGCCTGATCTTCCACTCTTCTTCTTTCTTCTGAGCTGGAACTAAAGTTGGCAACCCAACTAGAATGCTTGATTGGGAATATAATTGCTGACTCAATTGCTTGTCCAATTCTTTTCCTCATGAGAGGCTCCATGTTGTGGGATGGACTGGTCGCTATTTCTCTAACCTGACAGGCTTGTATTTGGATCCATTCAATGGTATCTTGCGCTAATTGGGATTGAACCTTTCAGTAATTCATAGCTCCAAGAAAACCAACGTCAGGGAATTCTTGACATAGCTATAATGAACTCACACCTTTCTTGCTCAGTTGTCATCTTTCCAATTTGCAATGGCTTGTTTCTCTTCTAACCAAGATGGATCCGAATCTTCTCTCCCCTTGACCTGAATGTTTGCTTCTCCTTTCTAAACTGATCATTGGGGTTAAAAATGAACTCCAAAGTGATAAGCTCCTTTGGGTAGCTTGTCAGTCTCACTGTATCACTTGGTCACCATATTGCCCCGTTTTCCGAACTTCTCTTGATTCTTAGCTTGATAACTCACTTTCTTCTCAGCTCTTCTTGCCAGAAGTGGATGATTTTCTAGTCATTTCCTCAATACCTACCAACTGACATTGTTATGCGGCACTAACGGCCTCAAAATCACGTGAATGTTGGTTGTACCTTATCTTCTTGTTGAATGTTTTCTATTCTACAATGTCAAATGCTGTCCCTACTGGCGTGGCAAGCCGATCAGCAACTTGATCTCTTCTTCCTAGGATGGCTTTGAATGCCGAAACGGCCTCAAAATCTTCCAATGAGGGGCCCACACCCTGTTTCTTGTAGCATCTGAGTAGAATCATTTTTGGCAGCAATGGGAAAAATGGTGGAGGAAAGTTGAAGAATGTTTATCTCAATTGTATTGCAATAGATATCTCTTGAGTGTAAAAAAATTACAAACCCTAAGAATGTGGGTGTCGTTACATTATATAGACCAAGAAATGACTGTTCAACTACCCCCCATATGACCTTTCATTTGTCCTCACAAAATGTGACTCTTGAAATTCTTAGGAATGAAATTAAGTTCCCTTTTATATTAATCGAGGGAAACTTATTACAATGTTTGATAAAGACACATTTAAATGAATAGGAAAAAACATCACGATTCCTCACAATGAATAATTAGAAAGGGGGAGTAGAGAAGAGGAGGAAGAATTCAAGAATAAAAGGAAGAAGGAATTCTAATGTAGATAATGCCATGCCGCCTTCACCTCATTTCCTGTCTAATATAATGAAATATCCCAATGTGGTGAACAATGGATCTCTGAACTTTTTATACCATGATAAACCTCCTTAGATGAAACACATATACCTCGAATTGAGTGTTTAGAAACACTGTTGAATGATCACCTTGATGACCACGAACGTTATTAACTGAGGTCCACTCCGAAGAAGTTTGAGGATAAAAACCAATATCCAATGAATTTTACTACATAACCACACTACTATACTCATTAAAAAGATTGAAAAGTTTATCTACATGAATTATGACCACATTTTAACTCCTTTTACATGATTCTTGGACATCTCGGGTCACGAAATGAGTGTTGAGAAACACTATTTCAGGACTTCTCAATGTGAGCTCGAGACAGACATAAACAACACTCACAATGATCCTCCTCGATACCTGATTGATGAGCCACTACAATGTATTGAAATATCCTAGATACTAATTTCAAATCACCCAACTCTTCGAGTGATGAAGATGAATAATAAATCTGCTACGCCTTGCGATGCCTTGCATTACTTCTGAGCACACTTGAATTTAGGACGATGCTTCCAAGACCAATATGAAGTTATCAATGCTCTTTTTGAGCATTGGAATCATATTGCAATCTCATGAGGAAGAAAAAAAGTAGTGATATAAGTTATAAGTTACTATGGAGATGGTGCCAAATTTTTGCAACTGGAGCCAAAAATTTCTATTTTTAGAAAGCTGGTCCCAGGAGCTGCAATTTTAGGGAGTGTTACTTTTTTTCCTTGTTGCAGGTACTGAGGTGCTTCTTTCATGTTCCAATCTTGCCATAGATAATTTATGGTCAATTCAAATCACTTTCCATTTTTGGAAAGTTGGTTTTTTCTTTTTTTTTTTGAATTTTTTCTTTTGCACTCATGTGCCCTAGTTTTTGATTTGTTTGATTTTCAGTATTTGTTCTTCTGGAGGAGTTTTCCATTTTTGAAAACTTACCAAAAATGGAAAGTGAGAACCAATGACACTTGCTATTTTTAGAATCTGAAATTTTGGGTTTCATATTGACAAAAAAAACAATGGATTCTTTCTATGTTTTTTTTCTTCAGATGCTCTGTTCAAAAATTTGGCTCAATCCGCTTCACGGTTTGACAACACATGATGAAAAAGCATTTTAGGGCAGAAAAATTTTGAAAGTATGCCATAAAAAAATTAGACCATATCCGAGATTTATATATTTTTTTCTTCTCCAAGGCACTTGGGTGAGGGGGAGATCTGCCCAAAATTTCACAGGGATAGGATGCATGGTTTGGGAGATATGACCATTTCTTCATTTTTGTGCCCTAGGGTTTATGACAACTCTTAATCATGGATTTTACTTGAAAACCCTTTGTTTCTTCACTTTAGAAACATGGAATGATGGATAGGATGCTTTATAATGTGTGGAAATAAAAAAATGGAGGATTGAAGAAGAATCCGGTAGTAGGAGAAAACTTGAGCGTGTGTGTAGGAAAACTTGAAGCAACTAGTGACATCCCCACAATTAGAAAATTTAGTTTTATTGTTTTGGGGAGAATAAAATTTTTGTGAAAAAATTAAACCAAATGATTGTTAATTTTTTTGTAAAAAAGTGCACCCCATCCCCATTGGGCCACTTGTCACTGCGTGATTTGTCGTTGGGGATGAGAGATGGGGTTGAAAAATATCACTTTAAGTCGTTGTCAGGGTTGCATGCATGACTGAGGGCTTAAGAGGGAGGGGGAATTTTTTTTTTTTTCACAAAATGAACCAAGGTTTGGTGAACTTGGTGAAAAAAATTGTGCCTCATTCTGATTAGTTAGATTTTCAACTCAAAAAATGACTAACTATTGGAGCCTTTACCTTGGGGAATCGCCTGTCGGGACAATATCTTGAGCTTCCAGAGGAGTTTATTGATGAAATTTTATATGATTTTATATGTAAATGGCCTTATTAATCAATTGGTAGGGGTACAATATTTTTATTCAGCCATTTTATCCTTGAACATATAGGATTTTTGTTCTAGCTCTAAGGCTGTGCATGATAAAAAATGGATGTGGACATAGTGCACCTAGGTGTTGTGAAGAATTTGATTTTACCATATCGTAGGGATATGAAACACATTTTTGAAGATATTTTTTTTGACTCCTAACTCCTTCCATAGATCTTGGAATCACTTTCTGAAGCTCAGTAGTATTTTTGGCATTGTGCATTGCTTAGGCCTCCAAGACCCACTTTTGTTGAACTTTCTCTAAAACTTGTGAAACTTCATAAAACCTTCCAAAATTGATTAAAAAATGTAATTATATCTTAGGTACATCTCCATGATGTATTTTTTCCTTTTTTTCTACTCCGGGGGGCATGTGCCAAAAAGATCGTCTTGATGAATTTTTCTTGGGAGGCACTTGAAATGACTGGGTAACCCTAAATCACCTAAGAAAAAATTGAAACGACACTTAAGAATGATTCAGAGAGATGGGATAGGACTGACTCGAGGGTTGGGGTGATATCAAGGAGGACTCAGGATGAATTTTGATCAAAATTTCGAGTAGGGTATGGTTGTGATGCAAGAAAATTAGGAATTTACTTGTTGCACATTGTTGGTGAGTGGGAATCCTATATGTCCTCCTACACACACATATGGAGGGGGTCATCTCACATGGGTTAGGTCTAGGGTTAGGGTTTAGGGTTTTCTTGTGTGTGTATACACTAGATTTACTTAACACCCTATATATATCCCTTCATTTGACATTTATGAGTATGCCAAGACACTCGTTCCGTTGTCTTTATCTATGTGCAAGATTTGTTCTGTTAATGCAAGTTCTTCCATTGATTGATTGATTCCTCCTTGTGATTACACTGGAGCTATTACGTTTCCTTTGGAGTGTAACTTCATTGTGGTGCACATTTTTTGATACGATTCTTGTAAACTCTTTCATGGTATCAGAGCTGAGATCGGGTAAACGTGCATTCATTATTTGAGTTGCGATCACTCTTGGTTTCATTTTTTTTACTCCTCGTGCAAGTTTTTTTTCGATCATTATATTTGGAATTTTATTGCTAACGTTCTTTAAAAAATTGTTCTTGGAAAGTTTTTCAAGCTTTTTTTTGTGTTCTTCGTGCATGTGTAGATCTCCTTGAGTTTTTTTTAGGGGTTTTGTAGCTAAATTTAGCTTAGCTGCAACTAAATCTAGCAGATCAGCTAAAATAGAGATTCATTTTCTGGTTTTTTTCAAAAAAAAAAAAAATTTTTTGAAATTTTGGTTTTTTGTGCTTTGTCCCGAGTTCACTCCACCAAAAACCAAGCTACAACCAAGCTCCTTCAACTCTTTCAAAACCAAGGGTGAGTTGTGTGTTTTTTTTTTGCTCTGACCGAGCTTCAAACCCCTGGTCGAGTCTTTAACGGTGAGTTTTTTTTTTTGGCGAGCCGTCTCCTTCCCTGCAGTGGCTGCAGTCAGTTTTTTTCTCTTCTCTACCCTCCTCGTGATCCACATGGCTATGAGTTTCTTTCACCACCCTGCGGATGTCTCCCGTGGTCTTGTGGCGTGGCTATCACCTGAGGGCCGTGAGTTCCTTGAGGCCTTGAGTTTCCTTTCCCTACATGGTCGTGGTTGTGTTTGTAGTTTGTTGTATATATGTTGTTGGCCGTGAGTCCTTCACTTGCGAGCTCCTCCCTAAGTGCTGAATGAATCTACCCCAATAGTTACCGCCTCCACAAATCATGCCGCATGTCTCCACAACACTCAACCATTCTTGGCTTTCCCTCCACGACTGCAAAAACTCAAACTTTTTTTTTTGGTAAGTTTATTACATTTCTTTTTGGTGGGTGCCTTTTTTTAAAAAATAACGGTAAGCTTTTTTTTATTAATTTTCTCATCTAAATTTAATAGATCTTAATAGATCTTAGAAAGTTTCTGTTAATAGATCTTATTAGATCTTATCCGAAAATTTTTTAAAAATTGTAATTGGGAAAAAATTTCATTTTGATTTCTTTAAAAAAAGGAATATTTAAATATTAATTAGATATTTAATTAATTTAATTATTTTTTTTTATTATTTGAATTAAATTAGATTTAATTTAATTAAATCTAGTTTTATTAATTTCAAATCTCTCATTTACGATTAGTTAAATCATTAAAAATCGTCTTTTTGAAAAATACCTTTTAATTATCATTTTTTAACTCCATAGCTTTAAAATTAGCTAAATTAGGTGTTTCAAAGTGATAAAATAATTTACCCCCCTGGTCGCACCTACTGCATTTCAATTCAACGTGCGTCTTCTTCTTGACCTTTACCCCCTCCATCTTACCATCATCTCACACCATTCCCTTTATCAACAGACCCTATCTTGATTTACGTCCACCCACCGTTAATCTATGATAGATTTGAGGGGGATACCTATACCCTTAACGGGAATAACCACTTCGTATTATTGTTCCAGTTCATCTTTAAACAAGACAAGCTCCACAACAACTGGCTAATGTAGACACCACATGTGTGCTCACGACACCCTGTGCCCCGCATCTCATTGTGTAACCTAACCTCAACACCTAAACCTTGCCCATTATTTATTTGAATTACTTTATAATAATAATCCACATGTCAACCGCCACCAACGTCTTTAGCCACCTCATCATGACCTACAGCCTGATCCTATAACAGAACCTCATAAGACCTATAACTGAGTCTAAGCATCCACGACCGCATGACTAATTACCCCTCACCCCACCAAAACCAACCTAATAATGACTTGACCAGCCCACACTAATCTCCCTAGAGAAGGAGGGAATGTTAGCTATTTTACTACTAAAAATATCCCCGGTGGCCTTAACCAACATGGTTCCATACTCAAAACGCCGTCGGGTACTAACCGCCAATCGTTTCCTTCCTGTAAATGACTCCCCCAACCAAAACAAGCATCGGAATTCATTTGGAAAATGATTTGAACTTCCACTTGGCAGAGTGGAGACAATGAAGAAAGAAAAGAAGCATCGGCCGAAAGAACTGCACCGAACCACTGGATTGCTGTCACCACTGTTCAATCAGTGGAACGACTGAAGATAGCGTCACAGCTCCATTTTCCATACCCAATCATCCCAACTGAGCCTTACTGTCACTACACATTCCTTGGACTAATCTTCATCAAGGATTAGTAATTAGTGGTCTGGTAATGTTTCTAAGCAACCATTTCTTGACCCTTTTTGATGATAGTAATTATAAAGGATCACCCTAGATCTACCCACCTCCTACCACCATGCCGCACCCTACACTTAACCTTCATCCATACATGCTTATATTTCCCAAGATATTTTTATCACACGCTGAGGGGCCGTCCCTGTCATCATCATCACTATTCCCCTCAGCCGTCCACCAGTCTAATCAACCTCACATCACCACCCTGCAACCAACCATCTATCTAAGGAAAGTTCCTATATTACTGACCCTACCCGTGCGGTTATCCCCTATCCGTAAGTGGTTCTCTAAAACTGCGTCATTACCTTGACCAACATCCGTTCATGTGACTTATACCCCCCCCAAAAAACTCCTCTCACCTATTTATTCCCTAACAACCTCAGATCCAGTCTGGTTTTATCCTTAACTTGACCTGAACCGTATCAACAACTAGCCATTGACCAAACAAACAACATGACTTGTATTATCATAGTTTAGTCTCTATTGCTCGTAACGAGGGTACCTAAAGCGTGATTTTTTGGCATAGCTCTTTATTATCATTTGTGTTAATTCGTATTAAAATGGGAACTGACCAACCTTTGGAAGGAAGTCTCACTATTTCCTGTCCCACGAGATTCCCTCATTTATTATCTACTAAAATCGGGTGGGCTTATATCTTTACTTGTCAGGTAGTCCTTCCAAGACAAAAAGGAGTTTCTTCGCAATCGATCCTGATCTCTCTCATGGTACAAACAAAACAGCACCCCTCTCACATTCACAGTATTGCCTCCTAGCCCTACCCTATCTATTTCTTAAAGAATGAAAGGAGATAAAAAAGAAGTACTCTATCCAGGACCAGAAACATTTTGTGCGAAACACATGCAACTTCCCTCATTTTAAGTCCTTTTCCCATTCTTTCCTCTACAAAATTTTTCTATCATCATCTTCTCAGTATTCACATTTTACAAGTTCGGAGAAAGTCCAAATTAAAAATATCCACCTTTACATTCCTTAGACTCACAATGAGGCTTCTAATCCATTCATGGCACTTTGTAGACACAATACAAGGAAGTTCCTCAAAAATGATAAAAAATGTGTATTCGCATCTCCACCAGAGTCTTGGATACAATGGTGGCACATTAGATGCAATACACAACACCCATGATTTTTTTCGCCTTTCTCACTTTAGATACAGTGCGTCCCACGGGAACATTATTTAAGTAGTTAAAGGTTGATTAATGCATCTTTATAACTTATGGAGAAATGCTAATTTTCACATTTTTCCCTCGCCCCCCCGCCTTTGAAATTCAAGCACGGACACTGGCTTAATTGGAGCCATTAAATTGAAGTCGCGCCATTTTTGCAATTTTACCCTGTTTAACAAAAGGCCAAATTTTCCATTTGGACCCCACCATAGTTTTGCAAGTTATTTCATACTTTTTCTCCCTCATACAAAGAGTCAAAAAACTGAAAAATGTGCCGCGCAACCCAACCTTCCCAATTGGTAACTGAAATGGCCACATATCCATCTCGGGTGAAAGGAAGACTTTTTCCCTACCACTTCCTATTTCCTGAATATCCCATCAAAAGACTATCGAGCCCATGGGATAATTTGCATTTTTTACAATTGTGACCAAAAGTGGCAATTTCACCAAAAAGACCCTCCGGGCTGCAACCAATTTAAAAACTAATGTTACTAACATTCAGGAAAAAAGAAATTTGCTTTGCTTTATAAATTTAACCTTCCAATCACAACTCATGGGGCCGCACGGCCAATTGATCGTTTTTGGGGGGCAAACATAGAAAAAGTTACAGTTATAACTATACCGCCAATGTGCCTCATCAATCAAAGAGACCACGTAGCTGAAGGAATTATAAGAAATATAATTTAATGGGGAAAACATGCCCATCAAAACCGTAAAATGTAGGGAAATCACCATTTACACCCAAAATTGAATTATTTCTTCTTTAAGACAAAGAATTTGGAAAATGGATAGACTAGAAGGCACCAAATAGTGATCCACAACATGAGAGGATCTTCAACAACATACAATTGCATAAATAAAAACCTTTCACGCATCCATTCAGGAAAATAGAAAATGACACAAACAACCACATATTGAAGGAATTTTTAAGAACAAAACGGGGAAGATTAATTGAGCATGACACCACCTCGGTCAAAAATAATTGAAGCACAAATTTTAAAAATAAGGAGACTGAAACTATGGAAAGCATCTTCAAAAGATAGCTTCAGATAATTTAACTAGTCCTTGGTATGCAAAACAAATTACCGTTGAGGCTCCGACGAGATACCCAAGAAGAAAGAAACCATTCCTAAGAAATTAAAATGGTTCCTTTTCTGAGAAGAAATGAGAGAAAATACATATTTGGTAGGGAAAAATCGAGTCTTATTACAAAACAATCTTAGACTATGTTGAAATTTAAATTATGATTCACCACGAAGTAGCTAAACAACTCGACGAGATGGAAAAAACACTGATGGATTGAAAATTCAAGCAAGAAAACCAATATTAAAGCATGTCACAAAGTATGGTAATACAAACACTAGATCGAGTAAATGAAATCATGAAATATTTGTTTTCGAACTTCCACAAATAGATTCAGGGCGTACTGTCCATGCAAGGAAAATTTGATGTTCGCAAGCTCAAGTCCTCACATTGGTGGCCATGTTTGAAGCATGGGGAAAGAGATCTTTAAATTAAAATATCTCAAAGCTCATCTATAGCAGCAAGAAAAGAATTTTTTGGCAGACTTCTTTCACAAGGTCTTCTAGAACATGCCAAAACTTTCATGGAGGGGACATGCTATCGTCATAAAGTCCTCAAACCACCAAGGTTTTAGAGTTTTCCATAGATTAAAAAAAAAATAAAAATTGAAAACACGCTGTAGGGTTCATATCCACTAACTCAAGTGAGGGTTTCGAGTTACCTAGCTCAAGTTTATACCCAACCATTGTTAAATTTCGCAGTTACCAACCTATGTGTTTTATTTTCATTAATTGGATTTGGAAGTAAGTCAATATATTGCTGGATCAAAAAGAAAAACTAAGGATCATGTGGCTTTATTATTAGATTTTTCTGCCTAGGTTCGAAGGGTGACTAAGACAAAATTAACCATCGTGAAATTCCTCCAAAAGTTAAGAGCGTTTGGATGTCTCTAGCTAGTGAAGAAATAAGACTATCGGGATTTACGTTACTACATGCAGTTTTTTCTACTCAAGTTAATCATTACAAAATCTAGATAAATTCAAAGCCATTTATTATCCAAAATATGCAGTGTGCCCACATAACGACAAAAATAGGAATTTTACAAATAATGACAAATTTCTATATCTTGAATACTCCAAAATAACTTAGAGTAGGCAAAAACTCCATACCATTTAGAAGGCAGGTTGAAGAGTCTAATTTCATTCGACAAGTCCTCTAGTAGTTCACATAGTCCAAAAATAGATTCTTTTAGTTTATTTTGGTCCAATTCCCTCATGCATGCTAGGAATAGCTCGTAGCATTGGAGTTTTTATTTAACATGATTGATTGTGAAGTTTGAGGGAACTGAATTCATAACATAAGTATTGAGCTCATATCCACTTCTTTTTTTCTATTTATTCCATGCCTTTCGAAGCAAGGGGGGAGGCTTTTTGATGTAATGAATTGTTGAAAGGATTTTTTTGTAGAAAGTTCCATGATGAGGAGTATTTTTATGCCTTTCTAGATTTTTTTGGAGAGTTGTGTATTTAAGATAGTTGTGTTATGTCAAAATCACAACACCCCTGATAGCTTTGGATCTATGTGTTTGAAATGAGTCTAAAACTGCATAACATGGGATTATCCTGTAGTGTGGGATGTTGCAAGTAGGATAATCCTTCGGAGAAAGTCAGATGCTTATCCTAATCTAGTGCCAACTTCTCCAAAGTGTAGAGAATGGCGACCTAAACTAATCCTATCCTAATTCTTTCCAAGAAGACAAGGATAGAAAGATGCATAAATAAAAACTACTATAAGTGAATGTGAATGCACCAAGAAAGGGTGAGACAATTCAAGTGAGTCAAATGTGGAGAGAAAACAAAGTAGGAGAGGGCTAGTAGAAGCGCCACTACCCAAGAAAATATTCGATTCCCTATATTCATAAATCACAAAAAACTACAAACCCTGTAAAGAGATAGATACATGAACAATATACTTGAAAATATAATGGAAGGAAAAATATGCAATTTCATACAAGTGAGAGCATAAATGGCCACAAAAAATGAATTTTATTTCTCATAACATGCACAATCCATTATAATATAAGCACAAGGAAATAATACTTTAAAATAAGCCCAAATTTGAGTTACGTAGCTCACAATAGCTCGGATAAAATTGACAGAGTTCCTTTGCTTTTAGGAAAATCCCCCAAAATGAAGTAGATTTATAATATATAACAAATTTGGGTCACCAACCAAAAAGATACATTAAAGAGGTATGGGAACCATTCATTTTTGTATGTTTCCTACAAGGGTGGTCATGGGTGCCATGCCTCATAATCTAGTTGTTAGGATATCATTCATTCACCTACCCTCATATGGCTTGTAACTCTTCCATCTTGCGGGTCATCTAACCACGTTGGGTTAAAAATCATCCATTCTCTTTGAGAAAATTTCCTAACAACGTGAGTTCCTCTACATATTTGGGTTAAATGACCATCTAACCATGATCCAATACACTTGTGAGTAGGTCATCAAACCTAATTTTCTTCTAACTTCATTAGGTTTGGATGACATCTAACATTTCTACCTTACATGCTTCTTATCATAAGACCAACCCATGAGTCATCCATCTTCACATCATGGTCCATCCTACCAACCATCCTTGTAGCCAATGAATGGACGAGCTGAACAACTAGGTTATATAACTGCGGATCATCCATCTATGTTGGTTGTCTACCCCCAAGGGGTTGGACGACATGTATATATGTTGAACCAACCTCTTTGTATGTCATTAATCTTATGATCCATAAAAAAAAAATTCCAACATACCTAGCCAACTGAACCATCTTCTATACCAGGGGTTAGAAACCATTCAACCCGTCTCCCATCCAACTGAGCTAACCAACCCATGTCATCCATCCCTTTCTATACGCCACACCGACTACTAACTAGCACACTTTCTAACTTGAGGGGGTTGGACGTCGTCCGTCCATCTGACTAACCTATCAAGATTCTTACCTACATGTCAAACTAAGCTAACACACCTGTCCATCTAGCTCTCATCCATCCAATCTAAGCATCTAACCATATGTCATCGAACTCGGATGACACACCTACCCAACCAACCTATCTGACTCTTCCTCAAACTTGACCAATTTTTGAATAATCTCGATTGTCAACTCCAATATTCACTATGGGTTGCTAGCTCACCACGATTTAATACCAACTTGATCGAGCTAGAACTCGAGCTACTCTAAAAACTATAAAATATTTTCTCTTTTTCCATCAACTGCCGATGTTCTGACCTATTAAATTTCCATTTCATAGGGGGTGAAAAAAATCGATAACAATTGACAACTTGCGGGATGATCTTCTTGCTAGATCTAGAAGGCCAGTGACCTTAGGAGATCCATCAAGAACAGAGTCATATTCAATGCTGGAAATAGCCCGTCATTTTAAAATCTATATTCCATCTTCTAGAACACTAGCAGAGATTTTCATTTCAAAATAAATCATGGATTGAGGGCTAATTTTTTTTTCACCAAAATTTTCCTGAAACTAGAAAGTGAAATAAAAACAAGAGAATAACTATGTACAAACAGAAAAGATAATACACTTTCCAAATATAATAAGCAAAGAGTACATAAACACTTATTACAAAAGCAATCAAAGCATTGTTTTCACTCAAAGCATTATTTTGACTCAAATCACTTATAGGAATTACAAATATTAAACTAATATGTACAAGAAGTATATTTCACTCAATAAAAATGCTTGAGATAGATTCCATTGACTTGAATCTGTAGTTCTTCTTCGTCAAACCCTTATAGGTGAAAAGCATTGTTTTCTTTGCAGCCTTAAATCATATAAGGGACACTCCATATTACATCAAACTTAGAGTGCCTTCCTATTTTTTCCCTATCTACATCCCATTTTAAGACCAAGTCTCATTCTTGGAACATTCTGTTTCTTTCCTTCCTGTCAAATCTCATCTTGATTTGAGCTTGGTCTTTTTCCATTGTCTTCATGGCCTGATTTCTTAGCTCCCCTAGCTGCATAAGATTTATGTACCTCACTTCCATGGGCTCAAAATGAAATAGCTCTAGCTACTTCATGAGTTCAAATGTTGGAAACTTGAGTGATATAGGCAACCTTGCCTCCCTTCCATAAACTAACCTGTAAGGAGAGTTCCCTATTGAATTCTTTGGAGTAATCCTATAACCCCATAAGGATGATTTCAACTTGGTGTGCCATGTTCTCTGATTCACATCAAGAGTCCTCCTTATAATCCTTAAAATATTTTTTTTGTAGACTCTTCCTACGCATTACCCAAGGGTAATAATTTGAGGAGGTGCTCAAATAAATTCCATTTTTCACTACCCATCAAGATATTTTGGTCCCAAGAAAATCCACGACATTATCTGACATTATAGTTGAATGGATTCAATATCTAGGTACAATACCCTCATAAAAATGCAAGATGCTTCCCTCATTTGCATCCTTGAGTGCAACTTACTTTGTCCAATTGGTGAAATAATCTATGGCTATAAGGATTCTCTTGTGGCCAAAGCTTTAATTTGAGTTATTTAGCCCATTAAAGTCCAACCCAATTTACATGAATGTTTCATCTACAAACATGGGGTGGAGTGGAATGGATGCTAGCTTCTCTTTACATGTGAAGAAAGCACATTTTTGGCAGTTCTTAATCCATGCATCACAATCATTAAAAATTTCAGGCCAATAATAACCAACCTTCATGATCCTAAGAGTTGTTATTTTTGAGGAAAAGTGGCCAAATATTTCTTCATCATGAAACTCATGTAATACCCTCTCCACCTGATCTATTTTGATGCATCTTAGGAGGACACCATTCATATATATTTTCAACAATATGCCATCAATAAAAACATATGGAATGGATTATAATCTGAAGTATCTCATATTTTATTTACTCAATCCTTGAGGAATTTGAGCTGTTTGAACTAAATAGACTATATCTTGAGTCTAACAAGGATCAAGTTAGGCACTGACTTGTTTCTCTTGATCATCGTGTAGCACCAAAACAACCTCTTGTTTACCACATGACTCAACATGATATCCTGAAGATAGCTAATCACATAATCCCATGCCCCTTACTAGCTTGGTCACCCTAATCTCAATGTCATATTCCGTGACCTTGGTTACCCACCCAACCCTTTTTTCATTAAGGTCCTTGTTTAAAAGAAAATATTTTATACCAGAATATGTGACTAGTAGATGAATCCTATTATTTGACACTAAATGGCTGAACTTCTTCAAACTTCTAATCACTGTAAGGAAATGTTTCTCAATGAACCAATATCTTACCTCATAGTCCACAAGGCCTTGGATGAAGAATGTAATAGGATATTCCAGTCCTTCCTTATTCTGTTGCACCAAGATTACAAAGATGTTGTCTAAACCACTGAAGGCATAGAGAATAAATTCTTTGGAGAAGTACAGATTAATGAGAGTTGGAGCTTGAGATATGGAATTATTGATAGCTTTAAAAATTTGATTTCCCTCCACTGTCCATTTGAAATCAAAATTCTTCTTCACCATCATCGTGAATGGATTCACAAGAGTGAATAAATATGGTAAAAACATTAGAATAAAGTTTATCCTACCCAAGAATCTTTAGAAAGCCTTCTTATGACTTGGAAATGCTAAAGAACAGATGTATTATACTCTCTCCATATCAATTATCAGTCTTTCCGTTGACAGGATATGGCCTACAAGTTTACCATCATCTGCCAAGAATATGCACTTTTTAGGGTTCTAGGACACTCTAAACCTCGTACACGTATGAAAGACCTTCCAAAGATGAAAGAGGCGGCTTTCTACATTTTTATAAAATACAGTGATGTCATAAAGATAGACAAGCACTATCTTTTTAGTGATACTTTAAATGCCATATTCATTACTCGTTGAAATGTTTCTCTAACGTTTGATAACCCAAGTGGAATTTTACTTTAGGCATAGGTACCCCATTTTTTGGTTAAGGTTGTATTGAAAATATCCTCCTTTCTCACCATTATTTGATTATAGACTAAGTATTCATCTAGTAGGGAGAATCTCTCCGAACCAACCAATACCTATAGAATCTTATCCCTGGAGGGAAACAAATAGTGATCCTTCAGGGAGGCCCTATTTAAATCCCAAAAATCCACGCATAACCTGATTTCCCCTTTACTTTTCCTAACCAGAAATATATTTTCTACCCAAATTGAGTGCTTGAACAAAAAAGTGATACTTTCCTCAATGAGATTATTTAGCTCCTTCTTCATGAGAGGCTCTATATGAGGGTAGACCAACCTTTTATTTTTTCTGATGACTTTTGCTTCCAAATTTAGCTCAATTGTGTGTTTTGCTAATTTTGGGTTAAAACTCTTCAAATACTCAAAGCTCCATGTGAAAACATCCCGGATTTCCTAAAAAATATACAAAAATTCATCTTTTTCTCATTCATCGCTCATCTTGCCTATTTGGAGCTTCTTTCCTTCTTCAACTAAAATGGACTCAAGATCCTTGTTTTTGACTTTAATGTTGGCCTTCTCTTTTCAGAATTGGTAATTTAGGTTAAAAATTGACTCTAGAGTCATCAACCCCTTTGGAAATTTGTTTATCCATGTTGTACAACTTGATTCCCATATCGCTACTCTAATAGATCTTGATTTTCAGCTAAGCACTCAACCTCCTCCTCTTAAAAATTAATGATATGTTGATCATCCTCAACCACCTAATGGCTTGTGTTATTATTTGGTATAGTTGGCCTCATAATTACATGAATATGAGGTCATGTTCTGTCTCTCTTAATATTGTCAACCACATCGAATGTTGCCCCAATTTCCCTAAGCCTATCTACAACTTCATTCTTATTCCTTGGTATGGCCTAAATATTTAATGCCTTAAGGTCTTAAATTTAATCCCATACTCAATGTTTATAGTCTTTCAGTAAATAATTTTTAGTGGCATGTTGTCCTATAACCTTGTTGACAAATAACTCACTATCTCCAAACACTCATAAGTTTTTAATACCCGTCTTTATTTTCCAGTACAATCCATAGATCAAAACTTCATCCTCAGTTGTATTGTTTGAACAAGAAAACTAAAAATACAATTTTGAGTAGTACTTCATAACTTGTGGTGAAAAAATCATTACACCTCTTCTAGCACCTTGCCTACTCCTTGAACCATCAAACAATAGCTTCCACACTTCATTATAATTTTGTCCAATTTGGTGATGCTAGGGAGAAGTGAATTCTCCTCATGTAAGAAATAATTTACCTACTCAGCTTCTTCCATCTCTCAATAGGGATTAAAGGCATGTATTTTTTGAGCCCAATCATCAAGTGTTAAATCTAGAATACCTCCAACCTTAGTGTCTACCTCTTGAGCCTCCAAGCATTCTTCTTGATAAAATATGGTACAACTGGCATTAATTGTGCTTAGAACATGGGGATCAATGTGAAAGTGTGTTATTGGTGATGATCTGATAGTAACCTTATCTCAATATATTTTTCTAAATAACTTGTTGGACTAATCAAATTATATGTACCCAAACATCTTGGATGTAATATCACTGGAAAGGGAACAGGGAAGTAGTGGAGGAAAATTAATCATCGATACATCTTGTCAAACTGAGACATTCATGAAAGCATGGAATGTAAGGCTTAGTTCTTTGATTACTCCAACTGTGCCTACCATTGTCCCATCAAATTTTAATAATCCCCTCAATACCAGTTTATACTTTAAGCCCAATTTATTTGTGATTTTCTTCAACATTACTAAGCTTCGCACACCTGAGTCGATCATACAATTGTGCACTAACGTATCTCTAACAATCAATGAAACATTCAATGGTGGAGGCTTCACATTATTACATGAATGAAATTTTCCTTGTTGCTAAGTGTTAGTAATAAACCTCTCCTAATTTTTTGATGGATCATTAGAAGGGGACCTATTGTAGCAGACTCATAGCACCCCTGGATGCAGATCAAGCTTCTAGGTTGATCACTCTAGCATCTAGTGTGATTGCACAACATGGAAACCTCTCTCCAAGCATGGGGACTTGTGAAACTGAGAGAGGAATCTCCAGATTAAAGGCTGGTTCCTCAAACTCCTTTGATTTAGATCTATATTTTGTAAAAAACTACAGAGGTTTAGATCCTAATCCTACTCTAACTTGCAAGGAGACAGGGGTAGAAGTGCAAAAATTGAAACTAACTAAAGATGGTGATGCACCAAAAGGAGTGGTGAAACATATTTGTCATGCAAATAGACACAGACCAAATTTCATAACATAAGACATACACAGACTGATAATGTATAATTTAGTATCTGAAATCAAGCAAATAATACAAACAGAGGATTGAAACCCATTCACAGAGCTTGCATTATCATTTCAATGTCAAACACGCATTACACCCTCAGAGAGGTAAAAGAAAACTGTTACAATCCTTGGAGAGGTCTGATCCTTCATCAATCACTTACTAGCGATGAAAGAAGAAGTCTGCTATGCCCAAAAAATGTTCCCCTTTGAAATGAGCCAAATCTGTCTTTTTTACATTGCATGGGTCGAACCTAGGAGACAGAAAACGTAAAAAGGCATGGGAGCCCATTCTTTCTTGACTACAGGTGCATTAAAATGGGATGGGGAACCTTACAAACCCATACCCTATCACTTTGACCAGATTACAGGAGAATGCAACCCATTCTACATTAAATCTGGTCGCTGGAATGTCATTTCTGGCCATGAACACGTGTCAGATCCGTTTCTCAATTTTATCCCTCTAGACTGCTCCAAAACGTAAGGTTGACCCTAGAATTGTGTAGAGAACTTCACCAGCTTTTCGTTGATATAAAGAACGTGCAAATCTGAGCTCTGGATCGAAAGTTATGGCGATCTGAAGATTTAGGGCACAAAACAGGCGAGAACGTGTTTTGAAATCTTTCCCGCGCTTATGCCACCTAGATGACATGTGGCACGTGCTGATTGGATGAGAAATTCTCTCTCCTTTACCTTTCGTGGGCTTTCCTTTTGAAATTTTCTTGTGGGCCCCTTAAACATGGACACGTGGCTTACTATTTCATTGGTTCGGGCCAGTGCTCGAAACTTCACCCTTTGACTTTTTGACTTTTTTCCTCATGACACGTGTCATGATTTCATTGGTCCTCGGCCCTGCCAGTTCTTTTGTCCCAGATGTCCCCTTCGCGTCTTTTCATCCCGGATGTCCTGAACCGTTTCGGACATAAACCTCCGATCCACCCGAAATGGGCCTTTATGTCCCTCATTTGGCCGATGACACTGGCATGCATTGATTGGCTTTCGGCTCCTTCGGCGATCCGCGTCCCGCACGTCCCTTCGTCCCATTTTTATTTGTGCTGAAGTTTCTTGTTTCGGCCGAGCCGGTCGGTTCATGTATCTTTGTCCCAGATGTCCCAAAGCAGTTAGTGTGAAAGTTCTCCTTTTCGGCTGATCCGGGCTTTCCGCGTCCGTCGCGTCCATTTGTCCCAAATGTCCCTGTGCTTCGCGGGACAAATTCTTCTGGTTCGCCCGATTCGGCTGGTTCACGTCCTCGCGTCCCAGATGTCCCAAACTATTTCCAGACTGTTTGTTCCCATTTCGGCCGATCCGGCCGGTTCGTCATCCAAATGTCCCACTTGCTCCTAGGACTAGGACTTAGCCGATTTTCACAATTTTTTCTGGATCAATCTACTTTCTTTCTGCAAGTTTTTTCCACGTTTTCTCAGAGCTTTCTCTTTTCAACCTGGACAGGAGAGTTAGAAAATTCCTGAAGGGACCCTAGAAACCTGATTTTTTCTCAAAATCAATCAATTTGCCTGGGACTTGGATATTCTGATGCAGGTTATCAAATTTACCCTAGGGGGGTGAAATTTAGGATAACAATTTGGCAACTCAGCAGGGTCATCTGCCTGCTAGATGAAAAGACCAGTTGCCTGAAGCAATCCATTGGGCATGGAGTCATCAAATATTCTGTTTAGAATCCAAACTGACTCAGAATGTGCAAGGAGGAAGATGGAATGTTACCTGATGAAAGCAAAGACATGCTAAACATCTCCATGGACAGCAAGCTGTGCCAAGGCACTTAGGGAAAACAAAACTAACCTAGAACAAAACAATGTGCACAAGCACTTGGGGGAAAGAAAATCTAATCTAATATTTACAGATGTAGTGAACCTCCCTCTAGAAGCAACGCTTGAGATAGATTCCATTTACTGGAATCTGCAGTTCTTCACCATCCAATGAGGCCAATTGGAAAGCATTGTTGTTCTTGCACTTTGTGACCATGTATGGGCCACTCCAAATGGCATCAAATTTTGAATGCCTTCCCGGTTTTTCTCTGTCCACATCCCATTTCAACACTAGATCTCCTACTTGAAAAGATCTATCTTTGTCCTTCCTATCAAAGGTCTTCTTGATCAAAGCTTGATCCTTTTCCATTGCTTGGGATGCCTGATCTCTGATCTCTTGCAGCTCCATCAATTTTGCATACCTCACCTCCATGGGCTCAAACTCTAGCAACTCCAGCCATTTCATGAGTTCCAACGTTGGCAACTCAAGTGACATGGGCAAGATTCCTCTCTTCTGTAGACAAGCCTAAATGGAGAGTTACCTGTGGATCTTTTGGGAGTTATCCTATCAGCCCATAAGGCTGATTTCAGCTGGGTATGCCAAGACCTCTGATTCTCATCAAGATTCCTCCTAATGATCTTCAACAAGTTCTTGTTTTTAGACTCAGCCTGGCCATTACCGTGAGGGTAATAGTTTGATGAAGTGCTTAGGTAAATACCATTCTTGATAGCCCACTCAGTCACCCTGGATCCAATGAATGCCAATGCATTATCAAAAATTATTGTGGCAGGTACACCAAATCTGGTTGTTATCTGCTCATAAAAGTCTAAGATGTTAGACTCATTTACCTCTTTGAGTACTACTGCTTCTGTCCATTTGGTGAAGTAGTCTGTGGCTGTCAAAATCCATTTGTGCCCTTGGCTTGAATTGGGATTGATGACTCCAATGAAGTCCAAACCCATTGCATGAATGGCTGGTCAACTGAGATTGGATGTAATGGGAGGGCTACAAGTCTCTCTTTTCCTTTGAAGAATGCACAATTCTTACACCTCTTGATCCATGCATAGCAATCACTGAAGACTTTAGCCCAATAATAACCAGCCTTCATGATTTTTAGAGCTGTCACTCTTGGTGCAAAATGGCCACCAGCTGGTCCATTATGAAATTCTTCTAATACCCTTTGGATCTGACCTATGCTAATGCATCTCAGAAGCACTCCATTCACATCTTTCTTGAACAAAACACCATCAACAATGGCGTACGAGACAGCCTGCAATCTGAAATGTCTCCTTTGGGTCTTGCTCATCTCTGGAGGGCATAGGCCTGTTTGTAGGAAGTGCATAATGCCTTGGGTCCAGCAAGGAGTCGGGGCAGCATTGTCTTCTTCTTTCCTGCCACTCAGCTCATGGCTGTCTTGAACTGTCAAAACAGCCTCTTCTTCGTTGCATACTTCTTTTTGCTTTCCCAAAACCAGCTGTTCACACAATCCTTTCCCTCTTACCAGCTTGGTGATCTTGATCTCAATGTCATACTCCATGACACGGGTGATCCAACCTGCCCTTTTCTCATTCAAATCCTTGTTGAGGAGGAAATCCTTAACCCCAGCATGTGAGACCAGCAACTGGACCTTGTTGTTTGAGACTAAATGCTTGAATTTCTTCAAGCTCCTGATTACTGCAAGCACATGTTTTTCAATAAAAGAGTACCTCACTTCGCAGTCATCTAGGCTCTGGCTGAAGAAGGCAATCGGCTGTTCATCATTATCTTTGTTCTGCTGCACCAGAATGGCAGAAATAGTGTCATCACCTCCAAATGCATAGAGGATGAAATCCTTGGAAAAGTCTGGGTTGATGAGAGTGGGTGCCTGGGAGATGGCTTCTTTGATTGCTTCAAAACTCTCCTTGCCTTCTGCTGTCCATTTGAAAGCCATGCTTTTCCTTAACATTTTGGTGATGGGCTTGACAAGGGCTGCAAAATCTGGGACAAACCTCTGAACAAAGTTTATCCATCCCAGGAAACTCTGAAGGGATTTCTTGTGGTTTGGCAATGGTAGAGCTCTTATGGCTTCAACCCTCTCTGGATCAATTGCTAATCCTTCCTTGGAGACAATATGGCCAAGGAGCTTCCCTTCATGTGCAAGAAAGATGCACTTCTTAGGATTCAAAGACACTCCAAACTTTCTACACCTCTGAAACACTTGCCTGAGGTGAAAGAGATGGTCTGCTGCATTCTTTGAGAAGACAGTGATATCATCTAGGTATACCAGCACTATCTTGTTGATCAAGCCTTTGAATGCCATATCCATAGCTCTCTGGAATGTTGCTCTGGCATTCGACAGTCCAAATGGCATCTTCTTGTAAGCATATGTGCCCCATTTGGTTGTGAAGGTTGTCTTGAACTGGTCTTCCTCCTTTACCATAATCTGATTGAAGCCTGAGTAACCATCAAGTAGTGAAAACCTTTCTGAACCAGCTACGATCTGCAATATTTGCTCCATGGAGGGGAGTGGATAATGGTCCTTGAGAGAGGCTCTATTCAAATCTCTGAAGTCAACACATAGCCTGATCTCTCCACTCTTCTTTCTGACTGGAACTAAGTTGGCAACCCAACTAGAATGCTTGATTGGGAATATAATTGCTGACTCAATTAGCTTGTCCAATTCTTTCCTCATGAGAGGCTCCATGTGTGGATTGACTGGTCTCTATTTCTACCTGACAGGCTTAGTATTTGGATCCAATTCAATGGTATGCTGAGCTAAGTTGGGATTGAAACCTTTCAAGTCTTCATAGCTCCAAGAAAACACGTCAGGGAATTCTTGACATAGCTATATGAACTCACACCTTTCTTGCTCAGTTGTCATCTTTCCAATTTGCAATGGCTTGTTCTCTTCTACCAAGATGGATACCGAATCTTCTCTCTTGACCTGAATGTTTGCTTTCTCCTTTCTAAACTGATCATTGGGGTTAAAAATGAACTCCAAAGTGATAAGTCCTTTGGGTAGCTTGTCAGTTCTCAGCTGTATCACTTGGTCACCATATTGCTGTTCCAACTTCTCTTGATTCTTAGCTGAGAACTCAGCTTCTTCTTGCAAGAAATGGATGATTTTCTAGTCATTCTCAAATACCTGCCAACTGACATTGTTATGCGGCACTAAAGGCCTCAAAATCACGTGGATGTTTGGTTGTACCTTATCTTGTTGAATGTTTTCTACAATGTCAAAGGCTGCCCCTACTGCTGCAAGCCTGTCAGCAACTTGATTCTCTTTCCTAGGGATGGATTTGATGCCGAAACCCTCAAAATCTTCCATGAGGTCCCACACCCTGTTCTTGTAGCATCTGAGTAGATCATTTTTGGCAGCATGCTGTCCCTTGACCTGATTTACAATTAATTCACTGTCCCCAAATACTTGCAAGTTCTTTATTTTTTTCTTGACTGCCCAATGCATCCCTTGCACCAAGGCTTCATATTCAGCAGTGTTATTGGAGCATGCAAATTGAAATCTAAAAGCTGAATAATAATTTACTCCTTGAGGTGAAATAAGCACGGCTCCACCTCCTGCACCTTGTCTACTCCTTGATCCATCAAAAAGAAGCTGCCATACCTCATTGTCATCCTTGTGGTTTGGCTTGGTGATGCTAGGAATAGGTTGACTTTCTTCGTGTATACAATAGACTCCTAGCTCAGATTCTTCTATTCCTTGATAAGGATCAAAAGCATGCACCTTGTTTGCCCATTCATCAAGAGTTAAATCTGGGATGTTTCCAACCTTAGTGTCAGTTTCATCAGTGTTTGGGTGATCTTCTTGATCAAATGTTGAGCAATTGGCATTAATCTGACTTGGAGTATAGGGCTCAATGTGGAAGTTTGCAATAGGTTCTGACCTAATTGTAGCCTTAGTTCCATACCTCGTTCTGAACAGCATGTGTGACCAATCAGCGGACAAATATCCCCCAATCTTGGCTGTGAAGTCCCTTGACAAGCATAGGGCAAAGAGTGGTGGAAGGTCTATGACTGATATATCTTGTAAGACAACAACATTTGGACATGCATGCAAGGTAAGACTCAAATTTCTAATCACTCCAACTGTTGCTATTGCTGTCCCATCCAGCTGCACTACTCCCTTAGATGTTATTTCATACTGGAGCCCTAACTGATCAGCTATCTGTTTAGGCATTACTGAGCTACTTGCCCCGGAATCTATCATGCAATTATGCACTAGCTGATTTCCAATGATTAACGAAACATAAAAAGGGGGAGGCTTCAACATTCTACCTTGTTGTGCTCCATGATTTCCTTCAGGCTGGGCAGCATTTGTGAGTACCTTCTCTTGCATTTGGACCTGCTGATTCGAAGTTGGCCAATCCTTCATGGCAGCTTGCAGCAGATTTCTTTGGCCTGGGATGGATAGGGATTCCCACATAGATATATTGACGTTTGTCTTCTTCATCTGATCAATGATACTGAATGGTGATGAAGGATCTCTCTGCTTTCCTTTGGTTTGCACATTTATTCCTTGTATGTGGGCAGCAACAGCTGGCATTTGAGTTGGCCTAGGGGCTGTTCTTGGCTGCCCTTGTGCATTTGAAACTGGGTTTTGCTTGCCAATCATTTGTGGAGCTGTGGAAGGTTGTGGATTGGCTGGGGCTAATGGCTGTTCTTCACCCAAATTTCTCCTTTTTGACCTTGTGTTGGCTGCAACACCTTGAGAAACTGCCTGATTCATGCCACAGAAATCCTCTGCTTGCCAATTTACCAATGTGGTGTCATTTGGGGCTGATTGCTGTTGGAATGTTTCTTGTTGTTGGCTGTTTTCTTGACTGCTCTCACCTTCCACACCAGTAGTTGTTACCATTAAAGCTTGAGTCAAAGCACCATTGTAGCACATGGATTGATTATGAGGCTCATTACATGGAAAACACCAATCATACTCCTGGGCAATGTTGTTTTGTGCTGGTACTAATGCCTTAGAGGCAGATATGGCATTTGGATTATAGGGCTGGAATGGTCTATTGGCAGGAGGCCTTGTTTGATTCATATTTGCAGCTGGATTAGGTGGCCTTTGAGGCTGATATGGCTGCCTATTAGGTTGAGCTTGAGGCTGATACGAAGGTCTAAAACCTTGAGCTTGCTGTCTCTTGAGTGTGACCAGCTCATTACCTAAATTTTGCAGTTGCTTCATGACTTCTTGAAGCTCATTTGGGGCACTTGGAGATGAAGTGGAAGCTTCATTTGAACTCTGATTTCTAGGAGTGGGAGAAGGAGCTAAGACAGGTGCTTGACTAGTACTTGGGCTCTCTAAACTTGGATATAATGGCATTGGAGGCCTAGGAGCTAGCTTGCCAGCTTGAATCAGACAATTTTCAGCTCTAATGGCAATACTATAAGCAGCAGGGATAGTTGTGCCTCCCATAGATTGAACCAACATAGAAATATCAGAATTTAAAGCTTTAAGGTAATATAGAAAAGCACCTTCTGCTGTTGGCCTGACTGCTACTGGAATTCTATCCCAAGACCTTTGAAATCTGAAGTTGAAGTCAGTTAGCTGCTCATTGGAAGCTCTCTTGATGGTTGTCAGCTGCTCCAAAAGAGACAAGTTGTCTCCCTTCTCTCCAAATTGATCATGAAGTGCAATACACAGCTGATTCCAGTTTGTGATAGAGCCAGCTTCAAGGCTCCTAAACCATTGCAATGCTTTCCCCTTGAATGAAGACGCCAGCAATTTGACAGCTACTTGCATCTCATTAATCTCATGGATTGCACAAATGTTAGCAATGTCCTTGACATGATCACCAGGAGTGGTCTGATTTTCTCCAGTAAAGTATGGGATGTTCTTCAATGCTGCAACTGGGATTGGATTTTGTGCATTGAGAGCAAGTGGGTTGCTGCCTGTGAAGTTGACATAGGGGTTCACTGGTTGCACCATTCTGATTGGTCGAAGAACTCTTGAATACTGAATGAAAGGCCAATCAGGTGGAGGAGTTGAGAGAGTTCTGTTTGGTGGAGATGGAGACCTTTGAATCCTCCTTCCTCTTTGCCTTCTTCTTGGAGATAATTGCAGGTATTCAAACAGCACTTCTTCTTCTCCAACCCTCGACCTTGTGATTCTTCTCATAAGTTTTCAGGCCTGTGCTGCTGAAACCAGTTGATTCTTCCCCTTGGAGTCGCCAGATATGCAAATAACAGCTCTTTTCAAGCAAGAAAATTGCAGCAGATGCACATCAACTTTGCTGCAATAAAAATGAGACCTCTAGGTCCCACCGGGCGTGCCAAAACTGTTGTTGCAGACTCACAGCACCCCTGGATGCAGATCAGGCTTCTAGGTTGATCACTCTAGCATCCAGTGTGATTGCACAACATGGAAACCTCTCTCCAAGCGTGGGGACTTGTGAAACTGAGAGAGGAATCTCCAGATTAGAGGCTGGTTCCCTCAAACTCCTCTGATTTAGATCTATATTTTGTAAAAAACTACAGAGGTTTAGATCCTAATCCTACTCTAACTTGCAAGGAGACAGGGGTAGAAGTGCAAAAATTGAAACTAACTAAAGATGGTGATGCACCAAAAGGAGTGGTGAAACATATTTGTCATGCAAATAGACACAGACCAAAGTTCATAACATAAGACATACACAGACTGATAATGTATAATTTAGTATCTGAAATCAAGCAAATAATACAAACAGAGGATTGAAACCCATTCACAGAGCTTGCATTATCATTTCAATGTCAAAACACGCATTACACCCTCAGAGAGGTAAAAGAAAACTGTTACAATCCTTGGAGAGGTCTGATCCTTCATCAATCACTTGCTGGAGGTGAAAGAAGAAGTCTGCTATGCCCAAAAAATGTTCCCCCCTTTGAAATGAGCCAAATCTGGCTTTTTTACATTGCATGGGTCGAACCCAGGAGACAGAAAACGTACAAAGGCATGGGAGCCCATTCTTTCTTGACTGCAGGTGCATTAAAACGGCATGGGGGACCTTACAAACCCATACCCTATCACTTTGGACTCGGATTACAGGAGAATGCGACCCATTCTGCATTAAATTTAGTCACTGGAATGTCATTTCTGGCCATGAACACGCGTCAGAGCTGTTTCTCGATTTTCTCCCTCCAGACTGCTCCAAAATGCAAGATTAACCCTGGAATCGTGTAGAGAATTTCACCAGCTCTCCGTTGATATAAAGAACGTGCAAATCCGAGCTCTGGATCAAATGTTATGGCGATCTGAAGACTTAGGGCACAAAACAAGCGAGAAAACATGTTTTGAAATCTTTCCCGCGCTTCTGCCACCTGGATGACACGTGGCACGCATGCTGATTGGATGAGAAATTCTCTCTCCTCTACCTTTCGCGGGATTTCCTTTTGAAATTTGCTTGTGGGCCCCTTAAACTTGGACACGTGGCGCTATTTCATTGGTTCAGGTCAGCGCTCGAAACCTCGCCCTTTGACTTTTGGACTTTTTGACTTTTTTCCCTTGCGACACGTGTCGTGATCTGGTCAGTTCTCGGCCCTGCCGGCTCTTTCGCGCCCTTCGCATGTCTTTTTCGTCCCGGATGTCCCAAACCGTTTGGGACATAAACCTCTGATCCGCCCGAAATGGGCTTCCTTGTCCCTCCATTGGCCGATGACACATGGCATGCATTGATTGGCCTTCGGCTCCCTCGGCGATCCGCGTCCCGCGTGTCCATTTGTCCCATTTGGCACAGTGCTGAAGTTGTGCTTGATTTCGGCCGAACCGGCCGGTTCGCGTATCATTTGTCCCAAATGTCCCAAAGCTGTTTCTGGACTGTTTGTTCTCCATTTCGGCCGATCCGGGCTTTCCGCGTCCGGTTCGCGTCCATTTGTCCCAAATGTCCCTATGCTTCGCGGGACAAATTCTTCCAGTTCGCCCAATTCAACCGGTTCGTGTCCTCGCAGCCCAGATGTCCCAAACTGTTTTCAGACTGTTTGTTCCCTTTTCGGCCGATCCGCGCCGGTTCGATGTCCCAAATGTCCCAAATGCTTCTAGGACTAGGACTTAGCCGATTTTCACAAATTTTTCTGGATCAACCTACTTGCTTTCTACAACTTTTTCTCCACGTTTTCTCAGAGCTTGCTCTTTTCAACCTGGACATGAGAGTTAGAAAAATTCCTGAAGGGACCCTAGAAACCTGATTTTTGCTCTGAATCAATCAATTTTCCTGGGACTTGGATATTCTGATGCAGGTTATCAAATTTACCCTGGGGGTGAATTTTGGATAACAGGACCAATTTTCCATAATATGTTGCAACAAATCTTGGTGCTCTAGAATTTCCAAATTATCCCACATGGAAATTATGACATTATTATTCTTTATATAATCAATGATATTGAAAGGGAGTGAGTTTTATCTTTTCTTTCCCTTAATGGGAAAGGCCTTTTTCGGTACCTAGGTTATTCATTGAGCTTCCGCAACTAGCATCCTCAGTTGATTCAGTGCATTAAGGGCTGCTAAAGTAGCTACCTTAGGTGGGCTTGGTGCATTAGAGGCTGCATTTAGGCTGCTAACTCCTTCTTGTGTGAGAGTTGGCTTATAAAAAACTAGATTAGATGATTTCCCTTCCTCTATGTTCATCTTCTTTGATTGTATGTTAACAACTGCAGTATGGAAAGGAGATTGATTGATTCCACAGAAATATTCTACTTGCCAATTCATCAATTTGGTCGTGTTGACTTGGTTCCTAATGATTTTATTCCTCACTTGGGTCTTGGGTTACCCCAATGGTCTAAATCATCAAGACTTGATTCAGTGCACCATTGAAGCATGTTGATTGAATATGAGGCAGGTTACAGGCATAAGACCATTCATACACTTGAGAAATTTTGGTCTGAGTAGGAACCAAAGCCATTGATGTTGAAACTACATTTACTTTATAAGGCTAAAATGGACTGGTAGTTTGAGATTTCCCTGGACTCAAATTTTTATTTTTCACCTGAGAAGGAGGCGTGTTAGGCTAATATGGAGGCCTATTCACTTCAGCCTAGGGCTAGTAAGGTTTTAAGCTCTGATATTACTGCATTTTGATTGTTACCAAATCATTCCCCAAATTCTACAGTTGTTTCATGACTTCCTAGAGTTTCTTTGAATTACTAATAGAACTGGAGACCTCACTATTGCTCTGATTTCTAGGGGCTGGAATTTTGGCTATTTCTAGAGCTTGACTGGAAGAGGTGGCCCCCAGTTCTGAATATAGAGGGATAGGTGGTCTAGGTGCCAACTTCCTCACTTGAATTAAGTATTTATTCTCTCTGGTAGCTATATTATATGCTCCTGGTAGTGTTTTTCCCCCCATTTATTATATCTTCATAGCTATGTCATAATTTGGAGACCTCAAAAAGTAGAGGAACACACCTTCCACTAATGGTCATTCTTTGGGTAGCATTGAGTGTGGTCCTACTAGGAAGATGCAAAAAGCTATGACAAGAAAAGATGTCAGGGAATCATTTACTTCTTGGATGGATGGGAAAATTCAAAATGAAGCTATGTGGAATTGGCTCAAGAAATTATGGTTAGTTACATAGTAATCCATAGATGAAGATGACGGTGATATTTGTGATAAAATTCACAAGACAATTCTTTACCCGAACCAGTCCAAATGGCGAAGGAACATTTTTGACATGGCTCAAGGGTTGAGCAAATAAAACATATTCTCCAACTCTTTAAGTCAGTTTATCTTGCATAAGGAGAATTAGAAGTTAGAAGAGCATCTAGTTATCCTTCAGTATCATGTCCTTTCCTTGATGTGGTCTATGCAAGGGATTGTACATGGTTTGGAGGTACTTGTGGAGAATTAGGGTATAGAACTCCCTGCTTGCGTTGAAGTGAAAATGTCATAATATTATATCCATTCTTCCTTGTCCTCTTATCATAGTAAAGGGAATGTGGATGTCGATATCATCGACATGGTGGAGTAGAGACGCCAAATGGCCTAGTCTTTCCTAGATGAATTTATCTTTATTTTTTTATTAAGGCCGATTGGTTGTCTATATAGCGAAGTATATAGATATAGGAAATATTTGTGGGTGAAGTAAATTTGATTACAACTCTTTCTCATATTTTGGCATATATTTAGTAAGATAAGTTGCTTGTAATCATCATGGGATTCCACTGCTAGAAGACTTGTTATCCCAAATTCTCCCCTCATGGTAAATTTGGATAACTTGCATAAATTTTTCAGGTTTGAGGAAGAAGATTTTGTTCAAGGCCAAAAACATAGATCTTTGGGGTCCCTTTGGCTCACTTCTAACCCCCCCATCAAAGGACAAATTCAAGCAGTTAGGAAAAATTGTAAAAAATCCCCAAAAAATTCCTCTTTTAGTGTAGTGCGGAAAAATTATAATTTTTTGTCCTAGGCTACACAAGTTCACGTGGGACAGTTGGGACCCAAAAACCCAAAATGGTCGTATTCCTTTGTTGTGGAAAAAAATCAAAAAAATATGTCCCAGACAGTCCATGGGACACTAGGACATCTAGGACGTGCATTGCCATAGCTAATCCAAATAAGAAAAAGTGAAAGTATTTTTCCCACGCGGTCCATGGGACATCTGGAACATAGGTACATGCAGTTCCCGCAAACTTGAAATCACCACAAGCAAGGGGGATGCGGAGGAAGCAGAGGTCAATGACCATGACATCCCAGTCAATGGTAGGATAATGGGGATAGGAAATCTTGAATTGGGAGATGCAGAGAAAGGAATCTCGTACCATATGAGTATGCACGGGACATGAGTTCCCCGAATAGCCGAAATAGCTGCATACAAAGGAAAAATTAGTGTCTGACCCTCCCGAACTTCAAATGGCCATATATTTTGACTCCTAGCTCTAATTTTAACAAAATTTGACTTTCTAGAATGAGCACAATGATTTTTTAATTTTGATCAGAGTAGATATATGAAAATTAAAAAAACATATTCAGCTCCAATAAAATAAATGCTCAGTCCCATCAAATGACAGAAATGCGTGGCAAACCCAAAATAGCTACCCGCACTAAGATGGCAATAAATTTTGTGTTTCTCAACAAAAATTCACAGAATTGGTAGTGTAGGAATAATGCTTCTTATCCCAATGTACAAAAATCAAGAAATCAAGAATTTTATGATAAGTAGATGATGAGTTTGTAGAAAACATGGCTAGGTTTAGAACAATGTTTTATTTGATAGCTGGGATGCATTAATGAAGCATGGGCTAACATATTTCACTGCTACAAGTTATCAGAGATTACAAGGGGCCTTTTGCAAGAAAAATAACATCATTTCACTTCATTTACTACCTCTTGCAAGTTGTTGAAGGAAATATTTTGGGATTTTCAATTTCCCTCTCTCTCTCTCTCTTATCAGATTCTATAAATTGGAGTATTGGGCTCATTGTAAAAGGAGGTAGTTTTGTGTAGAAAAACTCTATCAAAATTGTTTTGTGAAGCCAATGTGTTGCAGCCCCTTGTAGTGGTCTCCTTGTATGGTGATCCAAGACCTTATTCTGTAATAGATTGGATTGTGCATATAAATGAAGCAATACATAGAACTTTGTGGATATTTCTTCCCCTAATGTGTTTGTTTGCATTCCTCTTCCCCCTTCAGTTTCACTAAAAATATATTATCTCTATCTTATGTTGTTGCAAGGATCCTTTATCATTGTGTGTACATGAAATATTGTTGGGAATGTAGTTTCTAAATAGTGGAGAACTATTATCACCCCTTCTAGTTCACATTTTCCTTTTACTTTTCACACATTGGAATGCTATTCACATTCCCTCCTTTTCTGGTGTATCACCGCTTTAGTGTAGGATTTGTTTTCATGCACTCTTTCTCCCTGGTCCCTTAGAAAGTTAGATTAGGATAGATAGTTTTTCCTGCATTATATTAGATTGTGGCAGGTAGTTTAGGAGCAAGAACTAGATTTCTCTGGAGGTCTATCTCAAGTAGCAAGTCACACAATTTGGAGATAGTACACATGTTATCCAATCACACCGTGAGCTCAAGAACACACACTTGTGTAAACCATAGGGTGTTGTGATTTGGTGATAACAAGACTTATCATGGACCAGTTCCTTGTGTACTTTTTTCCAAGACTTATCATCGAAATATGCTAGTTTAAAATCTAAAAATCATAGAATGAACTTAACTAATTTTATATATACCTTCTTCGCAATAAATATAATTTTTGTGATACATGAGCTGGAGAATTGAGTACCCAAATACTATATTGTGGCATAACCTATCAACTGCTAGGTTCTTAAAATACGTCAATTTAGTTTTTAAATCCTAACTACCACTAGGTTCCAACAATTTTCTGGTAGCATAACCTAAAGGGTGCTAAGCTCCAAATATATTAATTTAAAATAACATATCATGTTTTTGATACATAAATTAGTGAATTGAAAACCCAAATAATATGTTGTTAGATAACCTAGAGGCCACTAAGCTCTTAATACCAGTAATCACAAGATCATATTATTATGATGCATAACCTACCTGCCATTATTGCTGATAATATATTACCTTCTTTTACTGAAACCTAGATACTTCTAAGATCCAAATATTATGTTGTGTCATAAGATAGTGGATGCTAAGCTGAAAATATAATTGGGTTATATTGTGGCATAACCTAGTGGACGCTAAGCTCTTAATACCTTAATTTATTTTTAAAATCCTTACTACCACTAGGTTCCAACGATTATATGGTAGCATAACCTAACAGGCAGTAAGATCAAATATATTAATTTAAAATAACATATCATTTTTGTGATACATAACCTAGAGAATTGAATACCCAAATAATATGTTGTGGAATAACCTAGTGGTTGTTAAGCTCTTAATATCAGTATTCACTAAGATCGAATTATTATGTTGCATAACCTACTCACTGCTATGTCTATAATATAATAATTTGTTTTCCTATAGCCTAGATTATTCTAATATCCAAATATTATGTTGTATCCTAAGCTAGAAGACGCTAACCTATAAATATAATTGGGTAACTAGATAGATTATAGCACACACTAAGCTCTAAATATTATACTGTGGAAGTACCTAGTGCACGCTTAGGTGAAACTATTTCAATTTTATTTTTTTAATCCAACCTAGTATAAGGTATTAATGATATACAATGCAATATACTCAATGAATCCTAGCAGATGCTAAGCTATTATTACTTGTAAAGAAAGATATGTCTTGACCTAAAAAAGTGTATTTGAAACGAGAGAAATAAAAATCGATTGCTTGACCCAAAAAAGTGTGTTTCCTATAAAAAATCCACCTATCCTTGATTCTGTAAAGGTAAACGAAGACTACATCCAAATAAAAATTATAGCCTAGTGGTCCATAGAGTAGGCAAATATTTTCATTTAGATTGTATTCTAAAAGTATTTTATATAAATGGTAAAACCTAATGTGGAATTTATATAATAGTATATGTATAGACTTGGAATCAATGTACCCTAGCGGGCGTTAAGCTATACTTAAAGGTGGAATATTTTTTACATTAAGGAAAATAAAAGATACCTGGACTAGCGATCAAGAAGTTATACTACAAGTTTTTAAATACAATGCGATCTACTCATTGCACCCTAACGACCGCTAAGTTATTCTTAATGGAAAATATATCATGTTCATAAATGTTATACATCTAAATTCTTAATGTTTTCTAGAAATCATATTGAAAAGCTATAAAACATAAAAAATTAAATCTGGCGTTTATATAATGGATGCATAAATATACGGGTAAATTTGTATCTTTAATATGTTATATAGGTAAACGTATAGTTTTATCTTGTTCTTACAAGATTCTGGAAGAATTATTTTATAGTTAAGAAATCATATGGAAAATTCAAATTGGATCTTAGAATCTATAAAAAAAATTTACATGTGACAGCATCTACTTGTTGTATCATAGTGACCGCTAAACTATTCTTAAAGGTAAATATATCATGTTCATAATGAAGTTGTTTACAAATCTAAATTGTTAATCTTTGTGAATATAACAGCTAATGAATAACAAGAGTGATCTCTAGGACTAAAAAATGTTGTGCTGGATATATAAAAGCAACTGATCCGCAAGGTGCCAAGCAATATGAATGATTTTTCCAAATTAGAATTATAGCCTGGTGGATGCTAGGGTAGACAATTTTTCCTATGGTAGAGTTTATTCATAGAAAAGAAATCATATTTAAAAGATACAAATGATGACAAATAAATTCATAATTTATATAATGTATAAATAAATATACTTGTAGAATATTGTATGTAATTTGAAATAGAATTTTAGCTTCATGAATAGGTTGTCGAAACAAACAATTATATCATGGAATCCTCAAAGCTATGTTAATTTTTGGCACAGATTAGAAAGCACAAAAGGAAGAATATATTAATTACAAAATGAATATTGATTAAAATTATGTTTAATAATATTATTGCATATATAACTTGTTTAACTTCCAATGTACATACCATAAAAATGATGAAGACATTAGGTTTGGTTAATTCTACATGGAAACACGTATATAATTCGAAATAACTATCATACAATTGAATTCTTAATATAGTTTTATAGTTTTGAATTAATTTTTTAACCTTATATATTTTCCTAAAATATGAAAGCGGAAACCATGTAAAAAATGTAATATGCATTAATTAGCGATTTTTCTTTGCATCATCTTGATCAACAACATTAAACTATTTTTTTTTTCCCAACCATAATAAAATTACAAATAATGCAAATGTACCAGAAGCTATCATTATCCTAAAAAAATCACACGAACAAAAACAAAAAATTCAAAACCAAAATAGCCAAAGAGAGACATAGAATGGCAGAAATGGGAAAGCGTTATACAAAGATAAATACTAGATTAGAAAAGTGATTAAAATTTATCTCCTTAACAAACAAAAAGTTGAGTTTTCATGAAGAAAAAGGCAGTTTGGCACGTAGATCAAAAGCTGGAAAGAAATGCTTTACTTCAAAGCTTGATTCAGTAGAACAAAGAAGGGCTTCTGTGGATCATAATTGGAATTCCATGCAAAACACATAAAACTAGTCGACTACAGAGAAAGTAATAGATCCCGCAGTAAAAAAAGATACACCTTTACTATAAATACATGGTTTAGTAATATCTAGAATTATTTTGTACTTTATGCAGTCTGTGAAACCTTCATCTGCTATCTCATTCAAACAATCATCGCAATTCTTTTTGAAACCTTTTTTTTTAGCCTCCTTTGTCTGTGTCCTTTGTGTGCATCCTTTATGTGCTTCTTTTGTGGGCCTTTCTGTGCAAACAAGTTTATAATCACATGAAAAAAATTCAAGATTTGAACACTCTTCCTTACAATCTACGGTCCACGTATATGTTTTTATTTTGACGACATGATTTTCTGATTGACCAAAAAAATTTGAAACCCTACTTAATATTTCTTAGAGGTATTTAATAATTTTATTAGCACATTCCATGAATGAAATTTCAAAAATACCAATAGATCAAAATAAGAAAATTTTAAATTTTCACTTTCCCCTTCTAAAAGCAAAAGGGTAGACTATTGAAATTTCAAATATTCGAAAACTTACCCCCTCTAAAAGTAAAAGGGTGGGCTATTGAAATTTTAAATATCTGAAAACTTTCCCCCTCTAAAAGAAAAAGTGCGGACTACGAAAATTTCAACTATTTGAAAACTTTCCCCCTCTTAAAGCAAAAGAGCAGGCTATTGAAATTTCAAATATTTGAAAATGTGGGGAATCTAAATTTCCCTATTTTTATTTTTCCATGGTTAAAAAATTAAAAAATAAACATTTTTCATTTTCTATAGCCTATAATAATATAAACATAATAACAAGTATATTATACAACCTATAATTGAACCAAGCATAGCAAAAATATATATTACAAAAGAGAAGAAATAAATCCTAAACATAGTTTTGAAGATTATTGGAATTATATACGGACATTTACATTCCATTCTTTATCAAAATTTATTTCTACATTGTTAGATATATTGTGCGCTAATGTAAATTAATTATCTAATGAAAATGTGCCATGTGGCAAGCTCGAACAAGATATTTTGGATACATAATAAGGCTAGTGATCTTAAGAATTATAGTTATTGTTACTATACAGCTATTTTCAAAATAAGAAACATTTGATTCTAAGGTTTGATATGCCATTTATGTTAGTAAGTGAAGGATCTTAATGAGTGCTAATAGTTTTATTTCTTATGAAACTATGTGAAATATGTCTTGAAAACCATGTATGTTATGTCAACTACATACTAAGCCTTGCAATCCACTAATTTAGAAAGAGTGTTTAAAACGAGAAGAGGTAAAGGTAGGAGCCTAGTAGCTGCTAAGCTAAACTATGATTAATTATTTTATGTCTAATTTAGAAAAAAGAAACTTTTGATCTTAGGGTCTTAAATGTCATTTATGTCAATATGTAAAAGAGCTTAGTGGGCCCTAAGGATTTTAGTTGATAGGAAATGATGTGATGTATGAGTTGAAACCCATGTATCTCATTGGAAATACATACCAAGGCTAGGGATCCAAAATTGTACAAATAGTTTTCAAATTAAGATGAAGTAAAGGTAGGAGCCTATCGGCTGCTAAGCTATACCATGATTTCTTGTTATTTTATGGCTATTTAAAAAAAAAATTATGATACTAGGGTATGATATGTTGTTTCTGTCAATAAGTAAAGGATTTTAGTAGTCGCTAAGAATTTTCTTTGTTTGTAAACGATATAAAATATGAGTTGAAAACTATGTATCTTATGGGAACTAAAAATTAAGGCTAGCGATCCAAAAATGTGAAAAATAATGTTTATATTGATAAGAGGTAAAGGTAAGAGCCTATCGGCTGCTGAGCTATACCAGTCAATTCAATACGTTATGGTGTTCTATTCTATATGTACAAAATTTTAGCAGTCGCTAAGCATTTTCTCTCGTAAAAAACAAATGTGAATTATATGTTACAAATAATAAGTCTTGTGAGTACTACATAATAGATGATAACAAAAATGGAGATTTTAAGGGAAATTCGAGTATATCGGGAGTGAGGTGTTTGATTATAGTTCTTGAAGATAAGTTTGTAATAGCAAGGTTTTTCCCTCTCAAAGTTGCTTCATGTAATGTTGCAGAGGCATAAGCCCTTCTTGAGGGACTTAAATTTACGGTCCAAACTTGTTGCGAAGAGTTACAAATCAAACAAAAATATTACGTGGTGATAGATTCCTTGAGAAAATGAAAGGCTATGTCTTGGCATTTGGATTATTTCATTAACAATCTTTTATTTTGATTAAATAAAATCCTAATTTGGAACATTAAGTTTGTTTATAGGGATATGAATTGTGTCGCTGATCTTTTGGCTAATTGGGGCATTGTTAATAGAGTTGATCCAACCATTTCTAAGTTTGTGAGCAATTAGGTGGATTTTGAAGAAATTAGTACTCAGTAACGAAACCCCGAGGCTCTTTAATTTGAGACAGTACGGGTTGTTTCTTCCTCATCTATGCTTTTTGGCTGGTGAGATTGGACATTTCATTTCTTTTTTAATGGAAGTTCAGCCTATACCATTATTGTTATTGCATGGAGAAAAGAGGGAGATGGCCTTTCTTAGGGAGGTTTTGTAGGCTTTCCTATATAACATTTTCTATGTCGATTGTAATTATGTCAGGGAAGCCATTACTCGCATTCTGCGAGCAGAATATCTTGGGGATTCAAATCATTCTCAAATTAATTTTGAGGCTGCTAACTTGTTTCTGTCATGGATATTTTTAGTGAGGTATAATATTGAGGAGGTCAAGGTGATATCTATGCAATTCATCAAACCCATGCATCAAGATAACTTGGTGGAAGTGCTAGTGGAATGTGGTAGAGTGCAGCCCTCTTCCCGACTTAGTTTGAGATATAAAAGCTTTGCAGGAGGTGCGAAAAGTGATAGAGGAGATGTTGGCTAGGATTCTGATCTTGATGAAATTCACTGAAATGGTGCATGTTTCTTGTGTTGAAGAGCTCTCTAAAGGGAACGCCTTGAGAAATTGGATATCTCGGGTCTCTTTTTTTCAGTATTCATTGAGTCTTCGTACAATGCGGGGCTTCATCGCAAGCTTGGTTTTTCATACATCTTCCTCCTTCAGATGACTCGTGAAGGGGGAACTTTAGGAGCTAGGAAGGCAGTTTTTCCTCACCAACCTGCTTCTTTGGTTTAATTTTTCTACTATGTCCATTTTTTTCTTAGGTTTTTGTTTTAATGGTCTCTGGCGTGACATTTAATCTACTAGTCTCCCTACATGCTTGCATATGTTTTATTCTTACGGTTTGGGTTGGATGGTTTATGTTATGGTATGTGTTGTACTTGGGTGGGATGCCTTCAATACCTAGGTTTCAAGCTCCTGCAAAAAATGATTAAAGATCTAAAATAAAATAGATGAACATACAGTAACGACCCAAATCTATATATGTATGGCATTTATAATGACTGGTAGTAATTGTGGGAGCCTAGAGACAACTAAAATAGAGCATGATCTTTTATTTTATTGGTTTTTTAAAATTATTACACTATTAAACCTAGCATCCACTATGCCCTACTTTCAAAATGGAAAAAATGTTTAGCGCTCGTTAAGCATTTTCTCCTAAAACATCATATGTGAATTATGTGTTTCAAAAAATATAACTTATGGGAACTACATATTTCTTTATCCCTCATGTACCTTAATCACTCTAAGAAATAACAACATATTAAAAAAAAATAGGAAAAAAAAATTACCTACCTTTAATATTGTAGGACCCAAAAAATAAGAATTTTTTTACCTACCTTTAATATTATACCTTAATCACTCTAAGAAATAACAATATATAGTACTTAAAGAAAGAAAAGAAAAAACAACAAACCTAATTCCAAGTACAGATAAAGAGGTAGGGTTTTTGTTGATTTGCGAAAGAGGCACAATTCAAAGGGTTGAGGAAAAAAGCCGCCAAATTTGGATTGATCTTAGGTTGTGGAGGTGTTCGTCCATGTGACAGGTGGAGAATTTGGAGTGGCCTTTTCATTATCTGCTAAAATTAGTTCTTTCGGCCTTTCCCTGAAAAACATAGGAGAAGACATTTCAAAGAATACTACAATATATTAAAAGGGTTTGAGGGTTAGTGTGAAGCTTATTGTAAGAAATCGTCAGGACAAAGTTATATTTGTCTTGAACACAACTTCGTTGGTGGTGAAAGTCCTAAAGGAATGAGAATGTGACAAGAAAAATTTGAAAAACATAAAACTTACTAGGAACATCTCGTGGGAGGATGTTATTGAAATTGTGAAGGTCATGAAGCCTCGATACATGGAAAAACATCTTGCGGGAAATGTGAAGGAGATTTTGGGTATGTGTTTTTATTTCGTGGGCATTGTCAATGTTAAGGATCCCAAGGATATACAATTAGAGATCGATGAAGGAGAGGTTGAGATTCCAGAGGATTGATCGGAAGGAATTGATTTTGTTTTGGGTATGTTTTATTGATTTTTAGTGTATTGGGTATTTGTTTGTTTTTAAGGTTGATTAGGGAACCATGGATTAAAGATCTATGGTTATTTCAATGAATAAAAATGAGCATGCCAAATTTGGTTACAGTGGGTTTTGTTCGATATTTAATGTTTGTTTATTTACTTGTTTAATGTACTTTGTATTTATAGGCCTAATTTCCTTAATAAAACTGAGTTATTTTGGTAATGTTAGACTGTAAATATTATTTAGAAGAATTAAACCAAAATAAGAAGTAACATATAGTAATATATTTATTGACTAACATTTGTAGTTATTTATTTTCCCTTTACAAGATAAGAGCTCGTTTCCTATGAATTTGGGGAGTGATGTTTAACTCATTTACAAACATTCTCATAAGTAGTGGTGCAAAGGCCATAACAAGGTTGGGGTTTGGCATGTTGAAAAATGGCCCCAATATTTGATGGCTATATTAAGGGAAAGGAGGTTCGGCTAGAAGTTGATGCAGAGGAGTTAACTTAGATTACTTATTTTTGAGGTTTAAGGCTTAGGTAAGACCATATACAATTCCATTCTAGTGAGATTTCACTATAATTAGATGAACTATAAACACAACATCGATGACGGGATTTAATTACTGAAGAAATTATGATGGGAGTGTAGAGATCACTAAAATAGAGCATGATATTTTATTTTAGCGTTGTTTTCAAATTATTAAACTATTGAACGTACCGTCCACTATGCCCTTACTTTCGTTAAGGAAATAATGCTTGGCATTCACTAAGCATTTTCTCCCACAAGATCTTATGTGAATTATCTATTTCAAAAAATATACATTATGGGAGCTACGTAAGGATTGATCTTTCATGTAACTTAATCATTTTGAGAAATAACAACATAGGAAAAAAATACAAAAACAAAATTAGCTACCTTTAATATTGTAGGACCCAAAAAATAGGAATTTTTTTTTAACTTCCTTTAATATTGTACCTTAATCACTATAATAACTAACAGTTATTACTTAAAAAGGAAAACAAAAAAGAGAAAACCTAAGTCCAAGTATAGATAAAGACGTATGGTTTTTCATAGTCTTCCATTTTAGTAAGAGGTCGTAGAGTTGTACAAGATTTACGGAAGGGACACGGTTCAAAGCATTGAGGAAAAATGTCTCCAAAGTTAGATCCATCTCATGTTTTTGAGATGTTCATCCCTGTGACAGGAGGAGAAGTTGGAGTTGCCTCTTCATTGGCCCCTAAATTTTTTCCTTTGGTTCTTTCACCAAAGAAAATTAGAGAATACATTGTAAAGGAGATTGCAAGAGATTCAAAGGGCTTAAGGGTTACTGTAAAGCTCACTGTACAAAATTGTCAAGAAAAAGCTACACTTTTTCCCAGTGAATCTTCCTTGGTGATTAAATCCCATAAGAAACTTGAATGTTATAGGAAAAAGATGAAAAAATGAAACATACCGGGAACATCTTAGTGGACGATGTTATTGAAATTGCAAAGGTCATAAAGTGTCGATCCATGTAAAAACATATTGTAGGAACTGTGAAGGAGATTTTGGGTACAAGTTGTTTTTTCAAGCGCACAGTCGATGGCAAGAATCCCAAGGATTTGCAATCCAATATCAATGAAGGAGAGGTCAAGATTCAAGAGGATTGATCTTAAGGAAGTGATTTTTGTTTAGAATGTTTTATTGAGTTTTTCTGTATTAGATTTTTTTTGTTATTACAGGTTTGATTAGGGAAGAATGGTTGTGAAAGAAAGTACATGTGTCTTGCAAGAGTTGAATTAGTGAGTGACCTGGAATATACTTGGATTACGCATTTCATATTAATTAAGGCATTTAGTGTCCATATGGTTATATTTAATTACACACTCATATTATTGTTTGATTTACAACCAATGTGGCATGTGAAAATTGAGCCCATGACACTTATGATATGTTGTAGCTTCCGTGGAAGTCATATTGGAAGCTAATGTTGTCTAGGATGATTAGGTTGCACCTGGATGTAACTTAGTTCATTATGGGCAAGGATAAATTACTAAGGTATACTCGAGAAGAGACAACCTTTAATGATTGTCTTACGGGAGATGGAATACCAGTGGCGATATATGATTGGAGACCTAAACATAATATTATGGTCTATACATTATGTAGAAAAATGACCCGCATGTGGATGACACATAGAGACAATCTACATTTGGCACCAGAGAAAATTAAAGCTCCGGGAAAGGTTGGAGAAGGTTGTAGAGTAAGGAGAATTCATGGAGAAGAAATCTGCATCAATGTGGAGCAAGTACTACCTCATGTAGCTTCCTAGAACTCCCTACAAACTCACAACCTCATGTGCATTATTCAAGTAAACATAAAGGAATTTTTTTTCCTTGGTGCCCTCTAGACAAGGAAAATTTTCTCCCTGGAAGCTGATCATTTTCAGAATAATATTTTTTTTACCCCATTAGGGGTTTTATCTCTACTATTAGAGAAGCGTTTTGGTCTTTGCTAAAATAGCAATCCATCAAATTTAGAGGACCAAGCTCCCACAAATTTGCATTGTACTTGTTTTTGCAGGTTTTCACCGATTCATATCCACTACACTGAGTGGTTTTTTTAGGTTTAGCATATACATAGCCCTGCATACACGTACCAAACTCGTGGTGCACACTCGAATGAGCTCTAAAAACCATCAAGTGACCCAGATGTATGTTTGAGGCTCCCGAGTTGAATGTTTGACCCTGCAACCTGTAAAAAAATCACAAAGTGATTAAAGCAAATCAAATCACAAATTAACAGCTACAGTAAATAAAAATGCTTTTACACGGCACCCATGTTAAGTGTTAATGTTTTCTGTTGAAGTTGAGTTCGCTTTGGTGTGGATTTGATCTCCTCAGTCAGACCGTGCTACCCCATGTGACCCCTGCTCAACAAGCTCCACACATCAAGCTCCTCACTATATCAAAACACACCTACAAATAATACAACAATGGAAATACAAAGCCATCAACACAGCAAAATATGAGGTCTCCAATCAACACACATTAATTCAAAAACAACAAAGCATAAGCAAAATCAAAACAAAATAATACAAAGGCGTGAATCTCAAGCGAACGAAAAGAGATAGAAAAGAGTACAGATCTGGTTTTTGAGCAAGATTCAACCCTAAAACAACCTACCGCGCCACGCGGAGGTTCTGCCAAGTTGCATTTTTTTAGAAGGTGAGTTCAAAATTCATCTTCTTTAAATACAAGTTTGCTCTTTTCATATGCTAAGTGTACAAGGTGCATATGTGGATAGAGGAATAGACTTAGAAGTGTGAAGTGCATGGTTTGAATCACACAAAACAACACAAGTTTTTGTATTTTAAAATTTGTAGGAAAATTTAGAAAAATTGCCAAATTTGGAGGAGGATTTAATGGAAAAACCACTGCTAAACCATTTAGTTATAACTAAACAGGTCACTAAATATTTAGAGAGAAAAACCCGAATTTAGGGTTAAAAAATTCTCCTAATAGTCCTATTTTTTCATTCTGTACATTTTGTGCAAAAGGAGGTCTATCTAGAAATTACATTTTCAGCTATATTTTTGCAATTTTTTGGTGCAGTGGGTCAGTTTGGGTTCCAGAGGCCACCAAGGCCCGCAAAACAAAAAAAAATTTCCTACCATTCAATTTATCCAAATTGTTGAATGCAATTTGTATACCAAGTGTATTGTACTAATTTGTAGGTTGTCATAGTCAACCGTAAACATTGTAACTACTCAAAAATTGGTAGAGAATTATAATAAAAAACAACAAAATTTGTTTCTACAACATTCACGAGATCCTAGATCTCAGTTCATCAGCGTTCGGTATATACATATTGCCTCTGGGAAGCGCTTACAGGTAAAGTTGTCACAACTACTATTACACTTAACAACTAATATAGTTGTAAAAATGTCATCTAGGCATCAACCCTTTAAATTGATAGGGAGTAATAAGGACATAATGCACACACTATGAGCCATCCCATCCATGTTAGTGAACGATTGCACAACGTAAATCTAGATCTGAGAAATTATCTGAGTATGTAGTGAAGTTACACACGCGTATGAGGATATTTCTTTGAAACTGGTGTCCAATAATCACACATACCCATTTTAGTACTATCTTGGTACCACGTATTGAATTCTTTCATGTATGTTAACTGCCTCTTTAACATATCGCATCGGGTATATCGAAAGGGCAAGCTTCTTCCACATACTGACAGGTATAGCGGAAGGGAGCATGTATATAGAAAGGTTCGGTATATCAGAATGACAATATATAGATTGAGATACCTTATACCTGGAGTGATAAGTGCCAAACTCTATCAGTGATTTCTGAAAAATGGGCACCAATTCCCCCAAGTTAGTTTCTTCCAAATTCATAACTACTTAGAGGAAACAATTATTCTGCATGAAAGACAAAAATCAAGACACAACTCGAGTTTGAAGAAATTTGCCCTATTGTGAATGGTACTCTGACCATATTAACTACTGATACAACAAAACATCGATAGTTTGATAGAGTCATATCATAAATGCCAAGCTCATCATCTTATTTGTAGTGTCCGATGATGTGTAATCCCATGATTCAAGATGCCACAACAATGACAGGAATAAGCATGGGATAAGTTGAAGACACTGATATACAAGGCCAAAAAACAATAATTTCATACTGAATTTGCAGAGTCAATTACACACATTGAAATTCAAGAAAAAATGATAAAAAAGAAGATTTCTTAAGAAGAGTTGCATAGTTGAGGGGTTCACTTATAGCCCTAGGAGAAGCGGTCACAGATGAAGCTCTCATTCCCATTTTTTTGAGATCTCTCCTTTCTTCATTCTATCACATTTTTGTAACAACACTAAACTTGTCAGATATGAACAGTTGGTTTTTAAAAATTGGTAAACCTACTGCAACAAGAGGAAGTCAATGCATAACAAGGATGATGAAGAGGAAAAGGAACTTTCTTCTCATCCAAAATGAAAAGGAAAAGGGATAAGGTAAAACCTAATTCCTATCAAAATTTCCCAAAATCATAATCAGGATCAACAAGGAGAAACAGACAATAGAAGAAGCAATGTCCAATCTGTAAAAGAGGACATGAATTAAAATATTGATGGTATAATACATACAATAAAGGTTCATCAAGTACTTTTGGACCTCCACACCAACAATATCACAAGGGACACTACTAACCATACAATCAATGGGTAGAAAAAGGGGAACTGGAAAAGAAAACCCTATCAGCAAGGAAATATTGTTGAGCAAGAAGAACATTTAGATAATGAATACTACTTATACACTACTCAATCAAGTGAACCTTCCACATCATCTAGTGATGTCTTCTTTATGTTGATTCAAGGAGCCACTTGACACATGACCGGCCACAGAGACTGGTTTACTTCAATGAGGGACACACCATTCAAAATACCATGTTTCATTCAGGTGATGATTCTTCATACATAGTTCAAGGGATTGGAAACATTTCTCTACCCCTTGGTTGATGTAGACTGTAGATTATCTAGATGTACTTATATGTCCCTGGGTTGACAAAAAATCTAATGTCAGTTACTCAACTCATATCATCACAACCTTGAAAATTGACTTTGATAGTCATTCCGGCAAAAAAACATGGGTTTAATATCAAGACAAATCATGAGGATCAAAAATAAGTTACAAAAGCCTGCCAATGTGGGGATGCAAAT
Organism: Taxus chinensis; assembly: GCA_019776745.2. NCBI lineage: Eukaryota > Viridiplantae > Streptophyta > Pinopsida > Cupressales > Taxaceae > Taxus > Taxus chinensis. The sequence continues at coordinate 806,204,777 of CM034149.1, forward strand.
GTTTGAACTTGATTTTGTCCCACCGAGATGATCAAGCCACTTGTGGTTAAGAACTCTACCTCTGCACAATTGTGGCATCGAAGACTTGGTCATATTAGTTTCAAGTATCTCGAGACACTTCATTGGCATAATATGGTACATGATTTACCATCTCTTCAGAAGGATATAGATAAATTTCCTCACTACCTAGTAGGACAAACAACATAGAGCATTCATTTCAGAAGAGTAACTTTTTGAGCTCATGGTAAGCTTGATCTCGTTCATACCAATCTTTGTGGTCTGATGTCAATGCCACTGAGTCATTCTAGGCTATCTATTACTTCATGCTTTGTGTTGATGAATATTCAATAAAAATGTGCATTTTTTGTCTTCGCAAGAAAAGTGAAGCTTTCAAAACCTTAAAGAGGTTCAAACTAGTCATTGAGAACAAAAACTATTCGTCACATCATAACTCTCCACTCATATCAACAAGGGGAATTCACCAGTAATGAGTTCAAAGACTACCTACAAACTCACGAGATTCATCACAAAATGCCTCCTCCACACACACTACAGCAGAATGGTGTTGTTGAGAGAAGAAATCATACTATCGTGGAAATGGTGTGATGCAGGATCATTGACTGTGGACTTGTAAAGATAGTAGTGTATTTGTTGAACAAAGTGCCCATAGTTGCTCTTAACGGAGTAACACCACAAGAAGCATGGTCAAAACGGAAACCATCCATTGCACACCTCAGATTATCCAGGTGCAAAGAAAGCATGCACATACCCAATAAGAACATAAATAAATTGGACATGAATTCATAGAAACTCATCTTCATTGGGTACATTGAAGAGACTCTTGGGTACAAATTGATGGATCCAAAGACCAGAATGGTCTACACTAGAAAATTTGTCGAGTTTATTGAGAAGAAGGAAGAAGAGACTCCTCCTCCAGACTCACCAGATGTAGATTTTTCACTAATTATAAAAAGTTAAGCTCATGTTCCCTCAAATGATGAAAGTTAAGATAGGGATGATGTTGTTGATATGATAGAACCATGACCCACGGGAACATTTCAGTGTATGCCCAAGTGGTGTACTATCACATTACGAGATGCAAGAATGGATGCTCTACTGGATATAACCAGCCCTAGGCAAGAAGATTAAGAGAAGAAGTTAACATTTCTTTGATGGGTAGATTTATTGAATCTGATGAGCCCTCTACAGTCTAGGAATCTCTACAGTCAAAACCTTGGACAGATGCCATGGACTCTGAATATCAATCAATGATAGAAAATAACTCTTGGTAGCTTGTCAATCTTCCACCATGGAAGAAACCCATTGGATGCAGATGGATATTCAAAACGAAGTACAAAGTAGATGGGACAATGGAAAAGTATAAAGTGAGACTTTTAGCAAAGGGGAATGCATATAAAAAGAAGGAATTTACTACAAGAAGACATTTGTTCCCACAGCTAGGATCAAAATGACCTGGATGATCTTTGCTCTAGCTGCACAGTGTTGTTGGAAATTCCATCAGATGGACGTAAAAATTCCCTTCCTGAATGGATATTTACAATAAGAAGCCAACATAACTCTACCTGAGGGATATGTAGTACCTGGTTAAGAAGCAAAGGTATGCAGACTCAGGAAATATCTGCATAAATCTCTGTATTTCCTTAAACAGACACCCTTGGCATGGTACATCAAGATTGATGAGCATCTCATATTTGTTAGAAATCTATACGATCCCAATCTTTACCTCAAAAATAAAGGGTATGATATTGTTATTGTCATTGTCTATGTCGATGATCTAGTCATCACTAGGAGTACAGTGAGGATGATCGATGCAACAAAGAAATATCTTAATAGATCATTCGACATGACCAATCTCGACATAATACAGTATTGTCTTGGATTGGAAGTATGGCAGAAAGAGAATCACAATTTTTTTTCTCAGATGAAATATACCAAGACAAAGCTCGATTAATCCAGGATGATGGATTACACACCAATTTCTACACCTATGGAGAACATATTACAGTTATCTCGTTCAGATCCATCTCCTGAGGTAAGTGTCACTCTCTATCGGCAATTGATTGGGAGTCTCATTTACTTGACCTACACTAGATTAAATATCAGCTTTGCAGTGATCTACCTATCCAAGTTCATGCAGGAACCCAAAGTGTGTCATTGGAAAGCAACAAGGACACATATTGAGATATCTCAAAGGCTTAATGAATCTTCATCTAAAATAAAAGAATAAGGACAACTTCTTCTTGACTGGATATTCATATTTAGATCATGTAGGAAACATTGATGACAAAAAATCTACTTTCGGTTTTTTTTTGTCTTTATGGGATCTAGACCAATATCATGGGGAAGAAAGAAAACAACACTTCGTTTCTCGATCTTCCATAGAATCCAAGTATCATTTTGCAGGAGAAGCTTTATGTGAAGCGATTTGGCTACGTCGCATACTGGAAGGACTTGGAATACCACATGACAAACTTACCACCATGTATGTTGACAATGAAGGTGTTCTCAAACTTCACCACAATCCAGTTTTTAACGAGAGAACAAAACACATTGAAGTAAAGGTTCATTTTATATGCAAACATGTGTTGAAGCATAACATCTAGCTTCAATTTTTTCCAATAGCTAAACAACGGGTAGATATCTTCACAAACTCACTTGTACATGACAAGTTTGAGTTGTTCAGAGAGTTCCTCTCCTCATCCATTGAGACAATGCACAAATAAGGGGGGGGTGTTAGGTTAATTATTATTTACCTAATATATTAATTATGCATTTCATATTAATTAATGTATTTAGTGCTTATATGGTTATATTTACTTATAAACCATATTATTATTTTATTTAAACAATACGGATGTTGTTATATTATTTTAACAATATTATAATAGTGCTTCCCCAGATGTAATATTGGAAGCTTATGTAATCTGGAATATGGTTGCACCTATGTAACTTAGTTTATTTTTTTGTATTAGCTTACGCGTGTACTTGTGCAACATCCTTTATTGATTGTATCTGGCTATGCAATACATACATACACAAATATATATATATATATATATATATATATATATATATTAGCCTGCTCCTGTGTATATGGTTGATTGACTTTAATAAATTTATCAGGTTTCTGCCCCTATTGCTCAATCTAAAGGTCTTTCATTGAATAAAAATTAGCACGCCAAATTCGGTTATAGTGGGTTTCATTGTTTATTTAATGTTTGTGTATTTTATTTTTTAATGTACTCTATATTTGTAGGCCGAATTTTCCTTAATAAAACTGAGTTATTTTTGTAATTTTAGACTACAAATATCAGTTGGAAGCATTCAAATAAAATAATAATTAACTTCTAGTAATATACTTACTAGTTATGGTTTGCAATAATTTAGTTTCACTTTAGAAGACAAATCTCATTTTCCTCTGAATTTGGGGCAGGAGGCTTAACTTATTGAAAAAAAATTCTCATAAGTTTTTGGTGAAAAGGTTGTAATAAGGTTGGGAATTTGCAAGTTGTAAAAAGGTCGGAATCTATGATGGCTATGTTGAAGGAAAGGGGGTTATGCTCAAAGTTTATATAGAGGAGTCAACCTGGATTCCATATTTTTGAGGTTTAACGTTGATGTAATACCATCTACAATTCCATTCCAGTGTAATTTCACTACAATCAAATGAACTATAAACACAATATCAATGATGGCATCCTAGCGACCACTAAACTAGAGTATGCTCTTTTATTTAATCGTTATTTTATAATTATTAAAATGTTGAACCTAACGTCCACTATGTTGTTACTTTAAATAAGGAAAAAAATCTTAGCGTTCGCTAAGCTTTTTCTCCCATAAGATGTTATGTGAATTATGTGTTTCAATCAATATACCTTATGGGAACTACATAAGGCTTTATCCCCTTATATGGTATGTAGTGTAACTATTTTCTCCACTAGATACATTTTAGTTAACAGGATATAATTATAATCAATGAAAAACACTACTGATCTAAAGTTGTACGGATAGTGTTTACAATGACCTTAATGGTAGGAGCCTCACGATCACTAAGATAGGTCAGGATTTATTATTTTATCACAATTTTCAATAAAAGAAACTGTTTGAAAGTAGTGCTCGATGTGTCATTACTTTCTACAAGTAATGAAACTAAGCATTAGGTAAACAACTTTCTAATATGAAACGTTTGTGAGGAGAACCATACTTATGTTTAGGAAAAGGGTAATCCTTCCCATTTTTTTTTATAGCTTGTTGTGGAATTTCTCACCTAGCACTAAGCATAAAATATCGTACTTATAGCAGTTATAGACATTTAGACATAATGAATAAAATATGTCCGATATACATATATTTCACATTGTCTAATGTAAAAAAAAAATGATGAGCTATCACTAACTCCATTCATGTGATTTTGTTGGTCAAATACTCTCCTCAAAATACCAAACATTAGATCTTATGACTGTTATCCTTTAAACATTTTCATTATTCTTTTTACATGCATCTAATCCTCACTACAACAATATGATCAATATACACATAAATCACATAGTTTTTGAAACATAAAAGCTCACAAGCCACTACAAAAATCTCTTTGAAATACCAAATATTACATCATAATGTCCTCTACGGTTTATAATTAAAAAGGTGTAAGTGGCTTTAAAAATGGTTTTAGGTTGATCTTTTATATGTTTAATAGAATTTTATATGCCAATAAAGTGTTTATTATTTAACGTTCCTATCATGCCATCTATATAGTGTTATGGCTTGTTTGGATCGTACGTAATACTATCAAAAATTGAAAATGGTTTTCATATATATCAATGCATCATAATTCAATTTCACACTTTTAGAAATAAAGTGTTACTATTGATTTGATCAACAAAATATGAATTATTATAAACAGTTGAATGATACATAAGATTTCCTATCAAATCCAAGTGGTCACTAACCATTAAGTTAATTACTATGTTATGTTACATACTAAAGAACTCTAGAATTTTTTGTCCATTTGGGTACTATTTACATTCCTTAAAAGAAAATGTGATAAAAAAACTTTAAAATTTAGGAATGACCTTATTATTAATGGATTTTACTCTAAATATAGGTAAAATTTCTTGCATTGTTCGCATACCATTGAGAAAAAATGCATTCATCGTAAATGGTATTTGTTGGAAGACAAGAGACGAGGAATAGTTTGTGGAGTTTAATTCCCCTGAAAAACTACCATGATGATTTTATAAATTCCAATCACGAGGAATTTGGTTTTGTTATATTGTTAGAAGTTATTGATTTGGGGACAATGCATGTCCAGGTGGAACACTTTGACTTTGAAAAAACTAAATGTCTTATTCTAGATATGGATTTAGATGTTGGGTAAGTGCACAAAGTTGGTGGACAATTCCATGGACATAAAAACCTGAAATGAAGGTACCGCGATCGCGGTTCTTGAATTCTAGGTTCGGTAATTACCAAACCTAAAAACCGCGATCGTGGAACTCTGACACAAAATTTAACAGTCCCACGACTCGTTATTTTCCTCATTTTTCATTTCGAACCACGACTTTTCCTAAACGTTTTTCACTCGTGCTTTCAATACTATCTCAAAATTGCTCATCGGACTTCTGGATAGTGATAGATTCAACCATGCCGCCAAGACAAGGAGGTAAGTCCTCGATTGTAATCATTTTTTTTGCATTTTAGGTTTTTTTTTTGCATTTTCATGGGTTTTTTAAAATGTTTGTTTATGTATACAATTTTCTTGTTTTATCAGTTGGTCGGCAAGCTCGAAATCATGCAAACTATCAAAACATTCCTCAAAACCCTCTGAACATTCCTCAAAACCCTCCTCCAAACATAGATCCGCCTCCTGTGGCTCCTTCTATCCCCACTGAGCCAGCAGGAACGCAAGATAATATCATTGGAAGAATCCAAGAAAATAAAATTGTCATTGAGAAACCTAATTAATTTGTATGTACAGCTTACCCCTCATGAGTCTATTGTTGTCCCTGCGACGCGTCAACAACAAATTGATAGGGATCATCACATTGCGGTAAGATTTCACATGCATTTTAACTAAATTGTACAAGTTTCTAAATTTTGAATGTATTTTAAAATTTTGGGTGTTAAAAAACTTGTTGTTTATGAATGTGCAGGTTAGGTTGCAAGCATGCTTAGAGACACCTAGGACCACACGGATGAAATCCGTAGTGGCATTTCCCTCCACTACATCCCTAGGTCATGGACGTGCTACTTCTAGCAGGGCAAAGAGAGGGAAGATGTTTCATGAGTAGATTTATAGTCCACCTGGATGACACATATGTAGTCATGAGTAGATTCACAGTCCATTGTATATCTATATATATTGCCTTTTACGACTGAATGTGATCCCATATGTACATTATGACATGTGCTTAGTTCGAGATGTATACATACATTATGAAATTATGTACATATATATTTTCAGAGACGTGCACGTCTGGAGCACACTTTGTTTGATTCTTATATATATATATATATATCCAATCGTATAAACAAGTCAACATGGCAGTCTCCTTTTCAGATTGTATATTGTAGGTTCCATAATGGAGTTTGAGATCTAATTTTTTTTTCCTGGTGAAGATACAACAAGTGATGATGCAAAAAACATTTGCAGAACACATGGTATAATTATAGGAAGAAGTGAGGGAAAAGTTGAAAGTTAGTAATGCGCAATATAAATTAGTTGTAGATGCCAGTGAGAGAGTAAATGTATTTGAAGAAGGAGATATGGTGATGGTTCATCGTAGAAAGGAGAGGTTTCCAAAATGGACTTATAATCAACTAAAGTATAAGAGTATTGAACCATGTAGGATTATGAAGAAAATGAGTGATAATTCCTACAAGGTGAAGCTACATAACAAAATTTTCTATTTCACTAGTGTTTAATGTTTCTAACTTATATAAGTTCCCATGTCATGAGGAAAAATGCCATGGAGGAGGAAAAATAAAATTTGGATTAATAGATTTCGAAGAAGAAAAAGGAAAGAGTAATGCATGTCTTGGACCAATAGACAATCACTACTATACATGTGGGAGCTATAAAATATATTTGGTGCATTGGGAAGGTTTGCAACAAGAGGAAAATAATTATATTCCTGAGTTGGATTTGAAGAAGATTGACAATGAAAAATTAGGTGAGTTACATCAACTTAATTCGCAGGAGGAAAAATCTTTTCAACCAAGGGAGAATGATGTGGGAACACAACTTGTGAAGGCCATAAATTTTGATATGACCATTGGATCATCTTGAAATTTTTCAGGGTGGAATATCTTGATTAATAATATTTTATGACCAACATTACAATAATTTATTTTTTTCATTTCGACATATTAGCGGGGCCGAAATCCTTTGTCTAGTGGTCAAAAATAGGCTTCGAAGGATTTTTTACTTTTTTCTAGAACTTAGAGTTTCAATAACTTTTTCTATGCTTTAAAGAATAATCCGAAATTTTGCGTGATCCTTCATTTGTCAAGGGATATTTTTTACCCAAATTTTGGCGCCCATTCGAGGTGTCTTACTAGTAGGTAATTTTTGGCATTTTAGGGTTTTTTTAAGTTAATGTGAAATAAATTGAAGATTGTAATGATGTAAAAGATTAGTGTGGATTCCAGAATGAGAAGAAATCTAGTTTTAAGCTTCTAGTTTCATTGTAAATTGTTTGTGTGTTTAAGAGGTATTTCAACCTCTTACAATTGGATCTACATCGATTTGGAATCGTGTATCATTATTATTAACCTTCGAATTTCATAAAAATTTATGTGTTCTTGATTAAATTGTGACTTTTTTATTATAATTTAACGATAACGAATTGATAGTTATTTTAAATGTCCAAAACATCATTTTTCTATAATTATGTCTTCAAAATAACATATAACACATGAAACATCTTTATATTATTAATATTGAAGAGACATCTAAATGTACTTGAAATACAAGGCATGCATGCCCTTTCCTAATAGGATTCAAACTTATACTTTTGACATTTGTGAGACCTAGATTTATATATCATATATCTTAGCAATTTTAAACAATGCATGTTGATTATCGTATTTATTTTATTATATATGCATGTATCCATGTTTGTAGTTGATAAATTTTGTTCATTCCACATTCTATTGTTAATATACATGAAATTCAAGCTTTCACATGTCATTGATCACATTTTTTTTATCTCAAACCATCAAGGTAATTAATTCTAATTATGTTATAGGAGTTATTTACAATGTCAATGTAGGTGGTGGTTGTTAAGTATGATATTTTTTGATGCTAATAAAAATGGAAGATTGATGACCATAGAGTTTTTTTTCTTTGTTTTCTTAGAAAATACAATTAAAAATTTATGATATCATCTTCCTCATATGATGGATTTTGGGAGGACCCCACCCTTATTTTTCTTTAGAACAATATTTTTGAGCATTATGCATGAATGTTGTGAGATTATGACCTACTATATGCAACCACTAGACAGTTTTTTTAAATCTAATAAATTTAAAGTTGAATATATTTAAGATGTAACATTTCATTGACAAACATTATTAATAGCTTTTTTAGAAGAAGAATTAATAGAATTAATACACAATGATTTCAAAAAAATAAATAATGGATGAATCATTGTTGAACCATTGTCAAATAAGAGATATAGAATATTTAAGAAGAAGATAAAATTTCAAATAACCCTCCAAACATGCTGAAGATAGAGGAAAACATTTTTACTAGTTGCATTCTTGTGAGTATGCACAAGGTAAGATCACCAAACAAGAAATATCAAACCATGTCTAATCAGATACTTCACTGGATTGGGCTCAAATTCAGATAGTAGAAAGAATTTTGCATAATTTAGAGCACAAACATGGGCTTCATGTTTTCAAAAATCAGCCCCAATACCTCCCAAGATAGATTACAAAACAATAGAGGTATTTATCTTATCCTGGACTGATTCTTTCATCAAAATTAATGGTGTAAACAGTGTTTTATCTTTTTCCATGTAATCCAGTTTCTAAGTTGTTTTCATGGTCATATGTTCATTCAGAAAAGAAATCTATTTCTTTCATGTCATATCAGGATTTTTTTAGTTTCTTATTTTTGGATGGTTAGAGTAGGTTATTATATGTTTGTTTTCTACAAAGTAAGTGCTTATACACAGTATGCATGCTTCCTCTTGAAGCATATATGATTTTTTAGTCTTGTTAGGTGTGGTTTCTTTCCTCCAGGTGCAAATTTTTCACATGTAGTTGCATTTTTTGAGTTTTTCTACACGATTTTCATTTCTTGGAAAAGTGTTCTTGGCAATAAATAAGTTTGGTCAAGCATGAGAGAAGGATGCAATTTTTTTTTCATGGCTTAAAACGAGAATATACATGGGTTCTTCTTTATTGACAAGAAATTTGTTCCAAAGATCCACCAAATATATTGATCATTGTTCGTCATCATGGTATAGAGGTATACAAACATTTTCAAGTTACTCATCCGGATCCGTGGGAAATTAGACAAATACATAGACAGTAAACAACTTGGCATGTTGTTCCAAAATGATTTTTCATCACATCAAACATCAGATATTAACAAGATGGGATAGTAAGTTAAGTTGTGGTTTTGAGGTGTTGGAGGAAAGTACAATTGCACCAGGAGTTTTTTCTTGTGTTTTTGGTGGTCAAATAAAGGTACGATTAATTCATTATTGGTTCGTTATGATTACATGAAGTTGTCTCATTGAATTTTGTGCAGAGGTTCATTTTAAAATATTTAACTCACATAAGATGAAAAATAAACACATATTGTTCATTACTTAAAATAATTTCATTTATTCATAAGAGAAGTGTACAAGAATCCCACACAAGCCATGGGAAATGGCTTAAAGATAAAGAAATGCATATGAAATTAGAATCATGATCTTGACGAAAGAAGAACCCGTCATTTCTGCGTTGGAAAAGATCATCTGTCATGTAAGTTATAAAGTCTAGTTCAAATTTCCTATTATGGGACCAGGATGAATAAGAGAGTAGTTAGAAGTCACTATGAAAGATTAAACCGATCTAGTTTGCACTTATTAAAAGAAACTATTCCCATAATATTTTAATTTAATACTTATAAACATCATGAAATTGAAATAGAAATTTTAAAAATGGAAAAAGAGGATCAATGTTCTTTTAGAAAGTATACAATTTCGTAAGTGATGCAGTGCTCATCAAGGAATCAAGCAAAGGTTTTTTGATTCAAGAAAAATAAAGGTTTCCAGGTGAAATATATCAGATATTAAATCGAAACACTGAGTGTGAATAATTTATAGTAATGCATTTTAATACTAAAATTATTGTTTTCCAACAAATTATTTGTTCATGGTTTTGCATTAAAATATTTTCAAGGTACAGTGCAGGGAGGGATAAAGTGCATGTTCCTTATGAAATCATGATTCACAACCTTATTGATAGAGAAGCTTGCAAATGTCTTTCTTAACCTTCTCGTCAAGTGTGATTTAAATTATCTCAATGTAGAATTCAAAAAGTTATAATGTGTCATTTTATTTTATAAATAGAGAAACAATTAAATTTGTTGACAAATCATGAACTAAGAAAATGTGCGTTGGTGGAGGAGTTTCATTGGTAAAATATTAAATTCGATATTTTTTTCATTAGTGAGAATAAAGTATGTTGCTATCTAAAACGTATATTATGAGTGCTGAATATGAAGTTAATTTTAGTATTAGGATTATACCTACCTAGAAGATATGTGGAAGAGCAAGCTCGTGAATTTCGACATTGCCATTACCAACTATTTTGGCATGGTTGCTAGCATGGAAATAGTAGGAATATTGACAATAATTATAATTTCCATCAATAACATGCAAAATGAGAAATGATATCTCATTTAAACAAATGGAGGACATAAATCTAATTCAATGTAATGTTATGCATCCCATGGACTATGCCAACATTCCAAAGTTAAAAACTGATAACCGTTCAACATCAATGCACAAATTCCTAGTAGAGGAGGTACCACTATTAAATGTCGAACATGATGCTAAATTTGAACTCTTCCAAAAGCTAAGGGAACCAAGATGGCCCATGACAAAGGGAGGAAAGACTCAACGAATTTACCTTCGCATCCTAATTCTTCTCATCGTCAAAAGGCTTTGAAGTAACTCCTACAACTTCCTATAAATAAGAAGTTGAAACATGCTTGAGTAAGTCACACATAACCACATTGGTAGTCTCCTTGACTGCTTCTTGTGAATATGGGTGCTTGTGTTCTCTAGCCTATGATTGTATCGAGCTCATCTTGAACCTTCATTCTCTAAAGCGAAAAACATAAATTAATTTATGACCAACCCCAAAGAAAATAAAATATTATAGTCTCAGAGATTAAAGATATGTTGTATTATACCCAAAGAGCATAGAACACATCATTCTCATTGAGCCTATCCTCCAAGCATGAAGTGGGCATAAATCAAGATAGAGAGAACCCTGGATTCAAAGGTAAAATGAGTTTGTTAGTATTTCTTGCGCTTCAATATGCCACGAATTTTCATCGGAACTAATTAGGTTTTTTGTACATAGGTAAATTCGGAAAAATTGAGTGGACAAATATTTTTCAAAAATCAAAGTGGTTCAAATCAATGTTGAGACTTTAGTGTATTGAATATCTAATCTAGTATAAAAAGGCATTATCTGCTCTCGATGAAGCAACAAGTGATATTTACATCCATTCCCTCCATTTAATTAAAATGATGATCAAGAAGTGAAATGGTTCCATGGTGTGTGTGTGTGTGTACGTGTTGTGCTTAAGTGTATGTGTGTGCCATGTGGTGTGTGTGTTGTCAAGTAGTGTGTGTGTGTTCAAAAGAGTGAAAAATATTATGACGATCTTTTTTTGTAAACGCCACACTTAATTTTGAGAAGACAATTCTAAAGTCCATCTACCATGCTTTAATAAAGCAAACTATTGATATTCATAATAGAATATCTCATGTGGATGGCTTCTTATCAGCTTTGTGTCAATGAAAATTAATTTAGAAACCCTTCCATTCGAAAGGAGCACATGCAATAGTGTGTTAAATTTTAATAAACAATAGATACATATATTGATATAACTTGTATGGATACGTCTCCTTAATTCCCTTGATTTTTGGGAAGCTATAACGCCCAAAAAGTTCTACTCTCCAATTAATGGTAATAAAAAAGTAATAAAATTAAAAGAGGTTTGTAAGGTTAGACATTATCCACAATTAATAAATTTCCTGGTTAAAGTTTTTCTACACAAGCTTATGAAAGGTCGAATTAAATATTATCAATTTACTTCCTAAAATATATTTATGGTTTAAAACAATACATTTAGAAGTTCCATAAGTTTAATTAATTATCATGCACCAAGATTCCTTTATTTTCTAACACAAAAGTTTAGTTATTTTGCCTAGCCACTAAGTGGCCCCATTCACCCCATCACCAATGCACTATTTTTTAATTAAACTTCATTCCCACAAAAATACATCTCACTTAAGTGAGGTAGGGTTTAATTTTGCCATTTATTGAATCTATCCTAGCCCTTGGATTTGGGTTGCCCTAAATATCCTTATGGGTTTCATTTTATTTAAATTTTACCCAAAATCATCCTCATTTGGTCATTCTTTTTTTCCATGTTTTGGAAGAGGAGAAGGAGGAGAAGGCATGAAATCAAGAAGTGCAACCATGGATAAATTTCCTTGGTTCTAGTTGTAATGGAGAAATCTTCCCCATTATTCTCTTCATAGTTTAGTTTAGACAAGGGTTTTCTATTTTATGGTTCCTCATTTGCTTATTGTAGATATTCCACCATGAATCTGTTCTTTTTTGCTATTTAATATAAATACATTCTTTGAAATCAACAATTGGGGAAAACCCCATTTCATTAAATCTATGAAATTTTACACATTTGGATTCCCATAAGATGATTTATAAGCTTAAAAAATTAAATTTGATCAATTACTAGTTGGTGGAAGCTTCGTCTTGAATTTTTAAAGCTTAAATTTTATTTAAATTCAATGTGGATTTCTTTATAGTTGTGATTTTTATTTTTCCATCAGAAGTTACAAAACCACCCCCGTAAGAAACTAGTAGTCCTATGACCATCACCCTACCTATTGGGTGGTTCATCGACCACCTCTCTACGTTGAGAGGTGGTTCTGAAACTGCCACTCTGCAGAGGGTGGTGGTTGTGTTTTCCTAAAAATAGAACCTTCAATTCAAGAATTTATTAAAAAAAATCTACTTCAATTGGTTTTTAAGGCAATATTAAGTTTAATTAAGGTGCCTACAATTCATTAGTTTATATGTTGATATCATATCTTGATTTCATAACTTAAAATTACCAAATACATATCTTTTCCATTCAAACATACAACCTTCAACAATATGAAATGTAAGTCTCTTTTAATAACTATACTTTGAGATTTTTTATTTTTATTTTTTAACTAAACAATACAAATATGGTAATGAAAGTTGCAAGAACATCCTTTTGCAATACAAGAACTTCTAGCCCATTTCTTTTCCTCAATGATGATCTTGCAATAAAACAAGGAATAACTGCACAACACTTTCTTGTGATAGCAACTTTCTTTTCTAAGATATAACTATCCTAAAACTTTGAAAAACATACAAGTGTAGGAGATTTTTATTTCAACTAATGTAAACCTTAAATTTTCTTCTTTCACTTTAATACTTCAAATTTGAGTAAATGAATGTATAATATTTCCTTTAAATATGCAAGATTTACAATCTTCCACTCTAAGTGGGAACAATGATATGATTTACAATATGGAGGTTCTACCAACAAACTGAAAACACAAATATTTTTTTCAAGGTCATCTCCGAAATTGTATCTTTCAACTTGCATCCTTCAACTCTTCAAATATTTGATCATAATACAAATAAAGGGGTATAGGTGATGCTCTCCGCCCAACCTAAAATCAAATAAGAAGAGAAACCAGACCCTTATTAGCCCATGAGCCCTAACCAAAGATCAATATGGGGTATCATGCAATATTTTAAAAATTTTACAAGAGGCTTCACAAAAAGAAATCCATAATAACACTAACAAATTAACAATTTCCCAAACAAGTAAAAATGATTGAATACAACAATCCAATAATGATCAATGGAATAAACTCCAAGCACAGTAAAAGATACAACTCCAAAATAAAAACTCCAAGTATGAAAACCAAGACAAAATTTCCAGAAGTGCAAGAGATGTAAATAAGGCAAGTAACCCAAAATCCATTAAAATCATCTAATAAATAGAAACGGGATGTGAGGATGATGAGGTGCGTCCATTAAGGATGTCACTTCATCATCCCTTCATTACAATACACAAGTCAAACACCTAGTCCAAATCAATTAAATGCAAATGTAAGACTTATGACATGCCCAGAAGACACTCCAACTTGCATGCCACTCTTATCAAGGAAAAACATAAATGTGGTAAGTAACAAGTGTAATTATTTTCCCTTTTTACACTAAAAAATGCATTAAAATGGTCTAAATATGTCATTTACTTCATAAGTAGGTTTGGTAGGGGATTTTGAGATGTGAGGAACAAGGTTAACTTGTCCCTAAAGTCTCCAAAAGTGGTCAACAAGGCCAAATTCGAATTTGGGAAGGATGGTGGATTAAACACCACCAAAATGCATTTAAGTCCATTGACATAATGCAACAAAAATGGAATATCTACCCCGTTTATTGCCCACATGACATAATTTTCCTTATAATTCAGATTTAAGCTAAACTAGTAAATTAAGACACATTAAAAATTATTAATAAAGTGACAATATTTCACAAATAACTAAATACATGCACACAAATTAGAACAAACAAAATTAAAGGAAAGGAACAGGGTAAGTGCAGTAAGTTGGTGGACAATTAAGTGGACATAAAAAACCCAAAATTTAGGTACCGTGATTGTGGTTTATAAATTGCACTCGTGTAATTATTGTTATAGGTTCAGTGATTTCTGAACCCTGTGATCGCAGTCCTCTGAGACAAATAAATAAACTTGCGACTCCTCATTTCCCCCCATTTTTCCACTACAACCGGGTCAAAGCACAATGTTGTGTCCCACTTCATGTCCCAAAAATGCGAGTAAGAAGTTGGGCGGGATCGGAAATCGAGGGTGTTCGCGCGAACATCCCTTTCGCGTGAACCCCCTTTTCCTGAACTACCATGTAGGATAAAGAAACTAGTTCGCGTGAATTTCGCGCGAACACCCCTTCACGCGAACCCAGTGAATTCAAATATTTTTGGCGGCAAAGAGTTATATATAGATATTTATATAGTTTTGGGTGGCGGATTTAAGGTTTGGGGGGTTCGATCGAAGGGGGGGTTCACGCGAACCCCCCTTCGCGCGAACCCCCCTATGTGGCACCTATGTGGCACATTTTGGCGCCAAAATCCATTTGAAGGATAATTTTATGCCAAAATGTGCCACTTAGGTGCCACGTAATTAGGGTTAACGAATGAATAAAATTACAAAATTTTAACACAAAATATAGAATTTTATTAGCTTTCTAAAAATATAATTTTTATTTTTTAAAAAATATGTTTTACTATTTATTTTTTATATTTTTCTAACATATGGTATTTTAGGACAATTCGTACACAATCAACCCAATTTGAAAAATAGCAAAAAATATCAAAAAAAATTGAAAAAATTAAAGTTATTATTTATTGAAGTCTTCTTCTTACCTGTGAAAAAAAAAAATCATTTTTGATATAAATCTTAAAATTTATTGGCATAAACATTTGTACACCATTTATTTGAAAATATTTTTACAAAATAATTAACTAAAAAAAAAAAATATAAGTCCAAAAAATATGAAAATTTGACATCACTTCAAAATTCAAATCTTGAACAATATCTAAAATTTCATGGTGAAAAAAATAAATTTTCATTCAAAAGAACCACCCGGGGACAGTCATTCCTCTTTTATAACATAAGAAACAACGTATGAGTAAAATTAAGAAAAAAGATCGTTTTTTTTTTGTAATTTTTTTTAAAAAAAAATTTACATGTATTTTACACTCTAAATAAAACATTTCGTTAGTTTGTGGAATTTCATGAATACGTATGGTTTTATGGCTATTACCTTTAGAAAATCAATGAAACAAAATTCATGTTTATAACGGTACAAAACATACCAAAAAGTGGGACATTTTATTGTGCTTTTACCCAACCACAATTTCTCCTAGACCTTTGGCACTCGTGCTTTGAATACCCCCTAAAAAATTACTCTTCAGACTTCTTGATCGCAATATTTTTAACCATGCCACCAACACAAAGAGGTAAGCCCTCACTTTTGATGAATTTGTTTGAATTTTACGTTTTTTTTTGTGATTTTCATGGGTTTTTCAATTTTTTGTTTAAGTATACAATTTTTTTGTTTTGTCAGTTGCTCAACAAGCTTGTAATCCTGCAAACCATTAAAATATTCCTCAAAAAACCTCCAAACAATCCTCAAAACCCTTCAAAAATTCATCAAAACCCTGCTCCAAACATAGATTTGCCTCCTATGGATCATTCTGTCCCAACAGAAATAGCAGGAACAAAAGCTGATATCATTGGAAGAATCTGACAAAATAAAATTGTCATTGAGAACCTTATTCAGACTAGAAGACAAAATCATGCCACAAATTTTTCCTGCATGACTTTAGCCAATACATTGCAAACATTGATTGATGAAGTTGACTCCGTAAGCAACGAAATAGAAAGATGGAATACCTTTAGAGGTGATTGTAGGCGGTGGTATGCAGATCAATTCTCCCATGCGGCTATAAAAGAAAGAAAAATTGAAAAGACCACATTTGTGCATTATTTACTGACCGAAGAACCAATGCCCCCTGCAACCACTTGCAAATTGTTCCCAATCCATTGGTGCCATGATAAACGAATCAATAACAATTTTTGGGACCGATGGTGGATGGTTTTTAATTATCCACCATGTAACAACAATGAGGTTCCTCTCTATTTTCTAAAGAAATTATGTTACGAGTTTGTGCTTAATGAGGTCCCAAATTATTTTGACTTGTCTAAGTTTTATGGGCTAGGATGTGGCTCTGCACAGAGTAGACCTAGTGCACATGTAGGTCAACCAAGATCCCCCATGCCCCAAAACCTCCATTGCCTTCAGTTATCCCTCCTACAATGAAGGAGGTTGTGGAGATTGAAACACTACATGCATTGAGGGAGTGCACTGACACTCCAACCCAACATAGTGAGCAGATTCCCTCTGGTGATGTTGGTGGAGGCACTAATTCTGGCACACAACACCATTGTTGATTATGTGGTGTCATATGCACTACGTGTGAGACATCATTTGTTGGATCACATGATTTATTTTCTCTAGATGAGATGATGGCAAATGTTTTTGAAACTGGTGCAAAGGATCTTGGTCTTTCAGAGGTAAATGTCAAATAAATATTTAATATATATATACAATAGTTTAATTCATGTTTGAGATTTTAATATATATGTATTTGATTGTACGTCATGTACATACATGTAAAAAATATTTTTTATTTAATTTTAAATAGAAAGAGCCGGTGAAGGAAACGTACATCGTCGATATGTTAGCTACAACAGCTAGGCGTGTTACAAATGTAAGTTTCAAGTTGTACTTCAATTTCAAATTTCATTTGATTGTGCACTTATTTTTATTATAATGTTTCACCTAGATAAATGTACATACTAATATATGTTTTTATTTTATACACAGGATCCTGGCGGGTCATCATCTACCCTCGGAACTGAGGCTACTAGCATGCCTCACGTGACTTATACGCAGGTTAGTTTCTCTTTACACTTTGTTTATAACTATGGAAGTTCACATGGATTATTATGTGGTATTCATGTAGATTAATATTCATTTTTTACATGTTTTTCGTATAGCTTATGACTGGTAGAGAGACTCCTCCATATATGTAGACTGTGGAGGTTGCCTTAGATACTGCCATAGCATCTGCAAATCAACTAACTGAGGTACAATTTTTCAAATTCATTAAATGTTGGAGGAATTATTTCTTATTTCCTTAAATCTACAATATCAAATTATGCACATGAAATATTTAATTTGGAATTTAAATATTTGTATGTAGCTTACCCCTTGTGAGTCTACTGTTGTCCCTGCGATGCATCAATGAAAAATTCATAGGGATCATGACATTGCGGTAAGATTTCACATGCATTTTAACGAAATTTTTAAGTTTCTAAATTTTGAATGTATTTTAAGAATATGGGTGTTAAAAAACTTATTGTTTATGAGTGTGCAGGTTAGGTTGTAGGCCTGATTAGAGACACCTAGGACCACACGGATAAAATCCGTAGTGGCATCTCCCTCCACTACATCCCCAGGTCATGGACATGCTACTTCTAGCAGGGCGAAGAGAGGGAAGATGTTTAATGATTAGATTCATATGACTTGGATCTACATAGATATATATATTATATATATATATATATATATGGGCCATCTAGTCCTATTTCATGATTCTTCATATAGTCCATTGTGTATATAGCCTTATGGAACTGCATGTGGTCCTATATGTATGACACACTTAGTTCGAGATGTACACATGTTATGAACTGATATTTTTAGAGACATGCATCCATCACACTTAGTTCGAGATGTACACATGTTATGAAGTTATATTTTCAGAGACATGCATCCTGCACACTTAGTTTGATACATTATATATCTATGTGTTGGTTTTCATAACAATATTACTTCTATGTTTGATTTGATTTCATTGCACATGATATCCTTCTATGTATGTATGTTCTATTTATATTAGTTCTATATGTATATTTTATTTAAAATTAAAAAACTATGGTGCAACATATATGAATATAATGTTACTATGGTGCGACATTGCATGGTTTGATTGTTAAGAAATTAAGGAAAGCATTTAAATATGTATTGTTTTAGAGGTTATCTCATTAATAGGGCATATCCCATTGATCAATAGATACACCTTAATATCTCTTTATAATTTGGTGCTATGCCAATCAACTAAGAAGTTACACATGATTTGATTATCATAAGTAGATTCGCTTCCCTATTAATTCCTATATGTTTTTGTATTTAAGCACACACTTTAAAAACCCCATATTTTGTATACCCTACAATCCTTCTAGTCCAAAATACACATTTTTGTGAGCAGGTTTGTCAAATAATTCTCGTCCTTACCATTCCAATGTATTAAAAAAAATTTCAAGGTTCTTCAATGAATTTTAAAATGATATATCACTTGGAATTTGTGAACATTCTTTACATATTTAGTTAGGATGTTTGTACATATGTTATGACATATCAATCTAGATAAGAACACATAAATATGTATGTCATGTATATTGTCAAATAATTCACATCATGGCGGGCTCTAGGAAGGCCCAGATTGGTGTTAGACCACATAATGGTGGGCTCTAGGGAGGCCCAGATTTGATTATCCTATGAAATGAATGGAGGTAAGTAGTGAGAAGTAATGCCTTGGGATGTCGTGTCACTAAAATGACTGCACTGACACATCCAAGTGGCCAGGTGAATTCTAAAGGGGGCATCGTTTCAGTGCATGACAACATCATTGCTTCCGAGCTACTTCATTCGTGTATAGTCCCTTAAGAACCCAGAGAGCAAAAAATAATTCAAATTCTATGGGTGACTACACAGAATCCATGGAACCTAAGGACGTCTTGTCTAATCCTACACCTTGGCATAGGGATCCTATGCAATATCCTTTCTTGGTTTTTTCCTTCTCCAATTGGTGCTCTCACTACCCTATTATTTACAAACATGCAAAATAGTGCAATTTGACACATTGTAAGGTTGTCAAACACTGGATCATGGCACAAAATCGACTGTGTTGACACGTTAAATTTCTTAGGTGAACACTATAGGAGGCGTAGATTTTGAGCGCGATAACATTGTTGCTTCCGGGCTACTTTGTTTAGACATAGTCCCTTAAGAGCCCTAAGACCAAAAAATTGTTCAATTTCGACGAGTGACTACGTAGAATCCGTGGCACCTAAGGCAATCTCGTCTGATCCTACACCTTGAGGTAGGGACCCTCTAAAATTTTTTGTCTCAGTTTTTTCCTTCTCTAATCAGTGCTCTCGCTGCACTATTATTTGCAAACGGGTGAAATAGTGCAATTTGAGATAGGGTAAGGCTATCAAATGGTATATTTTGTAAACAGCGAGTCATTGCACCAAAAATACTATGCCGACACATTCAGGTGGCTAGGTGAATGCTAGAGGGGGCATCGTTTCAGTGTGCGATAACATCATTTCTTCTGGGCTACCTTGTTCAGGCGTATTCCCTTAAGAGCCTTGAGACCAAAACATTGTTCAACTTCGACAGGTGATTACGCGGACTCCATCGTACCTAGATATATCTCATCTAATCCTACACCTTAGAATATGGACCCTCTAAAATATCCTATCTCAGTTTTTTACTTCTCCAATCAGTGCTCTTGCTGCCCTATTTTTTGTAAATGTGCCAAATAGTGCATTTTGAGACAGTACAAGGTTGTCAAATGGTATGTTTTGCAAATGGTGGCTCATGGCACCAAACTGACTATTCCAAAATGTTTGGGTGGCTAGAAGAATGCTAGAGAAGGAGTCATTTTGGTGCACAACAATATCATTGCTTCCGGGCTACCTCATTCAGGTGTAGTTCCTTAAGATCCCTGAGACCAAAAAATCATTCAACTTTGATGGGTGGCTACACAGACTCCATGACACCTAGAGAAATCTCATCTTTTCCTACACCTCGGTGTAGGGACCCTCAACAATAGTGTTTCTTAAATTTTTCCTTCTCCAATCAGTGCTCTTTGCCTACCTATTGTTTACAAACACGCCAAATAGTGTAGTTTGAGCTGGTGTAAGGCTGCCAAATGGTATATTTTAAAAACGGTGGGTCATGGAACCAAAATGACTGCACAGAAACATCTGGGTGCCAAGGTGAACACTAGAGGCATCATCATTGTGGTGTACGACAACGTCGTTGCTTTCGGGCTACCTCGTTCAGGCATAGTCCCTTAAGATCCCTGAGACCAAAATATTGTTCAACTTTAACGAGTGGCTACACGTACCTTGTTGCACCTAAAGACATCTTGTTTGATCCTAAACCTCATCATAGGGACCCTCTACAATAACCTTTCTTAGTTTTTTCCTTCTCCAATTAGTGCTCTCACTACCATATTGTTTGCAAACACGCTGAATAGTGTAGTTTGAGCCAATGTAAGGTTGTCAAATGATATATTTTGTAAACGATGGGTCATCACACCAAACTGACTGTGTAGAAATATTTGGGTCACCATGTGAATGCTAGAGGAGGTGTTGTTTCGGTGCTCGACAACGTTGTTGCTTCTGATCTACCTCCTTTGGGCATAGCGCGTTAAGATCCCTAAGACCAAAAAATCATTCAACTTCGAGGGGTGGTTACGCACACTCCGTGGCTTCTAAGGATGTATTGTTTGATCCTACACCTTAGCATAGCAACCCTATACAATAGCTTGTCTTGGTTTTTTCCTTCTCCAATAAGGGCTCTCACTGCCCTATTGTTTGAGCCATTGTAAGGCTGTCAAACGGTATATTTCATAAAAGGTGGGTCGTCACATAGAAATAAATCTATGGACACCTCTGGGTGGCCACGTGAATGCTAGAGGAGGATTTTTTCGGTGCAAGACAACGTCGTTGCTTCCGGCCTACCTTGTTCGGGCGTAGTCCCTTAAGAGCCCTGAGACCAAAAAATTGTTCAACTTCGACAGGTGACTAAAACAACTCCATGGAACCTAACGACATCTCATTTGATCCAACACCTCTATGTAGGGACCCTATATAATATCCTATCTCGGTTTTTTCCTTCTCTAATCAGTGCTCTTGTTTCCCTATTGTTTGCAAATGGGCTCAATAGTGTAGTTGAAGCCAGTATATGACTATCAATCGGTATATTTTGTAAATGGTGGGTCATGGCACCAACCTGAATGCAAAAAAATGTTCAGGTGGCAAGGTGAAAGCTAGAGGATGAGTACTTTTGGTGTGCGACAGCATTGTTTCTTCCGGGCTACCTCGTTCGGGCGTAGTCCCTTAAGAGCCCTGACACCAAAAAAATGTTCAACTTCGGTGGGTGACTATGCGCACTCTGTGGCACCTAAGGATATCTCGTTTGATCCTACATCTTGGTGTAGGGACCATATACATTATTTTGTCTTATTTTTTTTCCTTCTCCAATCGGTGCTCTTGCTACCCTATTGTTTGCAAACACATCGAATAGTGTAGTTTTAGCCAGTGTAAGGCTATCAAATGGTACATTTTGTAAATGGTGGGTCATGGCACTTAACTGACTGTGTGGAAATTTCAAGGTGGCCAAGTGAACACTAGATGAGTTTTCTTTTTAGTGCACGATAACATTGTTGCTTCCTGGGCTACCTCGTTCGGGCGTAGTCTTATAAGATCCCTGAGACCAAAAAAACCATTCAACTTCGATAGGTGACTACGTAGACTCCATGGCACCTAGAAATGTCTTGTCTGATCCTAAACCTCAGCATAGGGACCCTCTATAATTACCTGTCTTAGTTTTTTCCTTCTTTAATTGGTGCTCTCGCTGCCCTATTTTTTTGCAAACGCACTTAATAGTGTAGTTTGAGACAGTGTATGGTTGTCAAACGATATATTTTACAAATGGTGGGTCATGGCACTGAACCAACTATTTACACACATAGGGATGGTCTTGTAAACACTTGAGGAGGTTTCATTTTTGTTCTCTAAGCTCCAGTTTCTTCTGGGCTACCTCCTCTGGAGTGAAGAACCCCCTCAATAGGTACATAAATCATTCTTAATTGCTTCTCTTTTTTTGTAAAACAATAAAAGCTTCTCTTAGCTTCATTAATTTACAATTCTCTACTATCAGTGCCAACCATGTGAAGGTGGAAGCTTTTATGGCACCACTAATCTACATATAAACGTGTTAGTCAAAGAAATTTAAGTTTCAAATCAAAACAATACTAGATATATACAAAATACAAAAATTTAATAAAATATATGAACTTAAATTTAGCTAACTAACAAATTTATATATACCAAATAAATCATATATACAAGACATGAGCATTGTAAATTCATTCAAATGAACCATCAGGATCAGATCTACTCTTGAACCTTCCAAAGAATATTGTTATTGGGCCTTCCTCGATATCTATACAGCTGAATATTTGTCGCTAGAACTAGATGTGAATATAGGAGTTTTTTTTTTGTGTGTCTCAAAGTATTCAAACATGCAAACAGAGGATTTTTTTAATGGATACCATCAAATCCAAGTTCCAGTAACTACCACTGACCATGTAGAGTACTCAATATCTTTGCCATCTATAATGGGAGAATTCAACTTCTTTCTTTCCTCGATGCAGTGAAATACAAAATACTTTGTTCCTTCTTCAATTCCTTCTGTTAAAATAACTGCAAACACATGTCCTACAAAAAAATAAAGGTTTCAACTCAAATTTAAATTGTATATATTAAAATTTCAATGGACATAACTCAATAAAAAAATTGTAAATAACAATAAATACCTTGTCACACCAAAATAATTTTTTTGTAAAAGTCCTTGGATGTTGAAACTTCATCTGCAGAAACAAGTCGTAATGCTTGTGGAGGTTGATAACTAGGATTTAGAGTTAGAGACCTAAAAATCCATCCATCCATCCATTCTTGTGAATCACAATCAGCAGTGACAAATTCGATACAAGATGCACAAAAATATGTCAACTTTATTGTCCATGTGGCCAACAAAGTAGTGTCTAAGATACAAACTGAGTGCATATCACTGGAACAAGTGTGTTTCATACAATCCTCATAGTTAGCAATTTGTTATTCATCTATCAACTAAAAATATATGCGAACCGTGGAAATTTCTTGAGAACCTTGGGCCATGTTGTCAATACACCATTCAACTATACTCTTTGCATCTTTCAATTTAGCACCATATTTTTAGTTGAACTCTTTACTTGCAAGAGATCTTTTCACACACGCCTCTGCACCGTCATGCTCTCCTTTTCCATGTCAAGCCTCAGTGAAACTCCAAATATGTTGCAAACCCATCTTGATGTGCATCCTACTAATCTAATAAAACATTCGTGCATTCTTAAACTAAGACATGTAATTATCTGACCATATATAATGTTGTTGTAAGTGGATGTCGCTATTACACAAGTATCCATAAAATAACTGGAAACACCCTTGCACAAATTAAGTAGAATGAGTATGATCATCACTGATATAAAAGTGGTACTCTCTTAAAAAAATTTGATCATTATCTGTATTGTCAGGAGAATGTATAAATTCTATATGTATAAAAATGGAAACTTGTAATGAGTTGTAATATTGTGATTGAACCTTCATTTGTGGTTGCAATGTGTAATTCTCTGTAAAATCTACCACTGAAACAATAGTACCAATAAGAAATATTTCTTTGCATATCTTGAACTGTTCATCCAACCATCGAGCTTTGTGTGTATGTCTATCATACTCATAAACAATTTCATCCATAAATTTTCTCATAAATTGAAAAACAGGCATATGTTTGGTAACTAGCTCACACTGTTTAGACTCTTTTCCATCTTTCAACTAGTATGTAATTCATTTATATTTATCAAAATTAACTAAATTATTTCCTATTGCACCTTCAATTTTCTCATGGATGAAATTTTCCAATTTAGGTAATCCGTCACATGTACCACAACTTCCATCTAAACAATCTTGACTATAAAAAAATTGTCCAACTTCTTTTTCACAAAATATCGCAGGAATGAAATCCCTAGAAGATACTGGAGGAACTTGAACACCACATTCCGATAACATAGTTTTAGAATGCAAAATAGAACGAATACATAAAAATTTAAAATAATGCATATCAAATTCAACATGTTTCCTACAACAAGTGGCACGAGCGTGGTTTATTTTCACATAGAATAGTTTTAACATTTCAAAAAAACGTTTACTAATTTTAATTTCTAGATGCTCTTGTTCAAACTTTATGAAAAAATTGAGTTTGAGTCATATCTAAGAAATGCTTTGGATGTGGTTCACAATTAATAGAACCAACTCCCTGTTTTACAACATCTCTTGTATTAGTTGAAACTCTAGTGTTATCATGCCAAAGTTGGATAACACCTTCTCTTATAACATCAGTATTATATTTGTCCTTACACGGTGCTCTAGCAGAAAATGCCCAAAAATTAGTGTTATTGAGTGATTGAAGGATATTACGTCTTTCAATTGGTTTCAATTAACTTGCAACATTCGACTTGTTTGCGTAATCAAACATTTTTTATTTATTTATTAACTTACAACACTAGTAGCAAGTACATGACATACAATATTACTATCCCTAGTGCATCTCTTGACACCAATAGTGTGATATGCATCATGAAGGTTTTCAATAATTGTAGAGGTTTGACCACGTATATTAGATGATGTCAATCCTAAGGTGTTTAATGTAGGTCTCATTTTATTAAATTTCATCAAACTAACAAAAAATGACATCTTTGGGAATCACTTACAATTTCAAAATGATAATACCAAATTTCAGTGGCTTTTCTTCTAATTTTCTGTTCAGAAAGTTTTTCACACATTGGCTTCAAAATGTTTTCATCAATTTCAATAAAATAATTAGGTTTCTTATGGAAAATCCTAGGAGGTTATTTTGGCAAAATTTTCCTGTCTATAGTTTCAACCTGAATTTCTTTATTCACATTTTCATTGTCTCCTTCAATTTCAAAATTTTCTACATCTTGAGTATTTAATTATTCTTCAACATTGAAAGTAAAAACATATTCATCACAATTATTTAATTCAACTTCAACATTGATAGTAAAAACGTTACATGGTTCCTCAGTACTTACAATAGTAGGGGTTGAAGATGAACCTCTTCTTGATTCATGAAGATTCCGCATTCGCTCAGCATTTTGAAATATTTTTTCCTCTAATTATTTTGGTGTTTTTTTACTTAATGACTTCCTTTTTTGACTTCATTTCTCGTCTCCCATGATGTTTTTAGTGATAAGAAAAATGTGAAGAAAATGACATAATTTCATAGTAATTCGTACGATAAAGTCAAATAGTAAAAATCACATGGTAATTAGAACATTAGGATGCATATAAATATGATTTATGAACCACGATCGTGTTTTACAAACCACGCTCACAGTTTATAAAGCGTGATCGTGGTTCTTGTTTAAAAAACCATGATCACGGTTTGTAAACCGTGATCGCACCTCTATCTGTATTATCAAATACAACCCTAAGGCTCAGGAAATATTTGTTTTACCCCAACCAAAGCTATAGAAGGTCATTATGAAGTGTAAATGGTCAAAAACCTTCAAATTTTCTCTTCCACAGACTTGAACCATGCTAAAAAACTGAACACATTTCACAAAAATGGTGCCATCACCTATGGGAGACTGTTAGCTTCGTAGAAATATTGATTTTAAAGTGAATATAATAAGATAAATATCATTTTATAATTTTTTACTAAAAATAGGTCTTTAAGACATTTTTTCCCGTGAATGTTCATGTCTATGTTTAAGACTGTAACTTTTGTTTCACTTATCAAAATGTTATAAAACTTATAGTTATATATATATACACATTAATATATATATATATACATAGGATTTTGATATTTTTTGATATAGTTATGGTGTGTAAACTATCACAGAAAAAATCATTAAAAAAAAAAATTTCTCCAAAAAATACAAAATAAAATCCATCCCGAAAAAGACAACTATATTTAATTTTTCACCAAAGGAAAAAAAATAACAAGATTTGGTCATCCAAATCGTGGGAAAATGAACTACAATATTATAGGTTTTTTCAAAAACAAAAACCAAGTCATATAATTTTAAGTATTTAATATAGCTAAACTTGTCTATTTTTGTAAAAGAATAGTATTTTAGAAACTAGATTCTGGATACTATGATTCATATTCATATAAATGTTTCTAATTTTGAGTGAGCGTGTTGCTAATAATCCTTACAAGTTGATATTTCTCTATTTTTTACAATATGACATCCACTTATGATCACTTTTTTGTCCACCATCTTGGTGCACTTACCCATACCAAAGAAATTATATATACCAGACATGAGCATTGTAAATTCATTCTAATGTACCATCAGGATCATATCTACTCTTAATAGCATATAGGATTGCTTCATGATCTAATTCTTGAACCTTCCAAAGAATCTTGTTATTAGGCCTTCCTCGATATCTATACATCTGAATATTTCTCACTAGAACTAGATGCAAATATAAGAGTATTTTCATGTGTGTCTCAAAGTCTTCAAACACCCAAATAGAGGATTTTTTTAATGGATACCATCGAAGCCAAGTTCTAGTAACTACCACTAACCCTGTAGGGTGTTCAATATCTTCACCATCTATAATAGGAAAAGTCAATTTCTTTCTTTCATCGATGTAATGACATAAGAAATAGTCTCTTCCTTCTTCATTGTCTTCTGTTGCAATAACTGCAAACACATGTCCTACAAAAAAACAAAGGTTTTAACTCAAATTTAAATTATACATATTAAAATTTTAGTGGACATAAGTCAATACAAAAATTATAAATAGCCATAAATACCTTGTTACACCAAAATTAAAATTTCATCAAATTCCTTAAATGTTGCAACATCATCTATAGAAACAAGTTGTAATGCTTGTGTAGGTTGATAACTAGGAAGCGGAGTTAGAGGCCTACAAATCCATCCATCTACTCATTCTTGTGAATGATACTTAGCAGTGAAAATTTTGACACAAGATGCACACAAACATGTCAAATTTCTTGTCTATGTGGCCCACGAAGTAGTGTCTAAGCTACAAAATGAGTGCATATCACTGGACCCAGTGAGTGTCATACAATCCTCATAGTTAAAAATTTGTTGTTACACTATAAAAAAATATCTGTGAACTATGGAATTTTCTTGAGAACCTTGGTCCATGTTGTCAATACACCATTCCACTATACTCTTTACATATTTCAACTTAGTACCATCTTTGTACTTAAACTCTTCTCTTGCAAGAGCTCTTTTCACACATGCCCTTGTACCTTCATGTTCTCCTTTTCCATGTCAAGCCTCAGTGAAATTACAAATATGTTGCAAACCCATCTTCACATGCATCCATCTCATCTAATAAAACATTTGTGAATTCTTAAACTAAGAACTGTAATTATCTAACCATATATAATGTTGTTTGAATTGGATGTCCCTATCAGACAAGTTTCCATAAAATAAATGGAAACACCCTTTCACAAATTCAGTAGAATGAGTATGATCATCACTGATATAAAAGTGGTACTCTCTTTAAAAAATTTGATCATTCTCTGTACTATCAGGAGAATGTATAAATGCTATATGCACAACAATGGCAAGTTGTAATGAGTTGTAATATTGTTATTCAACCTCCATTTCTGGTTGCAATGTGTAATTCTCTATAAAATCGACCACTGAAACAATAGTACCAATAGAAAATGTGTCTTTACATATCTTGAATAGTTCATGCAACCATTGAGCTCTGTGTGTATGTCTAGTATACTCATAAACAATTTCATCCTTAAATTTTCTCATAAATTGAAAAACAGGCATATGTTCTATAACTAGCTCACACCGTTTAGACTTTTTTCCATCTTTCAATTTGTATACAACTGATTTATATTTATTAAACTCAACTAAACTATGTCCTATTTAGGTACATCGCCACATGTACGACAACTTCCATCTAAACAATCCTAACTATAAAAATATTCTCCAACTTTTTTTCCACAAAGTATCATATGAATGAAATCCCTAGAAGATATTCGTAGAACTTGAACAGCATATTCCGATAACATGGTTTAAAATTAAAAATTAGAACGAATACGTAAAAATTTAGCATCATGCATCACAAATTCAACATGTTTCCATCAAAAACAAGTAGTGTGAGATTGGTTTATTTTCACATATAATGGTTTCAACATTTCAAAAAAACGTTGAATAATTTTAATTTCCAGATGCCCTTGTTTAAACTTACGAAAAAATTGATTTTGAGTCATATCTAAGAAATGCTTCGGATCTGTTTCACAATTAGTAGAACCAACTCTAAGTTTTACAACATCTCTTATATTAGGTGAAAATCTAGTGTTATCATTCCAAAATTGAATAAAAAAATTTCTTATTGCATCAAAATTATATTTGTCCTTATGTGGTGCTCTAGAAGAAAATGCCCAAAAATCGGTGTTATTGAGTGATTGACAGATATTACGTCTTTCAATTGCTTTCATTAGAGTTTTTCGATTAACTTACAACATTCGACTTATTTTCATAATCAAACTTTGTTTTTTATTGATTCACTTACAACACTAGTAACAAGTACACGATGCACAATATTACTATCCCTAGTGCATCTCTTGACACCAACAGTGTGATCTACATCATGAAGGTTTTCAACAATTGTAGAGGTATGACCATGTATATTAGATGTTGGCAATCCTAACGTATTTAATGTAGGTCTCATGTTAATAAATTAGTTCAAACTAACCAAGAACTGACATCCTTAGAAATCATTTAAAATTTCAAAATGATTATCCCAAATTTTAGTGGCTTTTCTTCTGATTTACCATTCATAAAGTTTTTTAAACATTGGTTTCAAAATGTTTTCATCAATTTCAAGACAATAATTAAGTTTGTTACGGAAAATTCTAGAAGGTGTTTTTGTCAAATTTTGCTTGTCTACAATTTCAACCTGAATTTTCTTATTCACATTTTCATTATCTCCTTCAATTTCAACATTTGCTACATCACAAGTATTTAATTCTTCTTCAACATTGACAGTGAAAACATCTTCATCATGAGTATTTAATTCAACTTCAACATTGATAGTAGAAACATTACCTCGTTCCTCATTGCTTACAATAGTAGGGGTTGAAGATGAACCTCTTCTTGATTCATGAAGATTACACATTCACTCAGCATTTTGAAATCTATTTGCCTCTAATTCGTTTGGTGATTTTTAGTTAATGACTTCCTTTTTGGAATTCGTTTCTTGTCTCCCATGATGTTTTCCTTCCAGTAATAATAAAAACATGCAGAAAATTATAGAATTTCACAGTAATTCATATGACAATGTCAAACAATAAAAATCACATCCTAATTAGAACATTGGGATGTGTGTAAATATGATTTAAGAAGCACGATCACACTTTATAAACTGTGTTCACGGTTTATAAAGTGTGATCACATATTCTTGTTATAAAACCCACGATCGTAGTTTATAAAACGCGACCGTGGTACTATTTGAATCATCAAATCTGACCTTAAGGCTCGGGAAATCTTTTTTTTGCCACAACCAAATCTATGGAAGGTCATTATGAAGTGTAAAAGGTCAAAAAACTTCAAATTTGCTCTTCCACAAACTTGAACCATGCTGAAAAACTGAAAACATTTCACAAAATTGGTGCCATCGCGTAGGGGAGAGTGTTAGTCTCGTAGAAATATTGATTTTAAAATGAATAGAATAAGATAAATATCATTTTATAATTTTTTACAAACAATAGTTCATTAGGACATTTTCCCCCATAAATGAGACTGCAAATTTTGTTTCCCTTATCAAAATGTGATAAAACTTATACCATCCCAAGCGTGGAGAAATTATAAACATGTTAATATATATATATATATATATATATATGATTTTGATATTTTTTTATATATTTATGGATTGCAAATAGAAAGAACTCCATTTTCTAAATCTTTTCAGACCACTTTCATGCAAAAAATCATTAAAAAAAATATTGCTCAAAAAAATAAAAAATAAAATTCATCCCAAGATAGAAAAATACATCTAACTTTACACCAAATGAAAAAAAAATAACAAGATTTGGTCATCCAAATCACGGGCAAATAGACTACAATCTTATAGGTTTAAAAAAAATAAAAAAAAACTAAGTCATATAATTTTAAGTGTTTAATATTGCTAAAATTTTCCCTTTTTGAAAAAAATTAGTAGTTTAGAAACTAAATTCTAGATGCTACAATTCATATTGATATAATTTTTCTAATTTTGAGTGCGTATATTGCTAATAATCCCTACAAGTTGAGATTTTACTATTTTTTACAATATGATGTCCACTTATGACCCCTTTTTTGTCCACCAACTTGCTGCACTTACCCAACACATTACACCCATGGTAACATAAATGAGGTTACCCCCCAGGGGAACCTCCTAACAAAGCATACAACAACACAACATAACATGATACACAAGTTGTCAAATTTTGGCCATGTTGCACAATAGCCTAAATCCTCCCATGGTTGGTCCCCTATCCGCTTTCGATGTATGTGATAAAATGTCCAAACAATACAAACACAATGTGTCTATGGCCTTACGTTCGTATCAAAAACATTAAGAATAATATACATACAGAAATAAATAATCATCACCCAAAATTAACAATTCTATCATTTATCATCATTCAATTTAATTTGATTTTAACATCCATGACATTATAATTCTACTAAAAATATCCAACATAGGCTATGCATCTAGAATATTTCATGTTAGTATAAAATCATTATATTGTAAATCAACATATATATCTACCCATCATCATCATGTAGTCCATCATAATAAAAATTAAAATCACAACATGTCAATGGTCTAAATATCTTTATAGTCTATCATCTATTGATCAAGCTATAATGATCAAAATGTATAAGTATCAATCCAACAATAATATCATAACAATGAACATACTATCAAAGAGCAGTGGGAACTACATCCTCCTCATCTTACACTCGAATTCCTCCTAGAAATCACTAAAATAGGTGTGGAAACTGATCCTATAACAAAGTAACATCCTCCCATGTGGTTGCAGTCTCATCATATATATCCCACTTCACTTGCACATGGTAAATCTCCCAGCCTTGAAGGCCCATGGTCATGTGCTCTATGATTTGCATGGGTTCCAGAGTCACCTTCCCCTGCTCCTACACCTGCATTGTGGTCCAATCCAATTCATGAGAGGGATCAAGAATGTATCTCCTAAGAACAAAAACATGAAATACATCATTGACGCAAGACAAGATAAGTGGAAAGGCTAGACTATAACCTAAGGGACCAATCCGCTCCAAAATATCAAATGCACCCATGAATATAGGAGCTAAGTTGGAGCCTTTTCCAAAATGGATAGGGATCTTATTAGGTCTGACATGAAGAAAAACCTTCATGCCCACCTCATCGCTATGGTCAACTCTCCAATGATATGCATATTTCTTCTATCTATTTTATGCCTCATGTAGTCTATGTGTGATGAAAATAACCTATTTTTCCATGTCCTATAACAAAGCTTTCCCAAGAGATACTATGTCCTCCAATCTGTCCTAACTCAGTGGTGTCCTGCACTCCCTACCATAAAGTTCTTGAAATGGAGTCATACCAATAGAACTCTGAAAGTTATTATTATAAGCAAAGTCAACCAAGTATAAATACTCCTCCCACCTTGATTGAGGGTCCATGACGTACATCTTAAGCATGTCCTCTAAAATTTGGTTCACTTGCCCCATCTATCCATCTATCTTTCGATGATAATATGTACTGAAGTTGATACTTGTACTAAGGGAATGCTGTATGGTAGTCTAAAAATGAGAGGTGGATAAGGGATCATGGTCACAAATAATCTTCCATGAAATCCCATGCAGTTAGAAAATATCATCTAAGTGTACTCCCACCACTACACTAGCTATATCCACTGTGACCATGATGACATCATGGTGATATCTCGACATCTATAACCCTACTATGAAATGTATGGAAATGGTGTCCCATTTCCACTTCGATATAACATGTAGGTAGAGAAGGAAAACTTGATGTTGATGTTCGACCTTCACCCTCTGACACTCCAAACAATGTAACATAAACTGACCTACATCTCTCCAAATTCCTCACCAATGGTACAACTATCTCAAAGTGGTGTGAATCTTCTTCACCTCGGCATGGGAAGAATAAGGTGCAGAATGAGCCTCAGAAAACATATCCTGTCTCAAACCTCCATCCGTAGGTACATAGATCTAGCCTCTATGTCTGAGAATTCCATTTAAATCTAATGAAAATCCATCAAACTTCCCCTAAATCTCTTCTATAGATGCAAGGTAGAAGTTATCACAAAATCTTGCTCCACAATTTTTTTCCCACTGAAGTATCCATAACCAAATGTATTTGTCAACTTAAAGCATCTAAAACCACATTCTCCTTCCCCTTCACATGCTCTATCACCATATTGTTCTCACACAACAACTCCATCCAAATTTTTTGATGAGCATTGAGATTGGGCTTCATGAAGAGGTGGCGTAAGCTCAAATTGTCTTTCTTGATAATGAACCTTCTACCAATAAGGAAATGACGCCAATATGCTAAAGCATGCACTACTGCCACAATATTAAGGTTATTTTTCAGATAATTGATCTCATAATACTTGTGTTTGAGATACTGAAAGGCTATTAAACAGCCATCTTACATCAAAACACCTCCTAATCTTGCCAAAGAAGCATCTGTACAAATAAAGAAATTCATCTGAAGATTTGGCAATGAAAGAATTGGTGCTCTCGTAAGGAATTCCTTCAGTGTAGTGAAGGCCTTATCACATCTATGTGAAAAAAAAAACCTCTTCCCTTTCTATTGAAGGGAAGTGATGGGGTGTGCAATATGAGAAAAGTCCTTAACAAACCTCCTATAGTACCCTGCCAATCCCATAAAACTATGCACTTCGGTCACATTAGTTAGCGCTGGCCAATCCATAATAGATATAATATTGGAATGATCAACTACGATACCTTCCCTAAAAATAATGTGACCTAAAGAATGAACCTCTAACTGGAAAATTCACACTTCTCCAGGTTCCCGCATAGTTGTTTCTCACAAAGACACTGCAGAACCTATCGAAGGTACTCCTCATGCTCTACATGCATACATGAGTATATTAGAATGTCATCAAGAAAAATGAGAACGAAGTGATCTGAAAATGTCTTGAACACCCCATTCATCAAACTCATGAATACTGTAGAGGTTTTTGTCAGACCAAATTGTACCACTTTGAACTCATAGTGGTCATATCTCATGCATAAAGTTCTCTTATGGATATCTATAGATATCTGCATCTACAATCCTTAGTTGATGGTATCCTGACTTAATATATATCTTAGAAAATACTGTGGCCTTTTTCATCAAATAGAATAAATCATATTTCTATGGCAGGGTGTAACTATTCTTGATCATTATTTTGTTCAACTATCTGTCCTTTTTCTTCATGAAGATCACTGGTGCACCCTAAACAGATACACTAAGATGGATTAGGAATTTCTCAAAAAGGCCCTCCAGCTACTAGTTGAGCTCACATACCTCAGGTTTGGTATTCCTATATGGTGCGTGTGAGATAAGCTCCATTCCCGGAACTAAATCAAAATGAAAGTCTATCTTTCTACGGCGAGGTAATATTGACAACTCACTAGGGAAAACATATAAAAACTCCTAAAAAATGGTGTGGTCAACAAGTGATGGTCAATGAGTCTCATCCTATGATACGTCACTAACAGTGATGGTGTATAACTGAAAACCTCATGGCGCACACTGCTTCAGCTGCATAAGGTATATGGTGTAATTAGAGATGGATCTCCTCAATCCAAATATCACCGAATCCACTCCCAAATTGTTTGCACAAGATATAACCTTGCTATAACAATCAACTCTAGCTCTATGTGTAGACAACCAATCCATACTTAAGATAACTCCATAAGAACCCAAATGAATGATTTGAATATCCAAAGTTGTGGTCAAGGGTCCTAGGTCCTCTAAACACTTCTTAACTAAGGATTCCACTGAGAGTTTGGCTTCAGAAGCCATCTCAAAATCCCAACTAAGGCCCTACCCTACTACCACCAGCCTGTATCTCTCTACTAGTGATGGATATATGAAATAATCTGAAGATCCTGAATCAAATAAGATAGGGGTAGAAATACCACTAATATTACATGTGGTCTCAATCACCGTGCCAGTATGGTCTTCCTGGCCTAGTTCTCATCCACACCATAAATCTTGTGGCTCTTGGCCATATCATGAACCATAGGCTTAGAAACAGGTTCCTTACCCTAATTAGTAGGGTTATGAGGGAACTCTCTCCAATGATGATCATATCCTACACTCATAGTAGCTACCTAGTATATACATTGAGCAGATAATCCTCATGGTGACCTGTTGGCCTGTGTTGTAAAACCTAGTGATCCTGTCATATTTTTTTGTGGGTGCTACGGTGGATGCACTCCTTTTGACTTTTCTCATAGTGGAGCCTATTTCCTATTTGGCCCCATAGCTAGAGGTCCCATACTATTCCTCTCTGAGCATCGTGGTGATATGGAGGTCGAAAGGGTGGTTGAGTCTTCTACTACTGCTACTGAGGAGGAGTAGACCTAGAAGAATATTGTGCTAAGGTGTGTCTACCATGAGGAGAAGGAGGAGATGATACCCTACACCTACTATCATTCATCTATTGTATATGGCTCCTAACTTTGTCTCGATTCTGTTGAGTCTTCCCCCTAGTTTCCTCTGCAATGTAGGCCTTCTTCACAACCACTGATAGTGTCCATAGATAATGAATGTGCACTTCCCCTCCCAAGTCTAATTTTAGGCCCTTGATGAACTTGTGAACCCTAACCTACTCATCCTGCATGTATTCCACATACTAAATAAGATCACAAAATTGACCCTCATACTCTGCTACTGTCATTGTGGCTTGTTGCAGATCATGAAACTCATCAATCAGCTATTAGATGATTCTCTCTCTCTCTCTCTCTCTTATATATATATATATATTCTTGAAATTATCCTCAAAGATCTCCCAAGTAACTATATTTGAATCCATGTGAATATTCTATTGATCATTCCTCCACCAAAATTTGGCTCCGCCTCTTAGAAGGTGGATAGCAACATGAGATTTTGTGTTACTAGTACAAGGACATAGCTTGAAGCATCCGATCAAGCCAGCCAACCATGTGTCAACCAGAAAGCCTCCTCTGTCTCTAGAAAAATGAGGTGGGTGTAACTTTAGTATCTTTCTAATGTGTTTTGCCATTGTCAACTATCTTCCCCTAGGTCTATCTTCATGAACATCACTTGGCCTAAGGCTCGTAGATTTGTCTTTGTTTCCCAAAGCTCGATCTATGTGCTCTCTTGGTGGTTTCTCATGTCCAACTAGCTCCGCATGGGAGTTATTTTACCTATCC
Organism: Taxus chinensis; assembly: GCA_019776745.2. Classification (NCBI taxonomy): domain Eukaryota; kingdom Viridiplantae; phylum Streptophyta; class Pinopsida; order Cupressales; family Taxaceae; genus Taxus; species Taxus chinensis. The sequence continues at coordinate 806,241,158 of CM034149.1, forward strand.
TCATGAATTTCATGTGAAGGTGCATGAGCCTCTACTGATGGCTCTCCGTCATATCTGCTAGGTCGCCCTCCTAAAGATACTCCATGTAAAGCAACATTAACATCCTCTAGTCTTTATATTATCTAAGGTGATATAATTTCTACTACCTAACTTGGGGTGGTAGATGTATGTTCACGTGTAAGGAACCTTAATCTATTTTGTGCCTCCTACAAAGACCAAGATGGGAGTTAGTTTATCATCATCTAGGCTTTGTTTCAGTTTTCTAACTTTTCTACATTTTAAAATATCAAGAAATGTTGTGTGATTTAGGTTTAGAGTTGCGCTACGTTGTCTTGTTTTGTTCTGTGTTTCCAAGTGTGACCAAGTTCCAAGCGTTGAACGCACAACTCTGATACCAAGTGTAACACCCACAAATTTCTAATCTCAAATAAAAATAGAAACTAATAATTTAATAGTGAAAATTACGGTAAATATTTTTTGTTTTAAAATAGGTGTGCAAGGCTAGACATTATCCAAAATTATTATATTTCTTAGTTAAAGTCTCTCTACACAAGCTTGTGAAAGTTGGAATTAAATGAATAATTAAATATTATTAATTTACTTCCAAAAATTTATTTACACTTTAAAACAATATGTTTACCAAATTCCATAAGTTTAATTAATTATCATGCACTAAGATTACTTTATTCTCTAACACAAAAGTTTAGTTATTTTATCTAACCACTAAGTGGCCCCATTCACCCCATTACCCATGCACTTTTTAATTAAATTTCATTTCCACAAAAATACGTCCCACTTAAGTGAGGTAGGGTTTAATTTTTGCATTAGATTTAATCTATCTGTAATGCCCGCTATAAACAACCCACTTGAGACCCAAGAATAACCTTGGATTAGTTAGGAAAATTATGGGAAAAAAAAATTTAATAAGAAGAATCTACAAGTAGGTTACAAGGCAACAACTATCACTTAACAAGTTTTAAAATAATTCTAATCCACTAGAACATAATTTAATTTGATTAAAAATTATTAGAGGTCATAAGGTCCAAAATTTAGGGTTAAAGGGTTCAATAAGGTTCAGAGGGTAAATCTTCACCATACCCACTCTCTAACAGGAATAAAATTTCAACTTTATTTTTCTCACACTTAACACATTCAAAAATTCCCTAAAACATTACCATTGGATAGGAAATTTCCTCACCTTTCTATTAATATAAATAATTCCTCCTAACTCCTCATATTTCTACACTTATGGGCCGATGGGCCATGGGGTGAAAATTTTCCCCAAGAGTGAGTCTGCGGGCCTAGGGATAAAAATTTTCCCTAAGGGCAGGTTGGCGGGCTGCCAGAAGAATCTTCGAACATTTCCTGGGTGGGGAAAAAAAATTGACTTTGCGCCCACGCACCCACGTGTCCACAAGTCTACAAGGGACATGTGGCACTTCTCAAGCCAGCGCGGGGAGAGCGGGGCGGCTGGAGATGTTTGGAACACATTTCCCATGCGGGGTGAAAAGCAAACATTCTACCCAAAAATCTGCAAGCTACAAGGGATACGTGGCATCACCTAAGCCAATGTACGGAATGAAGGGGAGTGGGGAGAAATTTCGTTTAATTCCCTGAAAGGCTAAGAGGGTAACATTGACCCGCGCCTTCGTTGGCTCCTCATGCAACGTGGCCGCTCTTAATTGGCTGCGAGTTCGTGGGATGGTAGGGAAAACATGGAAAAAATATCGAAAATTTTCCAAAGCACAAAAAGGAAAAAGGGACCTGATCCTCTACTGATGCTTCGTGATGTCATGTGGCATCGCCTGATTGGTCACGGGGCAGCGGGTAAAACTTGGAAAAATTTCCCAAAAAAATTCCAGATGCACTAAGTTTAAAAAGGAGTCCCCCCCTACGCCAACACCCCATGGTTCCATATGGAAAAATCTAATTGGATTTGGAAGGAAAGGCAGTGGGGAAAATTTAGAAAATTTTCCTGAAATTTTTCCTAAGTGATTAAGGGAAAAATTCAGTCCGTAGGCCTGCCAAGGAAATTTTTCTCATATTTTTTTTTTACGCCAAGGAAGAAAACGTTCAGAAGGCCATAAATTTTGATAGAGAGCTCATTTTTGGGAAAACAGGGACTTTCTGGAAAGTTCTCGACATCCTATTTCCACAGAGATCATTAGTTTTTATTTTGATAAAGTTTAATGGGTCAATTATAAGAAAACATCCTACAAGATTTTACAGTGCGAACTGGTAAATTTTAACTTTTGAGATTTATTCAATTTGATGTTCTTCCTCTCTCAACATATCAAATAGACATGGAGATTTGTTCTTAGGAGGAATTATGATAATTTTGTTAGGTATATCTGTTTGATTGAATTCCAATACGAAATTTACAAATTTGACAACAAAATGACTATGGAAACTTTGAACTCGGTTTTGCCAGGTTTCAAAGTATTTCCATTAAGTTTTTTTGTCTAATTGAGTTTTTTTAGGGCCTACTACTTCAATTTAATCATTTAATTTGTTATTTTATTGTTGCAGGTTTGATCTGAGCATTTTTTTGTTTAGATAATTACTAGTTTGAAAGAATAAAACACAGGGAAATTTTTTACAAGATCTATTTAATTAATTTTTATCTCCCAAGTGTGGAAATTCATTCTAATCCTAGCCTAATACATTTAGTTGATTCAATCAACCCATTTATGGGCTAAAATGAAAATTCTGATTTCCAATATTAACATTTTTTTAAGAACAGAGCATTATATTTTTCCTCACATGCAAGTCTTATTTTCAACAGAGATTTCAAAACACAATGGATGATCAATTTCAATACAACAATACAGATTGAAAACGGAAATGCAATCCTTTATTGATTCCAAAATACAACATTAGAACCTTTCTTCTTTTATTCCTTCCAAAACATATATAATATACAGAACAAAATAATACATTTTCTTCTCATGTGTTTCACTTTACCACTTTTCAAACAGGGATTTCATAAAGAACGCTAAACACAGATTTCTAATGGAATAACAACATATGGACAAGACAAAACAACTTTCATTAATTTAAATGAACTCTTACAACTTCCTTACCCTTTAGTTTCAAAATGCAACATACAAAAACGTGTATCTTTCTTTCACATTATTTCCAAAATAGAAAATAAAGTATAACTCTTTTACATTTGAATATACAACTTGCAATGAGTATAACATCTTTCCATTACAACCATTTATGAGTTCATCCACTTTAAGTGGGAAAGGTTACAATGAGATTTCATTTCATAAGGGATCTTCAAACTTTCTTTTCTCAACTCTAGAACAGCAACATGCATACTCCCCATTCTTCCAAATTGATGACAACCGGAGTAGGGGAAAGGAAATGATCTCCACCCAAAAAAGATATCCAATGAAGAGAATAATCCATCCTTCTTCATTAGCCCCTAAGCCCTAACCACAATGCAATACAACATGTGATCCAACTCATGGCAACAATAGGCTTCCAAAAACATACAAGCAACATTTTAACAAAGAAACATAGTCCCAAACAGAATTTAGTTTACAACTACATTAAAACATGAAAAATAGTACAAAGGCTTCATCAAGCAAGACAAAGGAGAAAGAAGCTATGGGGGATGCTTCTTATGCCTCCCAAAGGGGAAAATTGGTATCACCACCATAGAATAACCCACCAATATATATATCAATATCATTTAAAAACCCTGTCATGCCCTTATGCCTCCCCCAAGAACCCCTTATTCCTCACATTTTTTTATGTCTCCCCAACCTCTTATGGCACCCCATAACAAGTAAATAAATGCAAGCCATTTCTTTGTAAGGTGGAACCAAAATCCCAACTCCCTCTACCCTTATACCTCCCTAAAACAACTTGTGTCTCCCACAAAATAACTCCGTAGTCTTCTCCTACACCAATCCTAGGAGATCTACCAAACATCCCACAATATATACCAAAACATTCACACAAGAACATTTACATATATATAAGAAGAGAATTTAAAAGAGCCAATTTCCTACCTCTCCACTATAGATTTGTTCCAAGTTAACAAACAACATGCTTTATCCCAATACAAGCAATCCAAAACAGCCAAGCACAAGCATGCAACAATCTTGCAAAACATCTCCAAGCAGGAGCTCCTAAAACAACAAGAAAAAATCACCAAAAATGAAGTCTCCAAAAGTGAAGCAACCCAAAACAATGAAATCAATTCAAATTTTATAGAAGAGGGAAGAGAAAGGGATGAGGAGGATCCATGTAGGATGCCACATCACACATCCTCAACCCCAACCCCCAAAACTCAACTTCATTCTCCAATGCATAATAAATAAGTGGGTGAAAAATATGACACTTTACTTACACACTCCAATCCAACCCACACCCTAAAGGAATGAAATTAAAACATGTAACAAAAGTGCAATTAAAACCTACAATTTGTCTTCCCAAAAAGCATAATAAAAGTCTAATTTCAACTCCCCAACCATAGGTATGGTTGGTAATTAAATTTAAGAGGTATGGGACACATTTAACTTGTCCCACAAGCCTCCCAAAATAGCCTCCAAGGACAAATTCGAATTTTTAAGAAGGTGGAGTGTTTTACACTCAAGAGTTAACTTACACATCACTTACAAGGTCACTTACACATTACTTCCACATTCTTACAACACTTTAAAACATGGCCAACAACTCTATTAATTACATTCTTATGACATCTTTTAATTAATTAACTAAATAATATGATTACTCACAATATTAACACCACATTAAATAAATAACGAAAGGGTAAGTGCACCACATAAAACACATTCAAAATTTAAACAAAAGGGACCAAATAAAATAAAAACATAAAATCCCTTGGTAACACTTAAAGGTGATCCCCCCATGGGAAATCCCTAACACAAACAACACACACAAAAAAATACAGTTGCCATGGTGACCCTGTTGAATTCATCTAGAATTCCAATGTGGTTGGTCTCCAATCCCCCGATGTTTGGTGTGATATTTTAACCTGCAAAACACAAATACATCCTTCGACCTCGTGGCCATATCAGAACTTCCAAAATAATATAAATATAATTAAAATTCCAAAATCATCTAGATATATGAATCACAACAACAACAAAACAATCTAAGAATATAATTTATAGTTTTATCAACAACTATATCATCATCCAATAATTTTCCATTACTAGGTCTACTCAAAATATTCAAATATCACAAGTCCGAACATCATCCATCATATAACAATGCCCAATAGTATATCATCATCAACATATCAAATGTCTCTAATAATCGTCATCCATCATAACTGAATCAAGTCAACAATAATCCATTTTCTAACATTTAACATCATACTATAATAAAGTCCATAATCATGTTCATAATATAATCAACAGTATCATGATTAGTGTCAAAAGGGTGTTAAAGGGAAGTGGGAATTACATCTCCCTCCCCTTAGACTTGACTTCCTCCTGGAAGTCACTAGAACAAATGTGGAAACTAGACTCATGTAGTAAAGTAGCATCCTCCCATGTAGCTGCAGTCTCATCATATCTATCCCACTGCACCCAAACCTGATCAGCCTCTTTGCATTGAAGGCCCAGGGTCCTACAATCTAGGATGTGAAAGGTCTCCACCATCACCTGCCCCTGATCATGCACTTGCAATGATGTCTAATCTAATACTTAAGAAGGATCTGCAACATATCTCCTAAGAACTAAAACATGAAACACATCATGTACGCAAGACAAGCTAGGTGGCAATGTTAGACAGTATGACAAAGGGCCAATACACTCCAATATCTCAAAAGGACCCATGAATATAGAATCTAACTTAGAACCCTTTCCATAACGGATAGGGATCTTGTGTGGCGTAACACGAAGAAACACGTTCATGCCCACATCAAAACTACGGTCAGTCCTATGCTAATCTATGCACTTCTTCTACCTATCATGTGCCTCTTGCAGTCTCTATCTGATGAAAATCACTTGTTGCTCCATGTTTGGCAACAAAGCTGGTCTAAAAGAAACCATGTCCTCTATCTTGTCCCAACCAAGAGGTGTCCTACACTCTCCACCATACAAGGCTTGAAAAGGATCCATGCCTATAGAACTCTGAAAAATATTATTGTAGGCAAACTGCACTAAGTACAGTTACTCTTCCCATCTAGACTATTGATCGATCACATACATCCTAAGAATGTCCTCTTAAATCTGATTCACCCGCTCAATCTATCCATCTGTCTCAAGGTGATATGCTATGTTGAAATTAATCTTTGTCCCAAGGGCATGTTGCATGCTACTCCAAAAATGGGAAGTGTACAAGGGATCGCAGTCACTTATTATCTTCCTTGGAATCCAGTGTAACCTAAAAATCTCATCCAAGTATACCCATGCCATTGCAGTAGTTGTATAAGTGGTCTTTACCAAATAAAAGTGAGAAACTTTTTTCAATTTATAAACCATGACCATGATGGCGTCATGGTGATATCTCGACAATGGTAGCCCACCAATGAAGTCCATGGAAATGGTGTCCCATTTCAATTCTAGTATAACATGAGGAAAGAGAAGGCCAATTGTATGTTGATGCTCAACCTTCACTTTTTGGAACTCTAAACATCATGACATGAACTGGGCCACATCTCTACAAATTCCTCTCCAATGATACAATTGTCGTAAGGTGGAATGCATGTTCTTCACCTTGGGATGGGCTAAATAGGGTGCATGTTGTGCCTCTTCCAAGTTGTCCTACCTCAAGCCTCCATATCTAGGAACATAAACCTGGACTTTGTCCATGAGAAGACCGTCTACCTCTAAATAAAAACCATCAAACTTCCCTTTGAGGGGTCTCTGAGACTCGATCTCTACTCGATCTGCAATGTAGAAGCTATCAAGAGGAAGTTGTTGAAGAATCCTACTCTGTAAATTTTTGCTCACTAAGATGGCCATAGCCACATGTCTCCGTCTGCTGAGAACATCCTCCACCACATTTTATTTCCCTTTCACATACTCTATCTCCATATCATACTCACAAAGCAACTCCATCTAATGTTGCTGATGAGCATTGAGATTAGGCTATGTGAAGAGATGAAGATGACTTAGGTGATATATCCTGAGTGTGAATCTCTGACCAAGCAAAAAATGCCCCTATCAAAAAAAAGCGTGCACAACTACTGTAAGCTCAAGATCATGATTTGGGTAATTAATCTCATAATCTTAGAGTTTGCAAGACTCAAAATCCACTACTCTGTCCTCCTACATCAACACATGTCCAATCCCTTCTTAAGACGCATCCGTGAAAACAAAAAACTCACCCTGTGGATGCAGCACTTTAAGAATAGGTGTTATAGTGAGGCATTCCTTTAGTGTACTGAAGACGTGCTCGTACCTATCTAACCAAAAAAACTTCTTCCCTTTCTTCTGTAGGGAATTGATGGGGTGTGCAATCCGAGAGAAGTCCTGAACAAATCTCTAGTAATAACCTGCTAATCCCATGAAGTTGCACACCTCAGTCACAATAGTGGGTTTCGGACAATCCATAATAGCTCTAATCTTGGAAGGATCGATAACAATACCTTCCCAAGAAATGATATGGCCCAGATAGTGCACCTCCATCTGAAATAATGCACACTTCTCAAAGTTCTCAAAAATTTGTTGCTTGCGAAGAAACTAAAGAACCTGGGGAAGGTACCCCTCATGCTCCTCATGTGTGCATGAGTAAATAAAAATGTCATCAAGGAAGATGAGCACAAAGTGATCTAAGAAGGTCCTAAATACCCCATTCATCAAACTCAAATATACTGCGGGGGTGCTTGTAAAACCAAAAGGCACCACTTTGAACTCATAGTAGCGATATCTCATATGGAAGGTGGTCTTATGAATGTCTACCTCTGAAATCCTTAGTAAATGGTAGCCTAACTTAAGATCAATGTCAGAGAAAACCTTGGGTCCCTTCATCTCACCAAGCAAATCATAAATGTGTGGAAGGGGATAACAATTCTTAATTATTACCTTATTAAGTTGGCAGTAATCAATACACAACCGCAAGGATACATCCTTCTTATTCACAAAAATCACCGGTACACCCCTAGGGGATACACTAGGACGAATAAGGCCTTTCTCAAAAATGTCCTCAAGTCGCAACTTGAGTTCACAGAGCTCGGTTGTGGTCATTTGATAAGGTGCTCATGAGATAGGATCTACTCCAAGAACAAGGTCTATACGAAATTCAATCTCATGTGGGGGTGGTAACCTTGGCAGATCCCCATGAAAAACATCTGCAAAACTCCCTCAAAATGGGGTGATCATCTAGCGATGGTCCACTAGACCCATCATGTGATCCGTCACTGACTGTAACAACATACATCTAGAAACCCTATCATACACACTGCTTAAAATGCATAACATAGATGGTATGAATAGAAACAGGTCTCCTGACCCCTAAAATCACTAACTAAACTCCCAAATCATCTGGACAAGATATAATATTGTTGTAAAAATCGACTTTGGCCTTATGTGTAGACAACCAATCCATACCCAAGATTACTCCATAAGAGCCCAAAGGAAGGATACAAAGATCTGAGGTAGTGGTGAAAGGTCCCAAAGCCACCACACACTCCTTAACTAAGAAGTCTATAGGGATCTTGGCTCCCAAAGCCATCTCAACATCCCAACTATGACTCCACTTAACTGCCACCAGCCTGCATCACTCTACTAAAAATGTTGCAATGAAAGAATCATAAGAACCAGAATAAAAAAAGATGGAGGTAGGAATACCACCAACGCTACCTATGTTCTCGATAACTATACTCTGATGTTCTTCCTGGTGGTTCATGACCACTACATACATCCTATGACCAACATATCACTAACAGTAGGCTCTGAGATCTATGTCTTACCCTTGTTATTAGGGTTCTGTGGGTAGTCTCTCTAAAAATGTCTGGTAACACCACAACTAAAACAACCGCCTGATCCTCTCCCCTATGTAGCAGGTCCAGTTGGTACTCTGGAAGTCTGTGGTGTGGATCCTGATGATCTGACTACGTTCTCCTAAGGTCTCTACTAGCAATATATTTCTTAGTGAGCTCTCTGGGAACCCTGTGTCCTGATGGGACCTCTAGGAGGAGGCCCCATACTTTGAACTCTCTATGCATCAAGTCTCTTCGGAGGTCTATAAGGTGGATGGGATTGCTACTGTGGTCTGAAAGATGAATGTGTTGAACCCTGTCCACCATACAGAAAGAGGTACTGACCCCCTTGATTTTTTGTCCTGCATTTGTTGTATGTGGCTCCAGAATCAGTCTCTAGCCTGTTGGGTCTTTCCCCGAGTCTCCTCTGCTATATAGGCCTTCTCGACGTCCTTAGCTAATGTCTGTGGATAATGGATCCACATTGCACCTCCAATTTCTAGGTTTAGGCCCCAAATGAACCTGTGGATCCGCACCTTCTCATTCTTCATGTAACCAACATAATGGAGTAGATCCAGAAATCTACTCTCGTACTCATCCACTATAAGAGATGCCTATCAGAGGTCATGGAACTCATCTATCCGTTGCTATATGAAAATCCACGACAAATATCTGTTCCAGAAATGATCCTCAAAGATCTCCCAGGTAACTGTCTCAGAATGAACATGGATATTTTTCTCCTCTGTCCTCCACCAGAAACCAGCTCCATCCCTTAGTAGATGGATCACAACACGAGCTTTCGTGTTGCTAGAACAAGGACAGAGCTTGAACCATCCACTCCAGCTCACCAACCAGGAATCTTCCTAAAATCCACCTATGTCACCAAAATAATGTGATGGCCGAAGCTTCAGGGTCTCCCTGATGTGATCTGTAGTTGTGGTCTGACGGCCTCTAGGTCTCTCTGCATGCTCAACCCTAAGCCTATGACTCTAAGACCTCTCTCTACATCCTGAAACTCGGTGACCCTATCCCCTCTATTTTGACTCTGCATGGGAGTTCTCTCCTCCTTTCTCCTCACTGGTTCGAGGAGATAAATGGCCCTAATGGAAGGGACTCTATCTTGTCTGGCTGCATGTCCCTCTACTAATCCTGCACATAGAGCGACATGAACATCCTGAAGAGTCTAAAAAATTTGGGGTAGGATGGCTGCTAGAGAATGATCTGGTTGTGGGAATTCGAGGTATATGTGAAAATACCCCTCGTCCTTCCTCCGCCTCCAGCACAAACCAAGGCGAGAGTTAGTTCATTTTTCTAAGTTTTATTCAATTTTCATGTTTACTAGAATATGTAATCTCTAACTAGGTTACTTTCTAGATTTAAAAATGTGATAGGTTTAATTTTCATGTCTCAAGTTTTCTAGTGTTCCCAATGTCCCAATATTTTGAACCATTTCTCGGATGCCAAGTGTAACTCCTACTAAAAACAACCCACATGAAACCCTAGAACTACCTAGGATTGGTTAGGGAAAATTATGGAATAATTTTTTGTAATAAGAAGAGTCTACAACTAGGTTACAAGCCAACAGTTGTAACTTAACAAGTTCTAGAACAATTCTAATCCACTACAACATACTTTACTCTGATTAAAAATTATTAGAGTTCATAAGGTCCCAAAATTTAGGGTTAGAGGGTTCAATAAGGTTAAGAGGGTAAATATTCACCATACCCACTCTCTAACACGCTTAAAGTTTTAACTTGATTTTTCTCACATTTAACACATTCAAAAATTACCTAAAACATTCCCATTGAATAGGAAATTTCCTCACATTTCCATTGATATAAAAAAGTCCTCATAACTCCTTATATTTCTCAACTTATGGGCCAGCGGGCCCAACAGTGAAAATTTGTTCAAAGGGCAGGTTGACGAGTTACAGGGACTCTCCTGGAACATTTCCCACATGGGGAGAAAAAATTACTTTGCACCCACACACCCGTGGGTCTGCAAGTCCACAAGGGACATGTGGTGCTTCTCAAGCTAGCACAGGGAGAAGCCAACATTGTGCTCGCAAGTCCGCAAGCTGCAAGGGACACGTAGCATACACCTAAGCCAATGTGGGGAAAGTGGGGTGGTGGGGAGAATTTTTTTTTAACGCCCCAAAGGAATAAGAGGGTAACATTGACCTACGCCTCCGCTAGCTCCTCATGCCACGTGGCTGATCCTAATTGGTTGCGGGTCAGCAGGACGAAAGGGAAAACATGGAAAGAATTTCCAAAATTTTCTAAAGCACAAAAATGAAAAATGGACCCGGTCCTTAGCCAATGCCTCATGATGCCATGTGGCATCCCCTAATTGGTCACGGGCCGGCAGGGTGGCGGGGAAAACATGGAAAATTTTCCCAAAACTTTTTCAGATGCGCCAAGTTTAAAAAGTAGTTTGTCCCTCCGCCAACACCCCGTGGTGCCACGTGGCAGCCTCTGATTGGCTACGGGTGGCAGGGCGGTGAGTAAAATTTGGAAAAAAAAATTGAAATTTTTTCCTAAGTACTCAAGGGAAAAATTCAGGCTGCAAGCCCGCCTAGGAAATTTTTTCTCATTTTTGTTCTTGACGCCAACGAAGAAAAACTTTATAAGGCCATAACTTTTGATAGAGAGCTCAGTTTTGGGGAAAAAATGACTTTCTAGAAATCTCTCGATTTCCTTTTAATATAGTGATCATTAATTTTTAATTTTGATAAATTTTAATGGATCAATTTTTACAAAATGGCCTACAGGATTTTATAGTGCGAACTAGAAAATTCTAACTTTTGAGATTTATTAAATTTGATCTTCTTCCTCTCTCAACATGTCAAATATAAATGGAGATTTTTTCTTAGGAGGAATTAGAATAGGTTTGTGAGGTAGATCTATTTTATAGAATTCTAAATCAAAATTTACAAATTTGATAACAAAACGATTGTGGAAACTTTCAACTCGATTTTGCGAGGTTTCAAAGTATTTCCATTAAGTGTTTTTGTCTAATTGAGTTTTTTTAGGGCCTACTACTTCAATTTAATCATTTAATTTGTTATTTTATCATTGCAGGTTTGATCTGTGCATATTTTTGTTTAGATAATTTCCAGTTTGAAGAATAAAATAGAGGGGTAATTTTTTAAAATGATCTATTTAATTACTTTCCACCTCCCATGTGTGGAAATTCATTATAATCCTAGCCTAATATATTTGGGTAAGTGCACGAAGTTGGTGGACAATTCCGTGTGGACATAAAAACCTGAAATAAAGGTACCGCGATCATGGTTTTAAAACCACGATCGCGGTTCTTGAATTCTAGGTTCGGTAATTACCGAACCTAAAACCCGCAATTGCGGAACTCTGACACAAAATTTAACAATCCCGCGACTCGTTATTTTCCTCATTTTTCATTTCGAACTGTGACTTTTCCTAAACGTTTTTCACTCGCACTTTAAATAATATCTCAAAATTACTCATCGGACTTCTGGATAGTGATAGATTCAACCATGCCGCCAAGATGAGGAGGTAAGTCCTTGATTGTAATCATTTTTTTGCATTTTAGGTTTTTTCTTTGCATTTTCATGGGTTTTTTGAAATGTTTGTTTATGTATACAATTTTCTTGTTTTATCAGTTGATCGGCAAGCTCGAAATCATGCAAACCGTCAAAACATTCCTCAAAACCCTCCGAACATTCCTCAAAACCCTCCTCCAAACATAGATCCACCTCATGTGGCTCCTTCTATCCCCACTGAGCCAATAGGAACGCAAGATAATATCATTGGAAGAATCCAAGAAAATAAAATTGTCATTGAGAACCTAATTCAAACTATAAGACAAAATCATGCTACAAATCCATCCTGCATGACTTTAGCCAATACATTGCAAAACATTGATTGGTTGAAGTCGAGTCTATAACCAACCAAATACATAGATGGAACACCTTTAGAAGTGACTGTAGGCAGTGGTATGTGGATAAACTATCCCATGCGGCCGTCAAAGACAAAAAAATTGGAAAATACCTCATTTGTGCATTATTTACCGAACCTAAAACCAATGCCCCCTGCAGTTACTTGCAAACGGTTCCCAATCCATTGGTGCCATGATGATAGAATCAAAAACAATTTTTGGGACTGATGGTGGATGGTTTTTGATTATCCACCATGCAACAAAAATGAGGTTCCTCTTTATTTTTTGAAGAAATTATATTGTGAGTTCATGTTCAATGAGGTCCCGAATTATTTTAACTTTTCATATTTTTTTGGTCGAGGAGGTGGCTCTACACAGAGCAGACCTAGTGCACACGTAGGTCAGCCTAGGATCCCCCATGCCCCAAAACCCCCACTGCCTTCAGTTATCCCTCCTACAGTGAAGGAGGTTGTGGAGATTGATTCATTGCATGCATTGAGGGAGCTCACTGACACTCTCACCCAGCATAGCACCCAAATTACATCCGGTGATGTTGGTGGAGGCACCAGTTCTAGTGCACCACACCACCGTGGATCATGTGTTTCCGTATGCACTGCAGGCGAGACATCATTTGTTGGTTCACAGGATTTATTTTCTATAGATGAGATGCTGGGGAATGTTTTTGGAACTAGAGCCACTGATATTGGCCTTTCACAGGTAAATTTTAAATAAATTTAAATAATATATATATGTACAATAGTTTAATTCGCATGTTTTAGATATATATATATATATTGTACGTCATGTACATACATGTAAAAAACTAATTTTTTATTTTATTTTAAATAGCAAGAGCTGGTGAAGGAAACATCAGTAAAACTCCAAATATGTTGCACACCCATCTTGACATGCATTCTACTCATCCAATAAAACATTCGTGCATTCTTAAATTGAGACGTGCAATTATCTGACCATATATAATGTTGTTTGAAGTGGATGTCCCTATCAGAAAAGTTTCCATAAAATAACTGGAAACACCCTTGCACAAATTCAGTAGAATGAGTACGATCATCACTGATATAAAAGTGGTACTCTCTTAAAAAATTTGATCATTCTCTGTACTGTCAGGAGAATGTAGAAATGCTATATGCACAAAAATGGCAACTTGTACTGAGTTGTAATATTGCGATTGAACCTCCATTTGTGGTTGCAATGTGTAATTCTCTGCAAAATCGACCACTGAAACAATAGTACCAATAGGAAATGTGTCTTTGCATAGCTTGAATTGTTCATCCAACCATCGAGCTCTATGTGTATGCCTCGCATACTCATAAACAATTTCATCCTTAAATTTTCTCAAAATTGAAAACATGGGCATTTGTTCTGTAACTAGCTCACATCGTTTCGACTCTTTTCTATCTTTCAACTGGTATGCAACTGATTTATATTTATCAAATTCACAACTAAATTATGTCCTATTGTACCTTCAATTTTCTCATGGATGCAACTTTCCAATTTAGGTAATCCGCCGCATGTACTACAACTTCCATCTAAACAATCCTGACTATAAAAAAATTGTCCAACTTCTTTTTCACAAAATATAGTAGGAATGAAATCCCTGGAAGATATTGGTGGAACTTGAACACCACATTCATGATAACATAGTTTCAGAATGAAAAATAGAACGAATACGTAAAAATTTAGCATAATGCATCGCAAATTCAACATGTTGCCTACAACAACAAGTGGTGCGAGCATGGTTGATTTTCACATAGAATGGTTTCAACATTTCAAAAAAACGTTGACTAATTTTAATTTCCAGATTCTCTTGTTCAAACTTACGAAAAAATTGAGTTTGAGTCATATCTAAGAAATGCTTTGGATGTGGTTCACGATTAGTAGAACCAACTCTCCGTTTTATAACATCTCTTGTATTAGGTGAAACTCTAGTGTTATCATGCCAAAATTTAATAACAACTTCTCTTATAGCATCAAAATTATTTTTTCCTTACGCGGTGCTCTAGCAGAAAATGCCCAAAAATCGGCATTATTGAGTGATTGAAGGATATTACGTCTTTCAATTGCTTTCATTAGAGTTTTTCGATTAACTTGCAACATTCGACTTGTTTGCGTAATCAAACGTTGTTTTTTTTATTGATTTACTTACAACACTAGTAGCAAGTACACGACGCACAATATTACTATCCCTAGTGCGTCTCTTGACACCAACAGTGTGATATGCATCATGAAGGTTTTCAACAATTGTAGAGGTTTGACCACGTATATTAGATGTTGTCAATCCTAAGGTGTTTAATGTAGGTCTCATTTTAATCAATTTCATCAAACTAACCAACAACTGACATCTTTGGGAATCATTTAAAATTTCAAAATGATTATCCCAAATTTTAGTGGCTTTTCTTCTGATTTGTCGTTCAAAAAGTTTGTCAGACATTGGTTTCAAAATGTTTTCATCAATTTCAATAAAAAAATTAGGTTTCTTACATGTAAAATCCTAGGAGGTGTTTTTGTCAAATTTTGCTTGTCTACAGTTTCAACATGAATTTCCTTATTCACATTTTCATTGTCTCCTTCAATTTCAACATTTGCTACATCATGAGTATTTAATTCTTCTTCAACATTGACAGTAAAAACTTCTTCATCATGAGTATTTAATTCAACTTCAACATTGACAGTAGAAACATTACCTAGTTCTTCATTGCTTACAATAGTTGGGATTGAAGATGAACCTCTTCTTAGATTCATGAAGTTTCCGCATTCGCTCAGCATTTTGAATTTTGTTGGCCTCTAATTCGTTTGGTGTTTTTTTACTTAATGACTTCCTTTTTTGACTTCGTTTCTTGTCTCCCATGATGTTTTGCTTCCGGTGATAAGAAAAACGTGTAGAAAAAGATAGAATTTCACAGTAATTCATACTGGTAAGGTCAGAGAGTAAAAATCACATGGTAATTCAAACATTGGGATGTGTGTAAATATGATTTATAAACCGCGAGCGCACTTTATAAACCGCGAATCGTGGTTTATAAAGCGTGCTCGCGGTTTATAAAGCACGTTATCACGGTTTATGTTAAAAAAAACCACGATCGCGGATCTATCTGCCAAACCTAAGCCTCAGAAAATCTTTGTTTTTCCCCAACCAAAGCTATGGAAGGTCATTATGAAGTGTAAAAGGTAAAAAAACCTCAAATCTACTCTTCCAAAGACTTGAACCATGCTAAAAAACTGAAAACATTTCACAAAAATGGTGCCATCACGTAGGGGAGACTCTTAGCTTCATAGAAATATTGTTTTTAAAGTGAATAGAATAAGATAAATATCATTTTATAATTTTTTACTAACAATAGGTCTTTAAGACATTTTTTCCCGTGAATGTTCATGTCTACGTTTAAGACTGTAAATTTTGTTTCGCTTATCAAAATATGATAAAAATTATACCATCCCAAGTGTGGAAAAATTCTATACACGTTAAAAAAAAAATTGATTTCGATATTTTTTGATATAGTTATGGCGGGGCAAACAGAAAGCGCTCCATTTTCTAAATATTTTCAGACCACTTTCACGGAAAAAATCATTAAAAAAAAAAATTGCTAAAAACAATACAAAATAAAATCCATCCCAAGATAGACAACTACATCTAACGTTTCACCAAAGGAAAAAAAATAACAAGATTTGGTCATCCAAAATGCGGGCAAACGGACTATAATCTTATAAGTTTTTTCAAAAAAAAAAACTAAGTCATATAATTTTAAGTGTTTAATATAGCTAAACTTGTCCAGTTTTTTACAAAAATTAGTATTTTAGAAACTAGATTCCGAATGCTACGATTCATATTTATATAAATTTTTCTAATTTAGAGTGCATGTATAGCTAATAATCCCTACAAGTTGAGATTTCGTTGTTTTTTGCAATATGATCATCCACGGATGACCCTATATTTGTCCATCAACTTCCTGCACTTACCCAAGCAATTATAACGTATTCCAACGGTTTAATCCCTACATTAGTTGCTAACCAACTTTAAAAACTAATTTCCTATAATTTTAATATTTTCACATCGTTTTAGCCTCCTTAATCCAACATTTATTTCATTACTATTATTTCCTTTGCACGCAATTTGAACATTTTACAAACATGAGATTTACAAAGTATAGTGAATTGAAAGAGGATATAGATTTCAATACAACATAGGATTAACTATCTCCTTTTTGAGTAAAAGGTAATACATTCATGCTTCATTGATTCCAAAATCACAACATTAAAACAAGATCCTTCTTTTATTCTTTCCAAAATCATATATTATATACAGGCAGATAGAATAATACATTTTCTTCTCACATGTTTCACTTTTCCACTTTCTAAATAGGGATTTCATAGTGCATGTTAAACACATATTTCCAATGGAAATAATATCATATGGACAATATAAAACCACTTCCATTAATTCAAATGAAACTCTTATAACTTCCTTTCCCATTTGATTTCAAATGGAATCATACAGAAAACATGTATCATTCTTTCACATTCTTTCCAAAACAAAATACAGAGTATAACTCTTTTACATTTAAAATTTCAACTTTCATTGTCAATACCAAGTATCTTTCCATTACAAACATATACAAGTTCATCCACTTCAAGTGGAAAAGGTTACAATAAGATTTCATTTCACAAGTGACTGTCAAACTATCATTTTTCCTTTCTCCAGAACAACAACATGCGTATTTCTCATTCTTCCAATTGTGATCACAACAAGAGTAGGGGAAAGGTAACACTCTCCACCCAACCAAGACATCTCAATGAAGAGGAGAATCCATCCTTCTTCATTGGCCCCAAGCCCCAACCACAATGCAATAAAAGGTGTGATCCAACTCATGGCAACAACAGGCTTCCACAAACATACAAGCAACATTTTCACAAAAAACACAGTCCAAAACAAAATGTAGTTTACAAACTACATTAAAATATGACAAACAATACTGAGGCTTCATCAAGAAAGCCAAAGGAGCAAGAAACTATGGGGGATGCTTCTTATGCCTCCCAAAGGGGAAAATGGGTATCACCACCTGAGAACAAGATTATATATATATATATATATATATATATATACCACCAATATATATATATATATATATATATATATATATATATATATAGATATATGTATATCATTTCAAATCTCTGACATGCCCTTATGCCTCCCCCAAGTACCCCTTATTCCTCACATTTTCTTATGCCTCCCCAACCTCTTATGGCACCCCATAACGAGTAAAGAAATGCAAGCTATTTCTTTGTAAGGTGGAACCCAAATCCCAACTCCCTCCACCCTTATACCTCCCTAAAACACACTTGTGCCTCCCAAAAAATAACCCCATAGTCTTCTCCTACACCATTCCTAGGCCATCTACCCAACAACCCACAAACATGACCAAAACATTCACACAATAACATTTACATATAAAAGAAGAGCATTTCAAGAGCCAAGCTCCTACCTCTCCATGATGGAGTTGTTCCAAGTTCCAAAACAACAAGCTTTATCCCAATGCAAGCAATAAAAATCTTCCAAGCACAAGCATGCAACAATCTTCCAAAAACTCCTTCAAAGCAAGAGCTCCCAAAAATAGCAAGAAGAATTCACCCAAAATGAAGTCTCCAAAAGTGAAGCAACCCCAAAACAAGGAAAGCCATTCGAAATTTATAGAAGAGGGAAGAAAAAGGATGATGAGGCAGATCCATGTAGGATGCCATATCACACATCTTCAACCCCAACCCCCAAAATTCAACTTCATTCTCGAATGCATAATAAATAGTGGGTGAATAATATGACAATTTACTTACACACTCAAATCCAACCCACACCCCAAAGGACTGAAATTAAATCATGTAAGAAAAGTGTAATTAAAACCTACAATTTGTCTTCTCAAAAGCATTATAAAAGTCTAATTTCAACTATCCAACCGTAGGTATGGTTGGTAATTAAATTTAAGAGGTATGGGACAAGTTTAACTTGTCCCACAAGCCTCCCAAAATAGCCTCCAAGGACAAATTAGAATTTCCAAGAAGGTGGAGTGTTTCACACTCAAAAGTTAACTTACACATCACTTACTTACACAGTACTTACACATTCTTACAACACTTTAATACAAGGCCAACAACTCTATTAATTACTTTCTTATGACATATTTTAATTAATTAACTTAACAACATGATTACTCCATAATATTATACACCATTTAATAAATAATGAAAGGGGTAAAAATGCACCACAAAATAAACACATGCAAACATTTAAATAAAAGGGACCAAAATAAAAGAAATACATAAAACTCCTTGGTCACAATTAAAGGTGATCCCTCCAATGGTAAATCCCTAACACACACAACACACACACATAAAATAAATAGTAGTTTCCATGGTGACCTTGTTGAATTCATCTAGAATTCCAATGTGGTTGGTCTCCAATCCCCCGATGTTTGTTGTGATATTTTAAACCTGCAAAACATAAATACCTCCTTCGGCCTCGTGGCCATATCAGAACATCCAAAACTAATATAAATATAATTATTCCAAAATCATCTAGATATATGAATCACAACAACATCAAAGCAATCTAACAATATCATTTACAGTTTTATCAACAACTTATATCATCATCCAATAATTTTCTATTTCTAGGTCTACTCACAATATCCAAATATCACAAGTCCACACAACATCCATTAGTATAACCATGTCAAACTGTATACCATAATCAACATATCCAAAGTATCTCTAATAATCATCATGCATCATAACTGAATCAAGTCAACAATAATCTGTGATCTAACATTTAACATCATACTATAATAAAGTCCATAATCATGTTCATAACATAATCAGTAGTATCATGATTAGTGTCAAAAGGGTGTCAAAGGGAAGTAGGCACTACACTATCCTTTCCCTTAGATTTGGGTTCCCGTAAATATCCTTTTGGGTTTCTTCTGATTTCTATTTTCCCAAAAATAATCCTCATTTGTTCATTCCTATTTTGTAGGTTTAGAAGAGGAGGAGGAGAAGCCATGAAAGCAAGAAGTGAAACCATGTTGAAATTTCCTTGGTTCTCACTGTAATGGATAAATCTTCCCCCATTCTTCTCTTTATAGCTTATTTTAGACTAGGGTTTAATATTTTAAGGTTCATCATTTACTTGTTGTAGATATTCCCCCATGAATTTGTTTTTTTTTTCCTATTTAATATATATACATTCTTTGAGTTCAACAATTAGGGGAAAATCCATTTCATTAAATCTATTAACTTTTACACATTTGGATGCCTATAAGATGATTTACAAGCTTAAACAATTTAATTTAATCAATTACTAGTTGTTGGAAGCTTCATTTTGATGTTTTAAAGCTTATATTTTATTTAAATTGAATTTGAATTTTATTATAGTCGTGATTTTTTTTTTTTTTCAAAAGTAATAAAATCACTTCCCAAATTAGATTGATGGTCTTGTGACTGTCGCCTTACCTAGTGGGTTGTTCATCAACCATCGTTCTGCATTGGGAAGTGGTTTTGAAACCGTTGTTCTACACAGGGGCGCGGTTCTGTTTCCTAGAAATAGAACCTAAAATTCAAGCATTTATGAAAGTGTTTTGAACTTAGATTGGTTTTTAAGGAAATATTAAATTTAATTAAGGTGTTGACAATTCATTAGTTGATAGATTGATATCATATCTTTGTTTCATAAATTAAAATTACCAAATGCATAGCTTTTCCATTCAAACATATAACCTTAAAAAATATGAAATGTAAGTCTCCTTTTACAACTATACTTTTATATTTTTCATTTTTGTTTAACTAAACAATACAAATATGGTAATGAAAGTTGCAATAACATCCTTTTGTAATACAAAAAATTCTAGTAAATCTCTTTTCATCAATGATAATCATGCAACAAAACAATGAAGAATTCCAGAATAATTTCTTTCGATAGCAAATTTCTTTCCCAAGATACATCATGTTGGTACCAAAATTGATTCTCCCTCAGAAGCTTAGCAACATCACAGGTTTGGTAGGGAGCTTAGAGACAAGCAGAGCATGTAGTGTGTCATTTTGTAGCCGGCGATGAAATGCAGCTTGCTCTTTGACACTCAGATGTGGAGAAATATGTAGCACCCTCAAGAGGATTTGATCTATCCTCACTACTTTATGGTTGTGCCTTTCAACCAGGGTGAGAGGACCCTTTTGGTAACTTGATGTTTGTGGAGGATATGGATATATCCTTCCTTGCAAAGTTATTAAGAAGACCTTGAAGACAAAATGATCAATGCAACATAACCTAACTCTCATGAGTTGTCAATCTATATATTGGAGATATTTTCTAAGCAAGGTTTAAGCCACTAAAGACAATGAAAACCTAATTGTTTTTGCATGTTTTGGTAGTAAAAATTATGCATTTGTATACACACATGACAAACAGGGGTAGTATGGGTATTATTGGTTGTTTATAGATGAATTTTTGTGGGAGGTGCGGAAAAAATGAACTTGATTCACCATATTATTGATAAATTTTACAAAAAAAGAGAGCTTAAACAATAGAATTCTTCAGGATAGCTAGGATGTTCCTTTAACCAGAATATGTGCTTCAATGGAGGCCCAAATCAGCATTTTTCACACAAACTTTACGGATTGAAAATGAAGGCTCAAATTGGAAAACTTAACTAAAATTTGTAAACCTCTATTTCATCATGCCTATGATACCCTCAAAGGCTAACAAAAAATCTTATAGTCATGCTAGGAGTCATAGTGATTTTAAATTTGTTTATTTCACTATGAAATGAAAGTTCTTCTAATAAATGAAATTGTAAATGCCACCAAACTATCACAAGGATAAGATCTTGTGTGATTAAAAAAGATTTCAATGTAAGATTCCAATGGGAACAAGAAAACTACTTGCAGACATTTAGAAATGAAGCAAACACAATTTTTTCCCAAAAGTAATGCAAATTAACTCAAGTTTGATTAAATTTATCTGTAGGGGAAAGTTTCTAGAACAATCTTAGAGATTGGCAATAGCTGTACAAAGGAGATAAACATGTTTCTTCAGATCATTTCTCAGAAGGACGAGTTCTATCAAGCTTTTCTCTTTGAAAAATCAGTCTCAACCTCTAATAATCCAATGATTTACACAAAAAAATTCATGCCATATATAATACTTCATTTACAACAGAAATTTCCCACAAAACTAGGGACATTCAAAGCACCATTGCGTGTTGAGACTCCAAGAATCAGATTTGTAAAAGGGTTTGTTATCCAAAATTCACCCCCCAGAGTAAATTTTGATAACATGCATCAGATTATTCAGTCCCAATCAAGTATATTGATTCAAATCCCAAAATCATGTTTCTGGGGTCCCCTCAACTTCTTTCTAACTCTCCTGTCCAAGAAGAAAACCCAACAAGTTTCAAAAAAGGTGAAAAAATTGCAAAAAACAAGCTTGGGGCCGAAAAAATGGAGAAAATCGGCAAAAGTCTTGTCCTAGGCGGTCCTTGGGACAATTGGGACGCCGGGGTACGAATCGGCCAAAAATCTGCCAGGCGGTCTGCACAGCACCCGGGACAGTTGGGACGTTGGGACGCGAAAAGCCGAAATGGCCGAAAGCAGGGAAAAAATGTCTAAGTCTTCGTTTCGCACGGTTTGGGACATCTAGGACAAAAGTACGTGTGGGACGCGAATCGGCCGGTTTGGTGCAACTTAGTCCATTTCGGGTGGTTCAGAAATATTTGTCCCAGGTAGTCTGGGACATCCGGGCCAAAAGTACGCGGAGGACGCGAACCAGCCGAATCGGCCGAAGCAGGGGATTTTAGTTTGGGACAGCTGGGACAAAAGTATGCGGAAGATGCGAAAAGCCGAAAGAGCTGAGAGCGAATGGAATCTCGCCACGTGTCTTCACTTCAAATAGGAACAAGGAAGCCTGAATCGGGCGGTTCAGAGATATTTGTCCCAGGTAGTCTGGGATAGCCAAGCCAAATGTACGCAAGGGGCGCATGGGACATGAAAAGGTGAGAGGGCCACAAACAGAGACAAGGAGGCCCGCGGATGAATCAGAACGTGCCACATGTCAGAAGGAAAAAAGTTGTTAAGTGGTCGGTAAAAGTTTCAAAGGGGAAAATGGAACAGAGGGCCCGAGCCAGGTGACACAGGACACGTGTCATAAGGGGATGGCGAGTTCAGAACTTGGGGAGAGATTTGGAAACTTAGCAATGTTTTGGCCAAAAACTAAAAGTTAAAGGTTTTCCCCGCGCCCCTGTCGACGAACCAAACGATGCCACGTGTCCCAAGTGGCGGGGCGCGGGGGGAAAATGAAATTTTTTCGAAAGTGTAAGAAAATTCAAAATTTTCAAGGAAAACCCACAGGAAGGGAAGGAGAGAGAATTGCGCAGCCAATCAGTGCCTGACACGTGTCATCCAAGTGGCAGCACGGGCAAAAAATTCAAATATTTTCCCGCCGACTCGTTTTGGCCTGTTTTCGCCCTAAATCTTCAAATCACCATATCTTTCGATCCAGAGCTCAGATTTTCACGTTCTTTATATCAATGGAAATCTGGTGAAATTATCTACATGAATATAGGGTAAATATTGCATTTTGGTTCATTTTGGAGAGATAAAATCAAGAAACGTCTCTAACGCGTGGTAATGGCCAGAACTGACGTTTCAACAACTAGCTTAAATACAAAATACAGTTCGCCGCTTCTGCCAGGGTTCTTACCCACCACCATTATGAGATAAATTAAAGGCAACCTAGAGGCAGTTGGGGTAGATTCGGCCTTCCTCTCTATTCCCTTTCTCATTCTTCCTATAAATTGTAAGGAGGGGCTTCTTTCTAAGAAAGGTGGTTCATCTTTTCAGCTCTGCCCTCCCTTCTTTTCTTCTCCAGGGTTGAAAATGGAGTTCGAACCTCCTCCTCTGCTCTGTAATTGTGTTTTTTCCTTTTACCATTAAAATGATGTTCTGTGCAAACTTCTGAAGCAACAAAAATGTGTTTCGTGATTCAGTTATCCATCCTTGCTCGTTATTTACTTGTCTTTCTTGTTGCCTCTCTTCATTGTAGGTATTTTTGCATGTTCTAATGTTCATTACAGGTCTGGAGCTGTGTTCATGGAGTTTTGGGACATTTTCTATGTGAAATCTTTCCTTGGGCCTGTGATGCGTCTGTCTATCCTTCCCATCGCTCACCTCTCTTTGTTCCATGGTAGTTTTGATAGATGTTCAACATTTTCCTTCTCTGGTGTATCACCATTTTAGTGTAGGCTCTTTTTTTCCCTTCTCTCTCTCTCTCTGTCTCCTTGGCATGGTTAGATTAGGATTAGATTAGCTTGCTTACACTAGAATGGCTTGTGGCAGGTAGTTTAGGAAGAGGAACTAGCCTTCTCTGGAGAGATTTCCCCATTTCGCAAGGTCCCACACTTGGGGAAAGTTCCATGTTGTGCAATCACACTGGATACTAGAGTGATCAACCTAGAAATCTTATCAACATCCAGGGGTGTTGTGATTTTGCACCAACAGGGTTGTCAGGTGTGCAGAGTGAAAATCTCTCCAAATATTTGAAGCATTCAATTCTTCACCTGGTACGTCATTCTTCATCTTGAATGCCAACTACTTCTTCCTCCAATCTGTCAAATCTGGTTCTTTGTGTGCCAAGGAAAGAAAACTAAAAATCAGATCAAAGCCAATGATCAGATCACGTTTTGATTGCAAAAGATGTCTTCAAATTTTTCCCACCAACCAGGATACCGAATTAATGTTCCTCTTCATTTTACATGTAGGAGACTCCAAGAAATGATAAAAACCATAAAAATTTGCATCCCTTGGAGCTTTGGATCAGAAATGGCAAAAAACTAGATACAGATGCACAATTGGTGTTGATCTCTCTTTTGAATCTGGACCATCCACGTGGGAGATCCAAGTCAAGATGGGCCTAGGGGTTCCTTTTTACCTCTTATACCCTTTCGAAAAAATGCAAAATTTCTCAATTTTCTCCACCCCTCTGCCTTTGAAAAATGGGCTTAACACGTGTCCCAATGTGAGTCCCAAGGGAACCATGGCTAAATTCTACTATTTCACCTCTTTATTGGAAAAGGGAAAAATTTCTAAGTTTTTCCTACAACTCCGCCCTTCTGCGTCTAATCGTTAATGTGTGTCCCAATGGAACCACCCTTTTTTACTTTTAACTCCTTTTTCCACAAAAGGAAAATTTTCCAATTTACCCCCGAAATTCCACAGCTCCACCATTGACTGGAGCAAGTTTTGAATTTTCTCTATTGGGCCCGCGGGTCATTTTGATGATTTCAGTCTTTTGAATATCAAAGGGAAACATATCAAATTTTCCCCCAATGGCCCTCCTCCCCGCCTCTTGACATTTTCAAACTGCCACACGTCTCAGTGACGCATCTTGAGGTGGTCCCCAAAATTACAGACCCTAAATGAGCACAGGCTCACCATGTGTCTCAGGCCTTTAGGAAGCTACCAAAAAAACTAAGGAGAGAAGACCCAGTGGAAACCTTCACGTGTCTTTATGGCGTAACTTCAAGAACCTTATAAGGCTTCAATACGATTTGGTGGGGGCGTGCTTCCATTTTAGAAAATTTTCTCCATTTTTCCAAAACGGAAAAATATCCAACCTTCTTTTGAAGGCCTGCATCTCCACTTTTAAATTTTCCATTGTCCTTCTGCGGGGTCAAAGTAAGACTTTCCCTTGCCACCTAAATTTTTCTTTAATCAAAGCATGGCAGGGCTGCACGGTGGGTTCAAAATTTTTACCAAAGTAGCCAAAAATAAAATTCTCAAAAAACAAACCCACCGCACCCCGTTCAATAAGAAGAAGCCATGTAAGTACCAAAAGAACCAATCATATTTGAGCTAGAGCTACGGGACCAAATTTTCCTTTTTGCTAAAAAAGCAAAAAGTGATAATTTAAAGCATTCGCCCACCATCCCTTGACCAACCAAAGGAATTCACATGTGACCGCTGAATGTTGAGGAATAAATTTGGCAGGAAAAACACACCCGTCTAGACCTATGAAAAACACAAAAATTCACCACTCATGCCCAGAACCCAATTTTTTGCTTAGGATGATTTTTTTTTGAAACAACACCATGTGGATCATGGTTCTGAAGGCATCTTTCGACCATGGATTTAGATTTTAAAAGGCATAAAAATACATATCAATCATTCTTGAGCTTCCATGGTTGGGGAAAAACAGGAGAAATGGAAAAGCCCGCGGATAATTTTAAGAAATTAGTGCAAAAACAGGGAAAACTCGAAGACTTCTTCAAGGAGGGACATGCCAATGGATTCTGTAAACAACTCGAGGCATTCAAATGGAGGTAAAATATTTCAAAATATCCACATCGAGAAACAATACGTCTTCATAACACGTAGATCAGAGGAAAAATTAGGGCACTATGGTGAGAGATCAAAACAAGCACCAACACACTCTATTTATAGGTTCAATAGTCATGTTGAATGACCAGATCCACACCCGTATGAGATTCACTTTGCATTACACACACAGTGGTGGGAAATATTTCTCTGCCTATCTCAATTTCATTTTATGTATTCATCAAAATCCCTAAAAAAAATTAAATAATTGTAGCATATGTAAATGTTTCAATCGCCCTTACTTCTCTTGAAATATACATAGATTTTCATTTTTTACACTCAAAGTGGGTTAGTAATCCAATATGACTTTACATATATGCTAGGTTCTCCAAAAAAAATCAAATACAAAAAAACATCTATTTCAAGCTCAATCTTCCAAAAGTTATCTCTTAGCTTGCATGGTTTATATTACATGCTTCAAATTATTCATTTTACACTTTACTTATAAAGGGTTCATATTGAATGCTATCCGCCCGTATTCTATAATCCAATATGTGTCCATGCAGTACATCAAGTTGAATGGCCCCAAGATACACATCATTTTTTACACAATGCAACAATGATCGACAGTACTCTTTGCTAGGTTTGAAATTAGCTACTAGAGGCCATCCACTTTACATCATTCCATCATAACACATGTGCTATTAGTACACATTCAAACTATCCGATTAATTTCAAATTAACCTCATTCACTTCCTTACATACATAATGTCATAATATTTATTGACTACAACATGACAACATGGGTAAAAGGAATATCGTGTGTAGTATATACCTTTTGTTCCTCACTTCAAAACTAAACCTAGGAGTTTCACCCTTATTGCTTTTATTTTGCTTTAGATGTCTCCTAAAGGTTTTCAAATGTTCTCGGGTTATACCTTACATCACTTGTTGGATTTGAGTGACTTGATATGTCTTGTGGCATATTGAGTGATGTCGCCATGTATGTGGCATATTCAATTTTCACATGTTTGTTCAAATGTGTATGTCCCTCGCATATCCCTTTTACTTACGTCTACTATGTTGTTTTCCTATTATAGTCACAAAATCCCACACACATTTTTACTTACAACGTGCAATCTAAGTATTTTATTATATACATGATTCCTCATGACAATCCTACAATATATAAAAAAAACCATTTCTACATCAAATACATTAATACAAAGATGCAAAAAGAGAAGATCCTACCTCTCCATCAAGCTCCTAACTCCTTTTCTAAAAAACCCTTTGAATCATTCACCCAAGCTTAATCCAAGATGCAACTCAAGTATGAAAACCAAGACCAAATTTCCAAAAGTGCAAGAGATGTAAATAAGGCAAGTAATCCAAAATCCATTAAAATCATCCAATAAATAAAAAATGGATATGATGATCATAAGGTTGGTCCATTAAGGATGCCCACTTCATCATCCCTCCATTACAACACACTAGTCAAACACCAAGCCCAATTCAATTAAATGTAAATTTAAGACTAATGGCATGCCCACATGACACTCCAACTTGCACACCATGCTTATCAAGGAAAAACTTAACATGTGGTAAGTAACCAGTGAAATTGTTTTACCTTCTTATGCTTAAAAATGCATTAAAATGGTCAAAATATGTCCCATACTTTGTAACTAGGTTTGGTAGGGGTGTTTGAGATGTGAGGGAGAAGGTTAAATTGTCTCTCAAGTCTCCAAAAGTGGTCAAAAAGGCCAAATTCGAAATTCGGAAGGATGGTCGAGTACACACAAACAAAATGCATTTAAATCCATTGACATCATATAACAAACAAGGACTATATACCTCATTTATTTCCCACATGACATAACTTCCCTTTTAATTTAGATTTAAGATAAACTATTTAATTAAGACACACTGGCAAGTATTAATAAAGTGTGTAATATTTCCCAAATAATTAAATACATGCACACAAATTAGAACAAACAAAATTAAAGGAAAGGAACACATTACACCCATTGCCACATAAATGAGGTTAAAACTCAATGGGAACCTCCTAACAAAGCATACATAAACACAACATAACATTATACACATGTTGTCAATTTTTTGTCATGTTGTATAACACCCGAAATGCTTTTGCGGTTAGTCCCTTATCCTCTTTCGATGTATGTAATAAAATGTCCCTCCAACACAAACAGAATACCTCTCTAGCCGTGTGGCCATATTAACAACATCGATAAAATATACATATAGAAAATCAATAGTCATCATCCAAAATTAACAATTCTATCAACTATCATCATTCAATTTAATTTAATTTTAACATCCATAACATCATAATTCTACTCAAAATATCCAACATAGGTTATGCATCCATATTATAACATGTTAGTATAAAATAAGAATACTGCAAATCAACATATATATTTGTCCATCATCATCATCCAGTGCTTCAAAATCAAAAATTTAAATCACAACATGTCAATAGTACAAATATCTACATACACTACTATGAAGAGACCCCTTTACCCTTTCCACACAAAATAAATATTGTCAAACATTTGTGGATTATCCACAATAACCTTGCACTTTAAAAAAATACAATGCGGATGTTATAGAATATTATTATAATAGTTTATAAATTTTCAACGATCCACAAATACAAATTTTTTTTAGAAAATCTACACGAACACACACTTTTTCTACAATTCCAATGATTTTTACCTTAGATTGTCTACTATTTTTAATTTGTGATAGATTACATGCAAAAACTGTACACAAATTACAAGATCCTAATTTATTTTCACAATTTACAAATTTTAAACTAAACATCAACATTTAAAAAGTTTAAACTAAACATAATAGTGACCTTTTGAAAGATACGATAACTCATCTTAAACTAATAAATGTGCTAAACGTGGTAAGTTTAAATATAATTGTCGATAGTAAACATAACCCCACATTTTTTCCACATTTAAATATCTTTAATTAATATTGAAATTTTTTAACAAGGTCTAAGTATTTGATATTAAACACATTGTAAAGGATTTGAGAATTATCTTGAATGGAAGAAGACATGGAGAAAGACATGTAATTTTATATTCTGCATTATTTTATCTTGAATTTATAAGTTGTGGATTAGATTCGTTACTTTTATTTAATTGATTTTTTAGAAAGTTTTAATGAATTAAGTAGGTCATATTTCTTTTTTTAAATGTTTGTGTAAGAAAATTTTTATTTTGAAATATTTTTATGAAATAATAATTAATAACTATTTATAGAGATCGCATTAAGATGATTTTAAAAATTAAATAAAATCCTCTTTAAAAATTATTTTTTTTGAAGTCATTACCTATAAGATGTAGGATATTTCCATTGTTAATATGGCTTTATCAACCCCTTACCTGTATTAAGTCACTAATAAGTATAAATTAAGACCATAAACATATTATTATTGAAGAAATTGATCACGTTTAGTATTATGATCAACTTTAGCACTTAAGTAAAAAATTTGATGTTCCATATTTGCTTTCATTTTTTTATACATGGTCAAGATTTAATTCGTGGAATTTTTATGTAAATAATGTGTTTATCTTGATTTTGCACATTTTAATATGTTTGATTTGTTCTTTATTTGAAATATTTTCCAACTGATTTTTTTTCCAAACAATAAATAAATATATTCATTTTTAAATATTTTAATTAATGATTTCAAATATATTTATTTTTTATTCATAATTAAATAAAAATCTATTCATAAAATTAGATGAAATAATAATAATATTATAAAATTTAATTTATTAAAAAATTGAATGATGACAACTCTTAAAAAATACTGAATTTGTAATCATTATTTTAAAAATTTAACAGATAAAATTATCAGTTCTACTTACAAGTAGATTATAAACCACTCCTTCACACCATAGTAATGAAATCAGACGTTTAGTAGAGGGACGAGATCCATACACTGGAGCATGAAACGACATTGTTTTTAATTACTAGATACTTATAAAAAATAATTCAAAGCTAAATTGTAATAAGAGTTGGGTGAAAATAGATAAGAATTATGTTGGTTAAGCTAGAAGGATTTTAGAATGGCCAATAATCATAATCTCTTATGGAGTAGAAGGCTGTAAGCAGAAGATAGATATAGTCCCTCCAATCTCGGGTAAGACTCCCTCTGTAGTGATACTTGCTCCCATAAAATCCCTGCATTTTGAAAGCCATTTTTTTAGGCAGCATAAGCTTGTTTCTTATTTCCACACTAGAGACTGAAATAGGATTTGAAGATTTAATTATTTCTCTCACAATTCATCATGTGCCTCCATGAGATGACTAATTGTTGATCCCATGGTTGCTTACATATCTGAAAGAAACTTTTTCACTCCTCACATTTGCACTCCCCAACTGCTTCATTGGCACCATCTCTCTCTCAATACTCCCCTCACAACAATTCCAGGACCTTGCAAGTCTGCATGACTAGGAACCAAGCTCTTCCACATGGTCACATGGAGTATAAGCACTGGGAGCCAAACGCTCTTGAGGTGGCCTGATGAACAAAGTCTGGAATACTTAAAAATCCCTTTCTCGACCAAAATTTCTACTGCATCAACTTTTGGTTAGTATAAAAACTTTTTTCGAATGCTGAATTTTTTATTTTTTCCTTTAATTAATACTCCACTTGCCATAGTCCTCAATTCTCTCTAGATAGGATATATCTTATTCACATGATTGTAATCCACAAGAAAAATGGGAGCCCTCTGTAAAAGGTAGTCTGCATGTAGTTGACAGCCGATAGATCGACTATTATATGCGTATCATAATTCTCTTATCACTTACTTAGTTTTGTATATGTATTCAAATCAATATATGCACTTATTACAGTATTTGTAATCATATATGTCTGTACAGATATGGACTTGGCATATTTAATGATTAAGCGAGAAAAGTCTATAAGATGTCTCTATTGAGAGGAACCCTTCATAATACCGTCTATCAGGGATTCTTGTAGTTGTTGATGGTAACATTGATTTTTGTTTGTTTGACCTGCACATTTTGATAATAATGGTATTTAGAACCATTAAATAATATTGAATGCATTGTATTGTCAAACCATATGACGAATTTATATCTCCAACATCTTTAGCCCACATAATGACTGCCTCGGCATCTTCGGCTCTCCCTGCTACGGACGTTTCCTGGGTGGAAAAACTTTTCGGAGTGGTCCATCGGAAGCCTTTGAAAATTTCTCCATCTTGGTGTGGAGATGACCCTCACTTGGAGATACCTGCGACTATGGTGGATTGAGCTAAGGAAAGATACATATATATACCCGTAGGAGTTTTGTAGGCCTGAGACAAAATATTGATTTTGTAAGAGAATGGTGGGATAGGAAGATGGTCTCTGAATGTTGAGAGTTATATCCCTTGCGGGGGGAGAAAGCCGTCTATCAGGGATTTTCATGTTGAGTTGGTAACATTGATTTTTGGTGTTCTTCTAATTTTGACAATAATGGTTTTTTGAGAAATATTAAATAATAATAACAATTCTGTTTATTGACCTTATTTTAACAGTTCAGTGAATTTTCAAATAAAAGCGTCTTAATCTTGGATTAAATTTCCAATGCTCTAGAGATATGATATTCTAGGAGCCTGAAGTTCTATCTACGTTATTGCATAATCGTATTGATTTTTTCTAATTTATTGTTGAGCCTGCTACGTATGTGCCATATGTTCAAGTACTATTTGGTTTCACTCTAGACACGAGTGCTAGGCAGTATTTATTCCTGTTGGAGCAATTGTACCTACAAATTTTTCCTCTCCTCCTTTCTTCCTCCAATTAGGATTTATTGGCGTGTTGAATACTTCTGAAGGCCATTGTCCTCAAAAACTGTATAGTCACAGTTCGGGTACCCTCAAAACCATATGACAAGTGTACGGTCTTAGGCCCCCATACGATTGTGAATGTCATAGCTGTTAGGGAGGTTTGTTAGGTGCAGAATCCCTAATGTAAGTTGTGAGGGCCTTCTGTAAGTCATCTTTTCCACTAAGATTGACGACGCATTAGAGGTCATTAATTTGAATTCAGGAGAAGATCGAAGTGGATGATGACGATGTGTATTATTGGATCTGCTGGATAAATAGAGCCCTTCAAATGCAATGGGCTCAAGTGTTGGCATAGCAGGATTTGTGCCTCATGGTGGTGACAGCGTGGCAGAGTCAAAGAGGTGAAAACACATGTCAGATCCAACTTGGAACAGTCGGGGAAGTGATATCTATCAAATTAAAATTTTAGACTGGCGAATGTTCTACGCTAGCCTTCATCGGAAAGGGGGCTATTTAGATGGAAATTTCCAGGCGGTGGATCGGAAGGATACGACAGGTGGTTCGGGTGCTGTCAGAGGATCCATTTTGCCGGGATATCTCTACCTCAGAGTTTCAAAATATGACTTCATACTTATCAGATGTAAATTATTGTTGCCTCAAAACACAAACCAGTCACATTCACCAATGTATACTGGATAAAAAGGTTGGTGAAGGATCAGCCATTTCCTTGTGATAACAATCCTTATGGTACACATTGATGTGGGTACGTTTTCTCCCTTTGGTGGTGAAGGTTTTGATGCCGATGCTCAATAAGGATGGGTTGCCTAAGGTCTAACCCAGGAAACTCAAAGACATACATTCAGAATGAGTTCTTCAGAGTCGTCATATTGGTGGCAGATCTTAAGTAGCTCTTTCCATGCTTCAGGGTCATGGATTCTCATTGTTTTCTTTCTCTTGGTTGACATTGTTTGGTTTTGGTCCCTTGTGACTATGCTTGTTTTCTATAATGGTTATTGGTAGAGTTTTAATCTTAGTAGTTAGTAGCTTGGACAGTTGTTTGTCCTCATCCATTTGTTATGGGTAGTTTGGACAGCCTAGAATTTAGAGAAATAGTTGTTTTTGTCAAACAAATATTGTTAGGATAAGAACAATTGTTATCTAATATTGACTCCTTTTAGGTGACACCTCATAACCAAGGTTGTTATGGTTATTGAGTTGTCTTAATCTCAGCCGTTCATTTGTATTAATCTCGGCCGTTGATTTTCAACGAGAGTAGTATATAAGGGGGTCATTGGGGTCATTTGTAACAAGGAAGTTTTTAGAGAAACTTGCAGTGTTAGCAAGTAGTCTTGCAGTGTTAGCAAGGGCGCAGTGATAGCGTTGGAGATAGCAGTGGAGGAATATCAGCAGGAGGATTAGGAGATTGTCAGAGCTCTGCCAGTAAGAGGCAAGCAGTATTTGTATCTCTTGATTTGCTGAAGTTTAATATATTTCTCATCTGTAGTACTAGTTTTCCCTACGGGGTTTTTCCAGGGACAATTGTCCGAAAATATTGTGTTCACCTTGTTGGGTATTTCTTATGTGTTTGTATTTGTGAAGTTACAGTTGTGTTATTTTCCAATATTTGTTGATCAAATAGTCTTACAAGATAGGAGGTTAATAATCAGTAACTGTAATAGATTTTTCACATGGTATCAGAGCTAAGTTCGGGTAGAAAAGATTTACCCTAGGTGAAAGAAAGTGAGGGTTTATAAAACCTAGTTTAACCTCTTCAAAATTATTATTGTTATTTTCCTTTAAGATGGTCTCAGCAGGTTTGAGAGATCAGGGCAGATTGGATGGAGCCTTGAATTTTGGTGTCTGGAAAGCCAGAATTTCTCTATTGCTGGAAGAGAATGGTATCAAGGAATATGTGTCCACTGTTGTACCTGTACCTACAGATGCAACACAACTCTTATCATATAAGAAGGAAGATGCCAAGGCGAGGAGGCTAATTCTTGATGGTGTCAAGGATCATATTGTTCCGCATATTGCAAAGTTAGATACAACGAATACGATGTGGGATGCCATTATGAATCTATACCAGAATGCTACCACTAATCAGAAGCTGATTCTCAGAGAAAAGTTGAGGAATACCCAGATGAATAAGGGAGAAGACGTCACAAGTTACCTCACCAGACTTAGAATCGTCAAGGATGAATTAGCAACTGTTGGAGACAAACCAAGTGATGATGAGCTAGTGAGAATAGCGCTAAATGGGTTTACTAAGCAGTGGGATGTCTTTGTTCAAGTCATCAATGGACAAGACACCTTACCGAGTTGGGATCGACTATGGAGTGATTTCACTCAGGGAGTTTAGACTAAGTCTTGTCAATGGAGCCAACAATAAGAGTCAGAAAAGTGAGGTGGAACAGGAAAATGTTGCCCCAGTGGGTAAAGGGAAAGCAAAGAAGGGGTCTAGTAAAGGATCAAATTCACAAGGTGAAAAGAAGAAGAAAGATTCTTCGAAGATCAAGTGCTATGGCTGTCATGAGTTTGGCCACTATGTCAGTGATTGCCCTGAAAGGAAGAAGAATGAAAAGAAAGGCAAGAAGCAAGTTGTGGCTTCAGCAAGTGCAGATGAGCTCTCTAGTAGAATGGAAGATGTGTTTGCACTCATAGCATGTATGGTTAGCTCAATTTCACAGAGTGTTTGGTATATAGATAGTGGGGCGTCATATCATATGACAGGAGTTAGAGAATACTTCTCCAGTTATAAGGAAGAGAGCACTAGAATCCAGATCTCTATGGGGAACATGTCCAAACTCAACTCAGTTGGGAAAGGGACTGTTCAGTTTCAGAGGGAGAGTGGTAAGATGATTCCCCTTCATGATGTGTTGCATGTTCCAGGCTTAGGGATGAATTTGATTTCTGTATCTGTCCTTCAGGACAAAGGGTACAATGTACTCTTTAGAGGGGCACATGTGTTGATCAAGCACAAGGATTGGAAATCACCCATAGCTATTGGAGTTAGGAGTGGTCGGCTTTATAGGCTGCAGTTTGATATTCCTAAGGCACTCATGAGCAACAGATAATCTTAGAGATCAGGGAGAGCTATGGCATAAAAGGCTGGGCCATATCCATCATGGAGCCCTTAAATTACTTCATGAGATAGGGACAGGTGTTCCTGAGGTGAGCACAGAGCACGATGATGTATGTAAGGGATGTGTGTTGGGGAAGTTTGCTAAAGCATCTTTTCCAAGGAGTGACACCAGATCCAAGGGCGTTCTTGATCTAGTACATTCAGATGTATGTGGACCAATGTCGATGAAGTCTCTCAGAGGGTATGAGTACTTTGTTACTTTTATTGATGATTTCTCTAGGAAGACATGGATATATTTCTTGAAGACCAAGGATGAGGTTTTCAGTCGCTTCCAAGAGTTCAAAGCTCTTGTGGAGAATTTGATAGGAAGGAAGATAAAAGTTCTTCGGTCAGACAATGGAGGCGAGTACAAAAGCAATGAGTTCCAGGAGTTCTGTACCAGAGAAGGAATCAAGAGAGAGTGGACTGTTCCTTACAATCCGCAACAGAATGGAGTTGCTGAGAGGAAGAATCGGTCTATAACAGAGGCATCAAGGGCTATGTTGCATGACTAAGATTTACCCCCGTTATCTGTGGGCAGAGGCATGCAATGGAGTAGTATACATACAGAATAGAGTTCCACATAAGGTACTAGGGAAGATGACACCAGAGGAAGCATTCACTCAGAAGAAGCCAGATGTCAGTCACTTTAGGATCTTTGGGAGTTTGGCATATTGTCACATTCCTAAGGATACACGTACCAAGCTAGATCAGATTACAGAGAGACGGAACTTGTGTGGGGTACAGTGAAACCTCTAAGGCATATCGAATATTCATTCCGGGGACCAGAAGGATTATTGTTCGATGTGATGTCAAGTTCATGGAGGACAAGGCATTTAGAAGGTCTAGAGATTTTCCAGTAGATGATCAGAGTAAGCAGCCAACAAAAGCTCCAAGGATCACTCAATCGAGTCAAGGGCAGCAAAGCTCGAGTACAGTTACTAGTACAAGCATAGACTCAGGAGGAGAGAGTTTTCAAAGTATGGAGCAACAGGTGTAAGAAGAGATGCATCAAGAAGACATGAGGTTGATATTTCATCCTCTATAGTTGGCATTAAGAACCGTGAGGTTCAACAGACACAAAAGAATACTCAGGAGTTAGTGGCTACTCCTAGGAGGAGTAATAGACAAGGGAAACAACCAGCCAGGTATGACATGACTATGTTGCATTAGTTAGTATGTTGGTAGATAGTGAACCTTCTAGCTATCAGAAGGTTGCACAACATCAAGTGTGGCAAGAACCAATGGTTGAGGAGTATACTTCAATTATGCAGAATGCTGTGTGGGAGGTAGTGCCTAGACCAACAGATAGGGCAGTGGTTGGATCACGCTGGATCTATAAGATCAAGCATGGTGCAGATGGTAGTATCGAGAAATATAAGGCAAGGTTTGTGGCAATGGGGTTCTATCAAAAAGAGGGAATAGACTATGAGGAGACATTTGCTCTAGTTGCCAGGTATACTTCTATACGAGCTGTAATCTCAATTTCAGCACAGATGGGATGGCAGATCCATCAAATGGATGTCAAGAAAACGTTTCTTAATGGTTAGTTGAAAGAGGAGGTATACATAGAACAACCAGAAGGCTTTGTAGCACACAACAAAGAGACCCACATGTGTAGATTGAAGAGAGCGTTGTATGGACTCAAGCAGGCTCTCAGAGCATGGTATGAGCGCATTGATAGTTACTTACAGGAAATGGGCTTTGTGAAGAGTGAGGCAGATGCTAATCTCTACTACTTGGTAGTTGGAGGTGAAATTCTCATTCTTGTTCTATATGTAGATTACTTGTTTCTTACAGGTTCACTGGGGCTCATAGAAGAATGCAAGAGGGATCTTGCAGTGGAGTTCGAGATGAAGGATTTGGGACTTATGCACTACTTTCTAGGCATGGAGGTATGGCAGAAAGATGGAGAGATTTTCCTAGGGCAAGGGAAATATTGCATGGAAATCTTGAAAAGGTTCAGGATGGAAGATTGCAAAGCCATGTCTACACCAATGATCATGAATTGGAGGAAGGTAGACACATCCAAGGAGAAGGATGTAGATCCCACCTTATACAGGTAGTTGATTGGTTCTCTCATGTATTTGGTCAATACCAGGCCAGATATAGCTTTTGCAGTTAACTCTCTTAGTCAGTTCATGGTTGAGCCAAAGAGAGTGCATTGGACTGCGGCAAAGCATGTGCTGCGTTATTTGTGAGGTACAATCGAGTATGGAATTAGATATGCTCGAGGTGAAGGAATTAGGTTGATGGGCTATACTGACGCAGATTGTGCAGGTAGTACAATGGACAAGAGGAGCACTTTAGGGTGTTGTTTCAGTCTCGGATCAGGAGTTGTATCTTTGTTAATCAGGAAGCAGAAGTCTGTGGCTCTAAGTTCATCAGAGTCAAAGTACATAGCAGCTAGCATGGCAACATGTGAAGCTATATGGCTTCGGAAGTTGCTAGTAGCTTTGTTTGGTCAGAAGGTTGAGACTACGGTGATACACTGCGACAATCAGAGTTGCATCAAGTTGACTGAGAATCCGGTGTTTCATGATAGGTCAAAACATATAGACATCAAGTATCACTTCATCAGAGACTGTGTACATCGCAGGGTTGTTAAGCTATAGTTTGTACCTACAGATCAGCAGGTAGCAGCCATTCTGACAAAGGCATTGGGGAAGGCAAAATTCATCTTATTCATAGAGATGTTGGGTGTCATGCAGAATAGCTTCCTCGCTAAGAGGGAGTGTTAATCTTAGTAGTTAGTAGCTTGGACAGCTGTTTGTCCTCATCCATTTGTTATGGGTAGTTTGGACAGCGTAGAATTTAGAGAAATAGTTGTTTTTGTCAAACAAATATTGTTAGGATAAGAACAATTGTTATCTAATATTGACTCCTTTTAGGTGACACCTCATAACCAAGGTTGTTATGGTTATTGAGTTGTCTTAATCTCAGCCATTCATTTGTATTAATCTCAGCCCTTGATTTTCAACGAGAGTAGTATATAAGGGGGTCATTGGGGTCATTTGTAACAAGGAAGTTTTTTAGAGAAACTTGCAGTGTTAGCAAGTAGTCTTGCACTGTTAGGAAGGGTGCAGTGATAGCGTTGGAGATAGCAGTGGAGGAATATCAGCAGGAGGATTAGGAGATTGTCAGAGCTCTGCCAGTAAGAGGCAAGAAGTATTTGTATCTCTTGATTTGCTGAAGTTTAATATATTTCTCATCTGTAGTACTGGTTTTCCATACGGGGTTTTTCCAGGGACATTTGTCCGAAAATATTGTGTTCACCTTGTTGGGTATTTCTTATGTGTTTGTATTTGTGAAGTTACAGTTGTGTTATTTTCCAATATTTTTTGATCAAATATTCTTACAAGATAGGAGGTTAATAATCAGTAACTGTAATAGATTTTTCACATAGAGGCCTTCTTCTATTCTCTCTATTTCTTTATCGTTTATCCTACGTTGTTCAGGGTTCATGATCCCTTTAAAATATCTTTGGTTTTGTTTTGGTTGTTTATCTGGTGTGACTTCTTTTATTATATAGGTTTGTTGGTCACTTAAAATGAAATCCTTATTACCTTATCTAAAAATATGATCTCCTTATTAATTATCATGAGTTTCATTTTTCTTGGCCTCTATTAAAACATGGTACTCCTAAAGGCACAATTGATGCATAGTAATTTTCAACAAGATCAAATAAACTGCAACTTTCAGGTTTTGGATGGGGAAACACTTAAGCATGGAAGGAATTATCACACATAGTTTAAATTTATTATAGATCTAAGTGATATTATTATTGCTGAAAATTATTTTTCCAAAATTTATTAATTTTATTTGAAAATATTCAATTTATTTTATTTTATTACACTTAATATTTTTTTATTAATTCTATATAAATTATAATAAGGCTGAGAATATATATATATATATATATATATATATATGATTATATTATTCTTAAAAATATATGTATAAAAATCCTTGATAAAGGGGGCTAAACAAATTAAAATATGTCAAAAATTGGCAAATGCCACCTAATGGTTGGGTAAAACTAATTTTTTATGGGGCATCAATAGGCAATCCTGGCCCTATTAGAAGTGGATGTTTAATCCATAATACTCAAGACCAACCGGTTTTATGATGGATCTAAACTATGGCCATATTGCTGAAGGAATCACTCTTCTTCAAGGGATAAGGGAGATTGTTGCTCATCTATGGAGAAAATTATGGATTGAAGGAGACTCTAGGGTAATCATTGATGTTGTTACTTCCCTATCAGGTAAAGCTTGGAAGCTAAATAAAATAATTCGAGAGATCCTTAAATGGCTAAACGGATATGAGGACATCCAGTTTTCTCACATCCTAAGGGAGCAGAACTCTCCAGCTGATCTTCTTACCAATTTTGGCATTGGTATAATGGAGAAAGAAAGGGCATTTTTAAATTCTTGGAAGGATAAGTTTCGAATGACCCTCCAAAGATATTTTATTAATGATATGAATCATTAATCCTCATTGCAAATTCCTTCGATATTTATGCACGAGGATTTTATATTTTATACGTGTGGGTTGTATTTGAAGAAAGAGAAATAAATAATGTTACATGTGTGAAGCGGGTGGTATTCATCCCATCCAACCTATTTGATCTAATGCATCTTTTCCATTTGGCACCCTGCTCATCGGAAAAGGATATCTCTAAGTTTTTTCTTCAATACAATGAGAAGAAGAGGGCGATGGGGGAGGCACACTTCTAGCTCTACTCGAGCCTGTAGCAAGTCCCTTAAGAGTGGATGTCGCTCCCCTTTCAACGGAGTTATGGATAAGGAATCAATCTAAGATTTTTTCAAGGATAGAATTCAAAACCTTGCAATGCGAGAATGGCTCATGGTTGATTGCAAAAGATTTGGACTTGATTGAAGAGGAAAAAATTCAATCTCATCTGTATGGCCTAACGATTGATCCTAAAAAATCTATGGGGCATCATAATAAATTCAATGTGGCTCAGGGGATTAGTGGAGCCAACATCCTGTCAAATGCTTTTGGCCACTTTTTACTTCATATGGATCATGCAGAGTTGGAATAAGCTAGCGACAAGAGGGGGATGGAAGTTACTTTTCATTCACATGTCATTCTCAAGGATCTGTAAGTGGTAGTTGTTGGTCATAAGGTGATTGCAAACCATCTTGGTCTTGTTCTCTACACCAAAGCATGTGTTAATTTCTTGTGTGATGAATCTTCCAGCGATTCACAATTATTAAAATTGTAGAAATTTCCACACTTTTTGTCACTTTTTTTGTTTCCACAATAAAATTGTGGGTGGATTCCACAAATTTAGATTCACAATTTTAAACTTTTAATTCAAAAATAAATTGTGAATTTTTTTTGGATACAATATCTATTGCCTTATACATGATATCTCAAGTACATTTAGTGTAGTTGACTGCTATCATTACCGTAAAAAACATGGTGATGATAAACATAAGCTAGAAGAGGATAGAGGAGAGAAGAGGGAAAAAATTCAAGAATATGATCATGTCGAAGTAGAAATAGTGATAACCAATAGGATCAAAGAGATACATATAAAGGAGTAACAAAATTATGTCAAGTGAAAAGGAAAGAACTCTAAATATATATGAAACTTGGTTAAGTGTTGCACATGTCTTGAAATATGGCATTGTGGTGCATAGATAAAGAGCCAAAGTTTCTGAAATTTCCCAAGATGTATGATATAGGAACAACTAAGTTTGGTTGAAATCCCATATCAACAAAAAAAATTAAACATTTTGAGTCAGTTATATTTGTAATTTTATAGTGTTTTATGCTTTTTGCATCTAAGAATTGTTGGAAATAGATAATTTCTCCCACATTCTTTAATCACTTTTTTTGGAAAAAGTAAAAGCAAGCTTCTTTTCATGCATAGGTTATTTTTAAATAGATGTTCCTAGTTTTAGGAAAAGCTAATAAAGAAAATAAATCAAAAGCTTTGTATTACACAAAAGCATGTGCTAATTTTAGGAGAGTGGAGTGTTTTATTATTAGATGAAAGCCATTTGTTTATTAGAGATAATTGTAAGTGTTTTGATATTACACATTCAAAGAGATT
Source organism: Taxus chinensis (assembly GCA_019776745.2). Lineage (NCBI taxonomy): Eukaryota > Viridiplantae > Streptophyta > Pinopsida > Cupressales > Taxaceae > Taxus > Taxus chinensis. Next base: position 806,282,398 of record CM034149.1, read on the forward strand.
GTATTGATTCGAAGCTTTGACAAGGAAGAATAAATATATGCACACAAATGTTGATATGAGTTTGCAATAAACTGTTTTATTTAGAATTATTTATTTTATTTCTAGTAGTTGTTATTTTATGTGCCTAATTTCTTCAAATTGGTATCACAACATGGATTTTTTTACCAGGTTTCTAATTAACAAGTTATGGCTTCTATATCCAGTTTGCTAACACTGCAATTTATAGGAAAGAATTATGAGTATTGGTCATTAACCATGAAGTCACTATTCAGATCCGAGGATGTGTGGGAAATAATATAGAATGGGTACACAAAGCCCGGAGATGTAGCAACATATAACACACTATCACAGGTAGAGAAAGACACTTTGAAGAAATTAAGAAAGAAATATAGAAAAAAAAATTCTTCATTCATGAATCCATGCATGAAAGCATCCTACCCAGAGTGGTAGTAGTCAGTAAAGAAAACATTGTGTGGGAAACTCTCAAAGTTGTCTATCAAGGTATAGAGAAATTAAAAACCAAAAAGCTATAATTTATTTGAAGATAATTTGAAAATATGTCACAGAAAGATTCAAATTCCCTAGAATCATTCTTTACTTTCTTAGTTGGTTTAGTCAATCAAATAAAATATCATGGGTAAACTATTGAGGAAAAAATGATTATTGAAAAATTGATTAGAATTTTTCCTGCAAACTTTGATGCTTTGGTAGTTTCTATTGAAGAAACTAAGGATCTAAGTCAGTTTTAAATTGATGAGTTGTGTGCATCACTAATAAATCATGAACAGAGGTTGAATAGATCACATGTAGTTATAGATCAAGCTTTTTAATCACAGGTATTAAGAAATTATGGAAGAGGAAGATGAAGAAGGTCATTTAAAGGAGGCAACACCGGTCCATCAAACTCAAGTAGAAGAGGAAATAGTCAAGTACATAATCATAATCATTTTACAAGTCAGAGAGAAGATAAGTAACATGTGCAACATCACTATTGTAAGAGATATGGGCACTATGCTTTTGATTTAGGAAAATGTAGTATGATCAGAATAAGCAGAATCAAAATAAGGTTGAAAAATCTACTTCAAGCTCCATGCTTATTGCATGAACAAAATTTTTTGAAGCATCACCTATTGATTGTAATCTATCACAAGATATTCCTAGTGATGTGTGGTATTTAGATTCTGGTTGTAATAATCACATGTCAGGCAACTTAGATTTATTTTCTAATTTATATGAGTCAGTAAAGATAGAAGTTAACCTTGGGAATAATAATAAAGTTACTATAAAAGGTAAAGGAATAGTCAAAATTCTAACTAAAAAGGGGGATAAGAAAATTATGTAGGATTTTAATTATGTTGTAGGTTTGAAGCAGAACCTTATGAGCATTGGTCAATTAGTACAAAAGGGATAAAAAAATTAAATTGAAGAAAAAGAATGTGTGATCATGGATAAAGCTCCAAGTACCCAGGTGATTGGTGAAGTGAATATGACAAGAAAAAAATGTTTCCTTTGAAGATTATACCAGACAGATCGAGATTTCATACTATAGATCAGTCAAGAGTTGAGGAGATTGGATCAGTTTTTCATTTAGTTGAAAAAGATGAATCGTGGCTATTGAATCTCAGGTTTGGTCATTTAAAATTTGGTGGTTTGAATTTATTTCATATAAAAAATATGTTGAAAGGTTTTCCTTTGATTCAGAAACCAGATGGAGTTTTTGAAGGTTGTATTTTTGGGAAGCAACACAAAGATTCCTTTCCAGTTGGAAAAACAAAAAGAACAAGTGCGGAACTTGAAATTGTTCACTAATATTTATTTGGACTGATGCAAGAAACTTATATTATAGGTTTCTCATATTTTATGACATTCATTGATGAATATGCAATGAAGACATGGGTTTAATTTATGAGACACAAACCAAATGCTTTTGATATATTTAGTGGAAACACAAAGTGGGTACTACAACAAAGTTCTGAGGACAGATAAAGAAAGTGAGCTTGTTTCTAATGTTTTTTTGAATTTTAACAAATATCATGGTATACATAAGCAGTTGGCTACTAGGTATACACAACAACAGAATGGTGTGCAAGAGAGGAAGAATACAACCATCATGAAGATGGAAAGAAGCATGATGTAGGAAAATCATCTCTCAAATGAGTATTGGGAAGAAGTAGTAGCAACTTTTGTTTACATCATAAACATGTGTCCAACAACAATTATTTGAAACATGGTTCATCAATAAGCTTGGACTAAGAGGATACAAAGTGTTTCTCATTTTAGAATATTTGGTTGTGTGGAATACAAACATGTGCTTGATGAGTTAAGGAAGAAGTTAGAAAATAAAGGAGAAAAGTGCATATTTGTTGAATATTAAGAGAATATAAAATCTTACAATTTATTTAATCCAGTTACCAAAACGTTCATAATCAACAAAGATGTACAGTTGTTGAAAATGAGGCATGGGATGGAATTATTAAGAAAACAATAGATGAAAGAATAGAGCAGAAAGGTATTGTATCTTATTTGAATCTTGTAAATGCACCACAAGCTATAGCACAAGCTACACCTCCATCTACATCTAGAAGATCTCAAATATTTCATTCCTTCTTAACCATGCAAGAGACACCATAAAGAACACTAGAAATGTAGTGTCAACAATAAGATAAAAATTAAAAAATTAACAAAAAGAATGTGGATCCGTGGGGTTAGTATTGATGGTTAGGTGAAGGCATAGGTTTCATGGAGCCATGTAGAAGTCTATTGGAAAGCACATGGGCTTGCTCCCATCCCATAGACATGTCATGTCCATTGCACAACAATACAAGCACTATAATTGTGCTCTACAGATGTCAACCACCTCTTATCCTGTGTCAAATGTGACCATTGGAACTAGAAATGGGACTTATTCATGGCACATGAACTGGTTGAAAGATTTCCTCAAAGAAATATGATTCTCTCCTCACTTGCGCCAAAATAGAGTTTTTTTAGTTTTCATAGTTGTAAGTTCCCTATTAAATCTAGATGCAAAGAGAATGTGGATTGCAATGATAACAGGTTTTTCACAAATCAGGTTTGGCTCAAAAGTGTTTGAAAATTTAAAGAAAATGCATTCGCAGGTGTAGATCCTCATGCTACATTGTCACATACTCCTACCCTTCATCAACAAGGGGGAAGCACTAGGACAGGGTAAGGACATCCATTAAAGCATAATGAAAGTCTATTTTTTTTTATTTAGCCATATTCCTCCCAGACTGCGCCAAAAAAATGAGCTCGGGAACATGGTATAGACATCCAAGTAGAATATGAGAAATTTTAGTAGACTTTTGTTGCAAATGCTATATAGACATGTATGCATACGTGGGAGAATTCATGAGATAGGTGAAATGTTGAACAGTGATAGCAGGATTTGTACAAAATGGGTTTGTTGAAAAGGATTAGAGACTGTCAAGAAAATGAGGTTTTTAGGAACCAAAAAATGATCTGCAATTTCTGCCAGAAACACCCCTTGTTTTTTCAAAATGTGAACCATGGATCAGGGTTATGGACTTCCAATAGAACATAAATTCAAGGATTTGTTTTCAGCTCAACCCTGTTTGGATACTTTGAGTTTCCTGGTATTAGGTGTGATATACTTGGAGTTCTTTAGGCACTAATTGGATTCACCTAACGTTCTAGGAATGTTTGCACATTTGGGTCACCATTCTGGTATAGAGACAAGCTCTACATTTTTTAATGTTCTCATGTATCTCACTATTGTGTTTGGTATCAACTGGCTTGGAGTTCGAGCTGGATGTGGGTTTTATGGGTTGCATTGTTAACACCTCGCCATTCTTGTTTTTTTTTGCTCACAGTGTTGTTATGTTGGATCAGCCTTTTTATACATTGATGGTATGGGTTTTCTAGTATGCAACTCTATGAAAAATATGCTCAACACACTGAGGTTCCTCTTGTTTCTAGACAACTCTTGTTGTATCAACTGTGTAGTTTGTTATTTCAAAACATTAGTAGTGGTTGGAGTAAATCCAATTTGAAATTAACTTCCCAGCAACACCTCAACATGTGCTATAATGAGAGATTTTAGTCAGAATATGTACATCCACCAAAGTGTATAACAGAATGAGAAGAATTATAGCAAATATTTGTAGCTACAACTATTAGGAGGATATGTATGCAGAATGTAGAACCATGCTCTTGACACGAAACCACATGGAGCACCTCTTGCTTGTAGACACAAACATATCCTATATTTTTTGTTCTTCTTTCCTTATATTTTATAATTCTTATCATTTACTTGTTCATTTGTAATAAGAAAAAAATTTAAACCGTAGAAATTATCATAGATATATTTGCAGTTTCAAAACAATAAGATGTTATAATGTAACTTACAGGATCCAAAATTCCTTTGTAAATAATGGACTTAAACCCTCACTTCATGATGATCTAGTAGCATCTCAAATAGACTAGTTGCTACATTACCCCTTATACTGACAAGTTGAAGTAAACTTTTTGGTAAATATGTTGACCATTTCTTTGTTTAAGTAGAGAAATTGCAATTTTTGAAGACGTGTAAAATAACCCTCGTAACTCTAGAAAGAAGATGTAAACTTTCATGTGTACCTAGTTATGTGAGGCTTCACTTTAATCCTTGAATCGACCTCGAGTGATCGTATGTGATTATTTTTTGACACCATTCTAAGATCCTTGTTACACCATTTTATAGCTTAAGAAAGATGTTAAATTTTAAAAGTTGGATTTTATTTTGGCTCGTCGTTTGATCCCTGAACAATGAAATACATATCTACCTTCGCAAACTATTAGTATTTTTACTACACAATTCCATGGAACCTTCAGTTTGAGGAAAAAAACTTTTCTTGATAGTTTAGCAATGGTATTTTGTAGGCCTCTGATTGTAGTTTGACTAGCTCAAACAAGACCAATTATGACGTTGGCTCTAGAAAACAAGTTACCGTTTGATAACCATATGCTAATTCTCAGTCTTGTTGACTCTGATGAATTTTTCATATCTAGAGGAATTTTTTGGAATATTTTTCATTTCACGTTCATCTAGTGAATGTCAGTTTTAGACATGGTTTTTTAAGCCTTCGAGCTAACTTTTATTCATTTGCAAATAGGTCAATTAGAAAAGATGGCCCCGGAAAACTAGCTTCCAATCATAAACCATTCGCAACTTCCAAATTTTGTCAGTTGCTATGAACTCTTGGTATATAAGTGGAAACATACAAATTTAACAGTGGTGTGTTTGCTCATTGGAAGACAATGTTTGAAAGTGGCTTCTTAGCCTCCGAGCCTGTTTTGAACATATTTGTAGCTTGTAGGAAAATTTAAAAAATAAATTTGTAGGACCTCTCTCGGGTTGCCAAACCACCTTGGAAACTTTTGAGACATGGAAATAATTGTTTGAAAACTCTATAGCATAATTTTTTGTGTGAAATAGAACTTTGGACTAAATGGTGTTTCTCTCCGTTCCTTTCTATTTCTCTCTACCTAGTTATGAAATGAAATGAAATGAATATATGTTTCCAAATATTTTATTTCGAATGAAAATTATAATTATTATTACATGTAATCGATAAACTAAATACGTTAATTATTTAGATTAGGGTCGATTCCATGCCAGTGATTTATCGTTGATTTCATGCTCACATGTTTTTGCAGGATGCAAAAATGATGGCGAAAAGGTGATGTGTAATTCATTATTTTTTATTGTAAATTTATATGGGTCATTGTAAAATGAATATATGTATAATGTAGTCTGATGTTACAGAAAATTTATATTTGAAATTTTCTAATACGTATGAGATGCTAGTTTAAGGGATATCTTAAGAAATTTGCATCTAATCATAGGTTCAATTGGATACATAGTTACGTATGGTAAAAATGTATGGTATATATATGGTAAATGAGTTTGAAGCTAATATCTTGTAGTGCATTTTACGTGTTCAGTAAAATATTAATTAATTAGTGTGTTGTATTCTTACCTTTTAAATGTAATAAAGAGATTTAATCGAAACACTCAACCCTAGTATAAGATTCGTGCATAACACGTCTTTATGTGTGATCCTTCTTACCATAGAATAGATTGAAACCGTAGAATGAAATTAAACTTTTGACTTGATGGAACCTCCTAGTTTAGGTAAATAAAAACCCTAGTTTGAGTTACTGTCATCCTTGTTATGTTTAGCAACATTTTCATGAACCCATCTTTTAAGAACGACATGGTACAACTTTAACCAACCTATGTGGTTTCCTTCTAGCTTTGGTAACCACGACGAGTATGTCTTCTCTTCAGGTCTAACACCATGTTGAGTGGTGAAGACCACCTTGGAATTCACCTTAAGATTCCTTGTTCGAAGCAAAGAATATGCGGTGTAACCTTCCCAATTATGGAATAAGTTAAATTAATAATCCCTTAGTATCCTAGTGGACTAATAAGTCTTACAAAGTTGATCTCAGAATTTTCATCATCATCAAATGAATTCCTTGTGAGACCCCCTGATGACACAAATGGGGAGGGTGAAAAAATTGTTTCTATGACTTAAACTCTTTTTAATAAACTCTATAATTCCTCTCATCTAGATGTGCTACATTGTTTTATAACAACATAACACCTTCATCTTTCATAAAGGTTTTTTAGCATAAATTTTTCCTCTCACCTTAAACTCGTATATAATTGAAGCATAGATCTTTATGTGTAATTGTAATTAAAATAAACCTCAGTTGTTTCAGAGGTTATCTTGGGCATCATGTGTAGTTTATAATACTTCCAATCATGTACTTCTTCAAGAAGTTACACAAGTACTTTCTTGATTCAATTATTTTTAAACTATGATAATAATGAGACCATAGTGCGATGTAAGAGGAAAGTATATTAGAGTAAAATGATATTTGAGGTTACAAATAATGTCACTCTTGGAATCCTTATAACTCAATTAAACAATTTTAGGTGTTACAAAGATTATGAATAGTCTTGGTGAGATCAAACTTTGAGAAAACAAAAGATATTTATAATCTAAATAAAATTTCTTGATGTGGAAATGTTGAATGGATTCAACAAGTTATGGAACTATTTTAACTATGGTAGGGAAATAAATATATCGTGATCAAAGAATGTTTATGGGAGAAAGGTATCTTGAATCTAAATATCCCTCAAATCCTAAGTTTTCTTTATGGCATCATGTCAGATTCCCATGGTTTAGAGAAGCATATTATTAACATAAGAATGAGAGTATTGAGAACTTTGCATGTAATATGAAATATTCTAAATAATTATGTAAGTTATGGAGATTGTCGTAAGAGATAAAGAGCCAACTTAAATGGTTGAATTGTAAGTTGAATGTGAAATGAATTTAAGAATATGTAGGAGGAAAAATAATAAAATTATCCTTGCATAATAATCTTCTTAGAATGTTAGTCGTAAATAATATGTAATCATGGTAATTATGTGTTGTGGGATCGCCAATCTTTGATATCTTTTCTTGTTGTTGGGGCATTGGTAGAATTCAATTACTGGGGAATAGTGTGGCATCAACATTTATATGGTGTTGTCATGTTTCTATGTGATTAGATGACTTATCTAAGTGTCGTATGCATTTTCGTGTTTCTGTATTTGGAGCCCTTGCATTGTTGTGTAGTGAGAAATGTAGGTAAAAAAATTATCATGGTATTTTATTGTTATATTTTTTGTGTAAAATGTGGCCATTACATTTGGTATCAGAGTGGAGGTTCATGATTTCAAGTGTCTGGGGAAGACTAGAGTTTTGATGGTGTTGTATGGTGGTGGTGGATATTGGAAGATTAATCTGATATAACTATGATATGAACTATGTCGTAATTGTGACCTTATCAAAGCAAATGTGGTGCATGCCACTTTGTGCATATTTTTTATCATGTTGATGTGCTTATGATGAGAGTATTCACTCTCTTTTTCATTGATTCAATGAGGAATTAATGTGTGATGTACCACCTTATTGTCTATGAAAAAGAATTTTATTGTGGATTCCAAATTATTGGAGCATTTTGGCATTAAGTGATATCAAGGTGTATTGAGGTATTGCATGACAAAATTGTTGTAAAGTGAATTGAATTTTATCGTGATGTCATCACCGTGTTGTGATAAATCGTGCATGTCACCATGTTGTAATTAGAATTGACTATATGTTGTAAGGTTATACATTGTGTTCTTCATATGCATAATTCATGTAAAATGTGATGGTTCACGTCGTGATGTAGGGGCATATGGTGAGTATATGATCCCTAGTGTACAATGATTGCACTTTGGGTGTAGAATGTTGTAATGTGATGTATTGCAACCTGTAAAAGTAATTATTGTGCTATACCCTGTATATATACCATGTGTAAGATTCTATGGGTAATGTTGTGTGAACTACCATTGTGTTAGTCATGTAGTTGTGTGTTATGTTGTGGAACCCTACACTAACCAACCCTGAGGGAAATCAATAAAAAGGTGCATGTTTTGAGTGAGGAAATGTGTACCTGTTAACTAGTCTCTCGAGCCAAGTACAAGATATGAAGTGGAGTCTTACCTACGCTGAAACCCCACTTTGGTTCATTTGGTATGTATGACACTTGCTCAACAGGTGTCTTGTATATTGTGTTTCGTGGATACCTTAGTCTCAGCAGATGACAGACATGTACTCATTTCTCCCTCCTTATATGGTTATCGTATGGATTCAACCTAAGTGTAGTTCCGAAGTTATGTTGAGCCTTGTCAAAGCAGTGGCAGGATGATTCAGAAAAAACATGATAAGAGTTTGTATTATTTGGCATCATATTTTACGAGATGAGGCTTGATGTTTCCGAGTGACAGCAACTCGTTGATTACCCCTTTGGTGGCCATTTAAGGCCACGTAGTGATTATAATGTGTTATTCCTATATACGTATTTGATTCGTCAGTTGAACACTTTCCTTTTTCTTACTAGAACCAGCAATTTTCTTGATTGATATGTGCTTATATTTTGGGAATTTTATTTGGTCGTATGCAGTAAACATGCATATTTTTGCACTAACTATGGATATTTGGCCATTTGTTTTGCTTAGATTTAAAATTTTCTTTTCAAGTTTTAAAATATTTATGGCCTAACCCAAGGCTTGGGATTATTGCCCACTTGGCATTTGAAATGGATTGTTATGCTAGTTCTAATGTCATAATGTGTTGGAATATTGTCATGGGATGCATCATTAAGTGGTTGAAACTATGGACCCGCTTCGTTGTATGGGGGTACGAACCAAGGAATTATAGATAGCTAGTGGGTTGTTGAAACACGAGTTATTATGTCACTTGGGTTAGAGGTATCTGACCTCTATGTGTCAAGGGCCATAGGGTGACTAGCCTCTTTTGTCAAGCGAAAAGGAAAAAAAATATTTGTTTTATTTTGCTTGAGGGAGGTATATGGAGTTTTTATTTGTAAGGGAGGCATAAGAGACACTTAAGGGATAGGCATAAGAGACTTGAGGGAGGCATAAGAGACACTTGAGGGAGATATAAGAGACACTCGAGGGAGTGCATAACAGACTTGAGGGAGGCATAAGATATTGTGTGTGTGATGTGATTTGTGCATTTGGGAGGTATAGGCTATTGTTTTGTGATTGTTTGGGAGGTATATGTTGTTGTTTTGTGCTGCTTCGAGAGGTATGTGGAGTTTGTTTTGTGATGCCTTGGCGAGATATAGTGGAGTATCGTTTCATGATGTTTTGTGATGGGTGGCTGAGGTTTGGTATTTATAAGTTATGTGTACTCTTGTGAGTCTTTTTACACATTGTTATGTTTGAGGATTAACTGTTCCCTTGGGTTGATTTTTGTACTATTGGATACTTGTCTTAGAACTATGTTGGTATAGTCATGGATTATTTGGCTCAGGTGATACCCATTGGTATATGTATCAACATGATGATTCATTGTTTTTTAGTCACTTGTGTGTGCTGGATCTATGTCTATGTGACATAATTGTTAGAAATTATTTTCTATGTGGACTACTTGTTGTCATTTCCTAGTCAAATTAGAGGCCTTGTGGATCTGATAATACTCAGGAAAGAATGTAGCAAGATGTTTCGTGGGTTACTTGTGATGTGTTGAGTTTTGTGTGACACCCTTGAGGCCAATTACTATTGGGTAACCATGAACATAAGACAACAATGAAAATTCTGAGACAATGAGCAATACTATTTGAGATTTAAAGTACTAAATGACTAATATTAACTAAAGTAATAAGGTAAACTAGAACTTCCAATCTTCACATAACATTAAGATTTTAATAAATTGCCAAAACTTTGTTTAATTCCCTATGATCGTCACTTCTGTACCGACCAAGATCTTATTCCTAGATGAAACTTATCATCATTAGCTTGACTTTCATTGTTTTTCACTTTTTCTACCATTCGAGATTTAGCGTTGTGTCGCATCAAAGACGATGCTTTGTTTAAGGGGAGGAAAATGTAGTACCCAACATTTTCATTGTTAAATAACCTTTTTAATAGAAAAATAGAATAATTGAAAATAATAATTAATAATGTTTGCTGGCAGTGATGGCGTTGGAAGGGGTGTGTGGGTGGAAGTAATGAATAACTCCATGTGAAGGAAAATGGTGAAGGTGTGAACAAAATGCATGGGTCACTAGCTATTCTCTGTGCTGAAGACTAGGTCATAACTTTAAAAAATAAAATTGCAGGCCTATGCACTCAAATAATTAAATAATTGTAAGTCTTTGAGATCCCCTAGAGGCATTCTTGGATTTCTATTGACAAATTCTTTGATCCAGATCTGTATCAGTTTGAAATGATTTTAATTGCATAGTGGAATGGATACGACTACCGAATGTTGGGTTGTTTATTGATGTCTAGTTACGTGCAACCTAGGGGCTTGCGCTTTGTTGAGTGCTACGAGATCTCGTTGTATTCACATTGTTCCTCGGAATGGATCCTATTGGAGGGATATGGGTTTCTCAAACTATTTTTGGTATCTGAAATCGTGGCATAAATTTGGCCCTTTTGTATTTCTTGTTCTAACCTATGCTATTTCTGTAGACATCAAGGAGTAAGCGATGGATGTTGAGGTACAATTATAAAATTTTTAGGAATTTTGTCAAAAGATGGTTTTAGTTACAAGTCTAGAACATGGTGGTAAGGATGTCCATGCAAAGCAATTTTGACTTGTCTGGTGTAAACTCTTCCCTTTCAATGCCACATACTGCCTGCCTGTATGCATAAATGTGACCTATTGAAACAGTTTTAGAAACTTTCAAATCAAATGCATGATGGGAAAGTGTAGATCTATAATTCCAAAACCTTTGGCTAGCATTCCTCCCAGCCTATGTCAAAATGGACTTCGATGATCAGGAACAGGGTATAGGCGTCTAGCAATGCATATGATGTATTTCCTAGTCTAACATTTTGGTTGACTATCATGCGTTCTCGCTAAGACATGTATGCATACGTGGGAGAATTCACGAGATAGATGAAATGTCCTGAACAGTGATAGCAGGTGTTCTTTCCAAAAGAAAATGGTGCTTGGAGTGAAAAGTCGCTTCTCCTGCCACCATTTCAGGCAAATGAACTAGCTCAATGTGAACTTTTAATAGGATCAAGAATAGCTTGGAGGAGTGGCCCCTGCCTGTGTAAATAGGAGATTCATTTATGAGGAGATGTGGATTTGTGGATGAGATCAGGTGGGAAAGTAGAGCATTGTGGTTTATCTCAACCCTGTTTGGAGACTTTGAGTTTCCTGGTATTGGGCGAGCCATACTTAAAAATCACGTAGGCATCAAATGTGTTCACCTCACGATCTAGAACATGTTTTCACATCTGGGATCAAAAAAGTGGTTTAGGAGGTGCAGAGCTCCAAGATCTGCATCTCCCCCTCCAAATTTCCTCATATACCCTCACTGCATTGTGTTTGGTAACACCCATCTCTTGGAATTCGAGTTGGCTGTTGGGTCACTCAAATATGGGTTATGTCGAATATGATAGCTGGGACTGCCCTATTAAACATGTATGCTAAATGTGGATTAGAGTGTATATGAAGGTACAATTATGGGTTTTTTAGTATGGAAGTTCCTTATGAGAAATATACGTCTCTTAGAGCGTGAGGACTGAGAAGGTACTTTCTTCACTACCACTAGGCTTCTAACCCGTGTATCAAATAAGTAGCTTTGTTATTTTGAGACATTGGTAGTGGACTAAATGTAAAGGCAAGTTCAAGATTAAATTCCAAGCAACACCTTAGTGTTGGCTATCATGGGAAGTGTTAGTCATCAGGATGTCAAATTCTCCTAAAAAGGGATGTCTCTTGAGGATGTTCCAACAATCTAGCAGGGGTTTCTAGCTACAACTATGCATGGGGATATGTATGGAATAATAAAAGAGACCATGAATCTTTTTGGAATATGGATGAACCTGCATGGAGAACCTCTATGCTCTGCAGAAATTTAATATCTGTCAAGGCATGGTTCTTCTATCCTTATCTTTCATAATTCTTATCATTTAGTTTTTCATTTGTAATAAGATAAAAATTTAAACCGTAGAAATTATCATAGATCTGTTTGTGTTTTCAAAACAATAAGACGTTATAATGTAACTTACAAGATCAAAATTCCTTGGTAAATAAAGGACTTAAACCCTCACTTCGTGATGATCTATCAGCATCCCAAATAGACTATTTGCTACATTACCCCTTATACTGACAAGTTGAAGTTGACTTCCTGGTAAATATGTTGACTATTTCTTTGTTTAAATAGAGAAATTATGATTTTTGAAGACATGTAAAATAACAATCATAACTCTAGAAAGAAAATGTTAACTTTGATCTCGCCCCATTTTTCCTAGAATTTTTTCAGTTTGCGGGCTCTGTGGTGTTTTCTATCTCCCCATATTGATGCATGAAAACTTTGTCCTCCATTTGGTTGCCATGATTAGTCGCTTCTTTTGGTCGAGGATCACTTTAAATCTAGATTTTTTTTTTCATTCCTCTGTCCATGTGAGAAGATCTGTAACTTGGGAAAAAACTCATATTTTTTCCCTTCCTTATGTTTTCCACAGTCACATTTTGTTGTCCCTATCATTTTTGTCTAAAATATTTATGGAAATGTGATTGGATCCGGCTCAATGGATCGTATTTGGGATTTATATCATTTTCATTTTCTCTATCCTCGAAGAAGGATTCATTTCCAAGCAGAAATGGTGACTTTCCTGCATTTTACGGTTTGACGAGTGTATTTTTCCTGGTCACATTCATATCCCAACATCTATGGAAACATGTCCCTTTCTGGTTGGATTTAGCTTGGCGGGCACATTAAAACTCTAAGGCCCACTTGAAACTCAAAACTTGTCCACATGGAGGGCCGGAGCTCATCTAAAAATTCACCTTTTAGTTTGGCCTTAGAGTTGTGCTGGGGAGACACGCTGAGGTTTCCGCTGCCTTGCCCAGACTTAAATATTTTTTTCTTGCGGCCGGTGCAGCTTTGGTGGACCATGGACATGTGGAGGGCCAGTGCTCATTTGAGGATCTGCCTCAAGGTCCCACCTTAATAGAAGCACCAGGAGGACACTTGGAGGCTTCTATCAGCTCCACTCTATACTTAAACTTTTCAAAAAAAAATTCTAACGCCTAGGACACACGGAGGGACCACACTTGTTTGGGTACCAGCCCCAAAATTTTATTTATAAGAAGCACCAGAAGGAGACTTGGAGGCTTCCGTTCACTCTACCTTTTCTTGGACATTTCAATGGCCAAGGAAAATTGTCTCAGACCCTAGACACATGGTGCCTTTCACTGATCCTTCAACTTTTTTAACAACTCTTCTAGACTGAGAAACATTGTGAGCCCGCACTCATTTGGGGTCTCCGCTTTTGGGGACCATCTCAAAACTTGTGTAATTGAGACACATGGATGCTTTCGCTGGCTCCATTTTTACTAAGACTTTTTGAAAGGCCAAAAGGTGTTTTTCTTGGGCTCAGGGAATTTGGAAGGCCCTAGCTTATTTGGAAACTTTCCCCTGTACTTATCCTTTGTAGTTGTGCTAAGGATACATGTGGATGGCTATAATATAAAGTAGATAAGGGTAAAAATCAATAGTTTTTGTGCATTTCACCTATTTTTCCACCATTTTTCCTCTAGGACTCCTGGAGATGCAAATATGCACTATTTTTCATAATTTTTTGATGAAATTCCTTGTCATTTTTGTCTGTAAAGTGTCATTGAATGGATTCAGAATTTAATTTGTGAGTCCAAGGATTGTTAAGATTGATATTTTGAAGTTGGAATTTCTTGGGAACTTTCAAAAACATGAATTACCAGAGAAGATAGATGTGGGTCAGAGTTGAAGAGGAAAGAGAGGGAAAAGGATGAAATGATGGAGGTTAAAGGCACAAAAGGTGAAAAAGGTGTTGCCTCAAGAGTGAGAAGGATTACCTATCAGATCCAGCTGTGCTGAACCTTGAGAGAATGATTAGAATGATTAAAATGATTGTCAAAAAGGTTGTGGCATGAAATTTTAGTCATTAGTCGAGGGTGTGAGAAACCGTGATCAATTCATAATTGGTCCACCTGGCATCTATTGAATGTAAATTTGTTAAACATCACTTTCAGAGGAAAATTGGTACCATGCAAAGGTCCCTTGAATATTCTTCTTTTTGTAAGGAAAATTTGGGATGAGTGAGTGAGTGAAATGTATAAATGCAATGAGAATAATCTTGCAAAGGGTCGGGGGTTGAATTCTTAAGAGAAAATTTGAGAGAACCCGTCTTCCTGAGAGACCAATCTGAGATACCTGGTTAATTTCTTCTGTGTTAGATTTTATGTCATGTCAAGCTAGAATCAGATGTATTACCATTAACGAACACTAATATTTCTTTGGAATCTTTCCCCTGCTAATGAATCTAATTAATTTTCTGAGTTTATTTGTGTCAATCTTGGAGTAATTTTTGTTTTCTTTGTTTCAGAATGTTTGCAAGTAGTATTTATTATTACTATTGCAATCTTATGTTAAATTCCCTCTGAATCACATAAGATATCGTCCCTATGACAATTTAGTGGTGTTTACAATTTCATTTCAAGAAGAGATTTTATCCTGTGATGAGATGAACAATTTAAAATCACTTCACTATCATTTGTTGATAAATATTGTAAGTAAGCCTTCGAGTGTATCTTAGGCATGAGGAACCAAGGGTCTTTGATGTTTTATTGAGTCTTAAGCTTGAGTCTTCGTGCTAAATTATCAAAGATTGTGTGAAACCATGCTGATCTGCGCCTCCATTGAAGCACACCTTTTGGCTGAAGGAATATCTTAGCTATTCTGAAGCTTTTTGTCATTTAGCTTTGTAATTGTTGTGAAGTGTCTCAAAGATCTGGTATAATCAAATTTATCCTTCTTAATCTCCCACAAAAATTATTCAAAAACCATGAATCGATCTCCTAAACTACCCCTGTTTTCCCTGTATATCCACAAAGGAACAAAATATATGTACCAAAATATGCAGAACAATCACGATTTCATAATGTTTTCAGTAACCTTAGCCTTGTATTGAAAGTGTCTCCATATTTTATAAGTGAAAACTCTTGAGAGTTAAATTATGGAGTATTGATCATACTTTCCTAAGGTTTTCTTCATAAAATTTTTGCAAAAGAAGGATATCTCCATCTTTCTCATCAAACAGAGGTTACACTACAGGTCCTCTCACCCTGGTCAAAAGGCACAGCCTAAAGTAGTGAGGATAGGTCAAATCCTCTCGAAGGTACTATCCATCTCTCCACAAATCTGAGTGATAAATGGCCAGTTAGATCTCATCCCCAATTATGAAATGAAAAAAATTATGATCTATCTATCTCTAAGCTCCATGTCAAATCTGTGATCTTGCTCAGCTTAAAGTTGAGAAAAAATTTGGATACCAACACTTGGTTATGTGAGTCTTCACTTTAATCCTTGAATCGATCTCGAGTGATCGTATGCAATAATTTTTTAACACCCTTCTAAGAGCCTTGTTACACCATCTTACAGTTGTAGGAAGCTATTAAATTTGAAAAGTTGGGCTTCATTTGGGCCCTTCATTTGATCCTTGAGAAACGAAATGCCTATCCGCCTTCGCAAACCTCTAGTATTTTTACTAGACAATTCCCTTGAACCTTCAGTTTGAGGAAAAAAACTTTTCTTTATAGTTTAATAATGGAATTTTGTAGGCCTTTGTTTACAGTTTGACTAGGTCAAACTAGACCAATTATGACTGGTGGTTCTAGAAAATAGGTTGCCATTTGATAACCATTTGGTAATTCTCAGTCCTGTCGACTCTAGTGAATTCTCCATAACGAGAGCACCTAGGAGGAAGTTTTCTCGTTTCACGATCATCTAGGAAACATTAGTTTTGGATGTGGTTTGCTGAGCTCTCGAGATAACTTTTATTCATTTGCAACTAGGTCAATTATGACTTATGGCCCCGGAAAACTAGCTTCCAATCATAAACAGTTCACAACTTCCAAATTTTGTCAGTTTCTATGAACTCTTAGTATATAAGTGGACACGTAGTAATTTAACCATGGTGTGTTTTGAACATATTTGTAGTTAGCAGGAAAATGTGGAAGAAAATTTGTAAGACCCCTGTCGGGTTTCCAAACCACCATGCAAACTTTTGACACATGTAAATAACTATTTGAAAACTCTATAGTGTAACTTGTTCTGTGAAATAGAACTTTGGACTAAGTGGTGTTTCTCTCTCTTCCTTTCTCTTTCTCTCTACTTGGTTATGAAATGAAATGAAATGAATATATCTTTCGAAATATTTTCTTTCGAATGAAAATTATAATTATTATTACATGTAATCCATAAACTAAATACATTAATTATGTTAGATTAGGGTGGATTCCATGATAGTGATTTATCACTGATTTCATGCTCACATGATTTTGCAGGATGCCAGAATGATGGCGAAAAGGTGATTTGTAATTCATTATTTATTATTATAAATTTATATGGGTCATTGTAAAATGAATATATGTATAATATAGTCTCACGTTACAGAAAATTTATATTTCTAATTTGCTAATACGTATGAGATGATAGTTTAAGGGATATATTAAGAAATGTGCATCTAATCATAGGTTCAATTTAATACATAGTTACGTATGGTAGAAAAATTTGGTATATATATGATAAATGAATATGAATTTAATATATTGTAGTGTATTTTCATTTTTCAATAAATGATTAATTAATTAGCAAGTTGTATTCTTACCTTGTAAATGTAATAAAGAGATTTAATTGAAACACTCAACCCTAGTATAAGATTCGTGTATAACACGTCTTCATGTGTGATCCTTCTTACCATAGAAGAGATTGAAACTGTAGAATGAAATTAAACTTTTCACTCGATGGAACCTCCTAGTTTAGGTAAATAAAAACCATAGTTTGAGTTATTGTCATAGTTTTTATGTATAGCGACGTTATCATGAACCCATCTTTTGGGAATGACATGGTACAACTTTATCCATAGTATGTGGTTTCCTTCTAGTTTTAGTAACCGAAGGAGAATGTATCCTCTTCAGGTATGACATTGTGCTGAGTGGTGAAAACCACCTTGGAAGTCACCTTAAGATTCCTTGTTCGAAGTAACAACTATGCAGTGTAACCTTACCATTTATGGGATAAGTAGATCTATTAATCCCTTAGTATCTTAGTGGACTAATAAGTCTTACAAAGTTTATCTAGGAATTTTCTTCATCGTCGAATGAATTCCTTGAGAGATCCCCTGACAACACAAGTGGAGAAAGTGAAAAAATTTGTAATGAAATTACTTGTTTAATTCAGATCATGAGCAGAAATATAACACCAAATAACACAATATTCTAGAATAATGATATCAATATGCAGATAGAATAGCTTCACCACTTTGAAGGGGTAACCTCCAAACCATACAATAAGAATCAAATGCTCCAAATGATGATGAACTACTTCCTAAAATCCCCTATATATACTATTCATATGTTATGGCCAACACCAAGGCTGACCTACTAAGCATGAGAAAGTATAAATGATATACTAAAATGATATGGTAAGCCACAAGTCGGCTACTCATATCCTAATACAAGTAATAGGTTAAAGGCATAGCATTCCCTTCCCCTTCAAAACAATAGTTTCCCTAATGTTGAGAAGCTCTGCATGCTACTGCAGGAATGTCATATCTTCCCATGTTGCATCTTCATTGTCCATATTCTTCCACTTGATCAAGTATTCAGTAATAGCCCGTGTCCTGAATCTTTTAGTGCATGTTTGTACGATGCATTCAGGTTCCAAGATGACACTCCCATTTTCATCGAGCTCAAGTAACACTGTTTGGGTTGATACTCTCTGTCCAATTAATTTTTTTAGGTAAGAAACATGAAAGATTGGATGTATTTTGGTTGATTGTGGAAGTTCTAATTTGTATGCTACAGTACCAATCTTCTGCAATACTTGATAGGGGACATAATACTTTGGTGAAAGTTTTTAATCCTTTTATTGTTGTTTCAAATAAATTTTCTTATATGGTTGTAACCACATAAAAACCCAATCACCGAATTCAAAATACCTTTTTATGCGATGTTGATCAGCATGTTACTTCATGCAATTTTTTGCCATGACCAAGCTCTCCTTCAGACTAGAGAGGACCTCTTGTTGATTTTGAATGTGTTCTTCTATTGGTCTAACCCATGGTTTTCCTCTCAATGATGATGCGATGAATGGTGGATGGTACCCATAAAGTGCCAAAAAAGGAGAAATTTTAGATGAAGTATGGAAGGAAGTGTTATACCACCATTCTGCAAGTGGCAACCATTGGACCCATCTTGCTTGTTTATCTGACGTAAAGCAACAGAGATATCCCTCCAAACACTTATTTACAAATTTTGTTTTCCCATCAGACTAGGGATGATAAGAAGAGCTACGAGCTAACTGAGTACCCAAATATCAGAATAAATCAATCCAAAAATTACTAGTAAGTATAGGGTCTCTATCACTTACTGTAATCTTCAGTGTCCCATGAAGCTTCTGAACTGTGTCCATGAAGGCCGTTGCTACCATGCTTGCAGAAAATGGGTTTTCCAAGGCACAAAAATGAGCATATTTTGTGAGTCTATCCACCATAACCATGATGAATTTTTTTCCTTCATATTTAGGAAATCATGTGATAAAGTCCATGAAAACCTCTTCCCACCACTGACTAGGAATATATAGAGGTTGTAGAAGACCTGGGGATCGAACTGTTTCACCCTTATTTTGTTGACAAACTTTGCATTCTGCCACAAATTTTTTTGACATCCCCTTTGAGACCTTCCTAAAAGAAATCTTGTTTGACTCGATGATAAGTCTTCAAGAATCTAGAGTTCCACCCTACTGGAAAAGGGTGAAGCTCAGATAGAATCCTATTTTTAAGAGTGGAGTTCTTAAATAGGTATAATATATCTTTATACCATAAAACATCCCCTTTGAATACAAATTTTTCAGACATGATTGAATCATTCTTGGAGATGATGAATCAGGTTTTGTGTGGTTGGTTCATTTCTCCATTTGGACCTTTCCTCATCTATCCAATCTTCCTGTAATATGGATATGGCACATAACAAGGCTGCAGTTGATTCATCTTTCCACGACAGAGCATCCACAACTACATTCTCCTTCCCTTTCTTATAGATGATCTCAAAATCATATCCCAACATCTTGGAGACCCATTTTTGTTGTTCTTCAGATGATAAACACTGATCCAAGAAGTATTTCTGACTGTTATGATCTATTTGTTATCACCGAATCACTGCACCCTTATGTTTCCATAAGTGCATATACTTGAACTCACAGTGTGATTGGATAACATGGGTACTATCTCCAAGTTGTGGGACTTGCTACTTGAGATAGACCTCCAGAGAAAGTTGGTTCTTGCTCCTAAACTACCGGCCACAATCTATTCTAATGCAGGGGAAACTAACTATTCTAATCTAAATTTCCAAGGGACCAGGGAGAGAGAATGCATGAAATGAAAGCCTACACTAAAGTGGTGATACACCAGAAAAGGAGGGTGTGAGAGTAGTCTTCAAATGCGTGAAATACAGAAGCAAAGTGCACACTAGAAGAGGTGATGACAGTTCTCCATAATCTAGCAAAACGCATTCACAACAATATTTCAAACATACACAATGATAATGGATCCCTGCATGAACATAATAATAGACACAATATTCTTGTAAAAAATAGGTTGAAGGGGCAAGAAGAATGCAAGAAAACACAATAGGGGAAGATACATCCACAAACTTATATTTTATTGCTTCCTGATATGCACAGTTCAATCGGTTACAAGGTAAGGGCCTGAATCACCATGCAAGGAGTCCACAACAAGGGCCTGAAACACATTGGCATCACAAAGAAATTTTGGTAGAGCTTTGCTACAAAAACTACCTCCCCTTACAATGAGCCCAACTCTCCAATTTATAGAAGAAATGAGAAGAGAAAGAGAAGGGAAAATGAAAATCCCGAAATCTGTCCTTCAACCACTTGTAAGAGGAATTAAATGGAGTAAAATGATTATATATTACTTGAAAAAGGCTCCCCATACTGTCCCATGTGCTGCAGCAAAGAAAGAATGATGACCATGCCTCTTAATTGCACTCCCAACTACCAAATAAAACACTGTTATGAACCCAGCCACGTTTTATAAAAATATCCATCGATCTCTCACCAGATCTAGAATTTATTGATTGTTGTGCATCAAGCTCAGAGCCACAATTCCAAAGGTACCAATTTTGTGTGATTTTGTTGAGAAATGCAAAATTTATGGTCTTCTGAGTGCAGGCAGCTATTTTGGGTCTGGCAGGTATTTTCTGTCATTTGACGGGAATGAGCATTAACTGATTGGAGCCGAATATGTTTCTTTTAATTAAATATATCTACCCTCATTAAAAATAATAAATCTAGTTTTGTGGCGTAGAGGACATCGTGCTTGTTCCAAAAAGTCCAATTTTGTGAAAATCAGAGCTCGGAGTCAAAAGTTATGGTCGTTTGAAGTTTCACGGGTCAAACGTTGACTTTTATTCTTTGCTTTCAGCCGCTTCAGCTTTTCGCATCCCGAGCATACGTTTCTCCCAACTGTCCCTGATGAAAATCCCCTGCTTTGGCCGATTCGGCCAGTTCACGTCCTCCACGTGCTTTTGGCCCAGATGTCCCAAACTGTCTGGGACAAATATCTCCGAACCGCTTGAAATGGACCGACTTGCGCCAAACCGGCAGATCCACGTCCCACGCATACTTTTGGCCCAGCTGTCCCAAACCGCATGAAACAAAATACTTAGGCAATTTTTTCCCTCTTTCGGCCGATTCGGCTTTTCACGTCCCACGCGTCCCGACGTCCCAACTGTCTCGCAGACCGCCTAGACTAGGACTTAGCCGATTTTCTTCATTTTTTCGGCCCCCAAGATTGGTACAACGAACCTCAGTATGACCCGAACCCTTCACACCTGAAATGCCTTAACACAGTCCTGTAACTTTATTTTTTGCATTTCTTCCATTTTCTCAACCTGTTGGGATTTCTTCTTGGGCGGGGGAGTTAGAAAAAGGCCGAGGGGACCCCGAAAAACATTATTTTGGGCCTTGAATCAATCTTACTCGCTCGGGACTAAATAATCTGATGCGTGTTATCAAAATTACCTTAAGGGGTGAATTTTGGATAACACTATCTTCACTTTAAAGTCTCTTCCTATGAGATATGGTCTCCATTGCTTTACTGCATGAAGTATGGCCAGCATTTCCTTCTCATAAGTCAGCTTGGAAAGATTCTTACCTTTGAATTGATGGCTCAAAAAGGAAATAGGATGACCTTATTACATGAGAATTGTCCCCATACCCACCCCTGATGCATCACATTCAACAATGAATGTTTTGGAAAAATCTGGAGTAGCCAAGACTGGAGTGGTGCACATGGCCTCCTTTAGTTGGTCAAACTTGTTGGTTGCATCTTCAATCAAATGGAAGGAGTCCTTCTTTAATAAAGCTATGAGAGGTGTAGATATGCTTCCATAATTCCTTACAAATATTTGGTGATAACCTGTAAGCCCTAAAAATCCTCGTAGATTCTTTAGGGTTTTTGGAACCTTCCACTCCATCATGGATTTGATCTTATTAGGATCCACTTTAACCCCTTCACGAGAGACAATGTGACCCAAATATTCAACGTCCTTGAGTCCAAAAGAACACTTAGAGGGCTTTGCATAAAGATTATGTTTCTCAAGGGTTTCCAAAACCTTATTTACATGATGCAAATCTTCCTCCCACGTCTTGCTATAAATTAATATATCATCAAAAAACACTAAGACAAAATTCTGGAGGAATGACTTAAAAATAGAATTCATCAAACTTTGAAATGTAGAAGGCGCATTTGTGAGTCCAAAAGGAATTACCAGGAATTCATAATGTCCTTCATGTGTCTGAAAGGTAGTTTTATGAACATCCTCATCCTTGATTCTGATTTGGTGGTATCCTGAACGAAGATCAAGATTTGTAAAATAAACAGCACCATGCAACTCATCAAGCAAATCATCAATTACAGGAATAGGAAACTTATCTTTGATTGTGTACTTATTAAGTTCCCTATAATCAGGACACATGCGCCACATGTCATCTTTCTTCCATACCATCACTACTGGAGAAGAATAAGCATTTGACTATGATGGATAATTCCTACTTCCAACATCTCTTGTATAATCTTTTCAGTTTCACTCTTTTGCACATATGGGTACCTATAAGGTCTGATGTTAGGTAGTTGACTTCTTGGTAATAACTGAATAGCATGATCATGATCTCTCTTTGAAGGTAAGCCCTTTGGTATATTTTCAAATACAACAGAGTCTACATCTAACACTACTTGCATATATGATGGTATAATGTCCTTAGAATGATGAGCCTCCAATGAAAATAGTTGTGCCACAAATCCCTTTGCACCATTTTTTAGCATTTTGTGCATCTGACGAGAACTTACTATTTGTGGAGACTTTTCTCATAATCCTCTTAGCTCAAAAGTCCTTCCTTTAGAGTGAAATCGCATGAACAAGTCTTGGAAGTTCATCTCAATGGTTCCCAAAGTGGTAAGCCATTGAACCCCTAACACAATGTCTTCTCCTCCCATAGAAATGGCATACATGGGACTATTTAGTATGTAATCTCCCATGGCAAGCTTAATACTACGACCTTTTCCAGAAGAAGTAACAGTACCTCCATCAGCAATCATTACTTGGCATTTAGGAGCTGGATAAATGAAGCAGTTTAGGCGCACTGCTAACTTATGATTGATAAAGTTCTGAGTACTTCATGAATCAATCAACACTGTGACCCCTTTTTTTAGGAATCCAACCACCTTTATGGTTTGGGGGGTGCTAATACCTGAAATTGCATGGCATGAGATTGTTGGATGAGGATCTCCTGACTCCTCATCTGGCTCAACCAAGACCTCTGACTCTGAATCTTCATCCTTCTCTTCATCTTCACTAGGCCCATCATTGTAGAACAACTTCTTTTCAGCACATTTATGTCCTGGTCCAAATTTATCGTCACAGTTAAAACATAAACCTTTTTCTTTTTTTTCTTCTATTTGTTGAGGTGTCAATCTAACTGGTCAAGGGAGTGCTGGGGCCAAGGTGTTACGATCTCTGGTATAAGTGAAATGTTGTCTCCTACTTGAAACAAATTTCTCCTCTACCCTTCTTGCCATAATCATTGAATCAGAAACCTTATGAGGATTAAACATACGCACCTCATGCTCAATGTGATCATTAAGACCCCTGAGAAATAGGTCATTCAGATTCTCTTTAGTAATATTTTCCACCCGTAGAGAAAATTTTTGGAAGTGATGAATGTAATCCTTAACAGATCCTATCTGTCTTAATTTTGTTAATTGGATGGAGTAATTATCTGACACATAATTGGCTGAAGTAATTATAGTGTAATTGCAACTCTTCAGTGAACAATTTCCATGTAACATTGAGACCACTCTTCTGCCTTTGAGCACATAACCATCGATACCAGACGAATTGGTCAGGTTCAAGATACAAAGCTGCCATGGTCACCTTTTGTCCTGGTGGAATCTGATGCAGTTCAAAGCAATTCTCCATTTGGTTGATCCAATTGAGGTGATCCTTTCAATCAAACTTACGCATCTCCACTTTTGGAAACATAGTTCAGGCTTGCAGAGTGCTCATATTTAGATTGTGCACACTCGAAGATCCACTCTGGCTCATGTGTTTATTATGTTGACCTGAGGGTCCACCTTGATTGACATAAGTATGATTACCCATGATTTACGTACTAAAATTTTGCATGAAATCCTCCAATATTTTTCCAATTCTATCCACATCTTCTTTGCTAGCCACCCGAGATTCGAGGTCTCTCAGGTTAAACTCAAGTTCGCTTACTTTGTGGTCTGTCGAAGTAAACCCTAACCCTGAGGAATCTATAGTTATATATTCTATCTCCAACTCCTCAACTACTATCTCATCCTTTTCTAGTGTTTTACCTGGAGTGATGGGATTCTTTTTTCCTCTTGTGGAAGGCACCGCCATGATGCCCCAAAATAGTAAGATGTAGGGATCACAGTCAAATTTTAGGATTTCATATTTCAACATGAATTCGGCCAAATATCAAAAAACTTAAAGAACAAACCCCAAATAAATTTTATTTTCTTTCGAAAAATGTAACGAATTTGAAAAAAATCCACAATTTGCACCCTAGCGAGCGATTTTATGAAAAACATAAATTTGTAATAACTTTTGGACAATAAATTAAAAAAAATCTGAAATTTTTAGGGAACCTTACTTGAAATAATTTTCAACTCTAGTAAAAATATCTCCCGCCAATTCTATTTGGTTCGTAATATATGGTGGAAACAAAAAAATTAGGGTTTTTTCCCTAAATTTGGCCCAGATCGCAGCTCTGATACCACTATAATGAAATTACTTGTATAATTCAGATCATGAGCATAAATATAACACCAAAAAATACAATATTCCATAATAATGATCTCAATATGCAATTAGAATAGCTTTGCCACTTCGAGGGGGAAACCTCCAAACCATACAATAAGACTCAAATGTTCCAAATGATGATTAACTACTACCTAAAATCCCCTATATATACTATTCATATGTTATGGCCAACACCAAGGCTGACCTACTACGCATGAGAAAGTATAAATGATATAATAAAATGATATGGTAAACCACAAGTCAGCTACTCTTATCCTAATACAAGCAATAGGTTAAGGGTGTAGCAAATTTTAGTCTATGACTTAAACTCTTGTTAATAAACTCTTTAGTTCCTCTCATCTAGATGTGTTACTTTGGTTTCTAACAACAAAACACCTTTGTCTTTCATAAAGGTTGTTTAGCATTATTTTTTCCTCTCACCTTAAACTCATATATAGTTGAGGCGTACATCCTTAGGTGTAATTTTAATTAAACTAAACCTCAATTATTTAGGAGGTTATCTTGGGCCTAGTGTGTATTTTATAATTCTTCCAATCATGTATTTTTTCAAGAAGTTACACAAGTACTTTCTTAACTCAATTATTTTTCAACGATGCTAATAATGACACCATAGTGCGATCTAAGAGGAAAGCATATTAGAGTAAAATGAGATTTAAGGTTAGAAATAATGTCACCCTTGGAATCCTTATAACTCAATTAAACAATTTCAAGTGTTACAAAGAATATGAATAGTCGTGGTGAGATCAAACTTTGAGAAAAAAAAGGATATTTATAATCTAAATAAAATTTCTTGATGTGGAAATGTTGAATGGCTTCAACAAGTTATCAAAATATTTTAGCTATGGTAGGGAAATAAAGATACCATGATCAAATAATTCTTATGAGAGAAAGGTATCTTGAATCTAAATATCCCTTAAATCCTAAGTTTTCTTTATGACATCATGCCAAATTCCATTTTGTAGCAAGGGTGAATTTTAAAATTTTAATAAACGTTACATAAGCATATTATTAACATAAGAACGAGAGCATTAAGAACTTTGAATGCAATCTGAAATATGCCAAAAAACTATGTAAGTTATCGAGATTGTCGTAAGAGATAAAGAGCCAACTTAAATGGTTGAATTGTAATTTGAATGTGAAATAAATTTAAGAATATGTAGGAGGAAAAATAATAATATTATCCTTGCATAATAATGTTCTTAGAATTTTAATCGTAACTAATATGTAATCATGGTAATTATGTGTTGCGGGATCGCCAATCCTTGATATCTTGTCTTGTTGTTGGGGCATTGGTAGAATTGGTTCATTGGGGAATAGTGTGGCATCAACCTGTATATGGTGTTGTCATGTGTCTATGTGAGTAGATGACTTATCTAAGTGTTGTATGCATTGTCCTATTTCTGTATTTGGATCCCTTGCATTGATGTGTAGTCAGCAATGTAAGTCAAAAAATTTATCTTGGTATTTTATTGTTATATTTATGTGCATAAAATGTGGGCATTACATTTGGTATCAGAGTAGAGGTTCATGCTCTTGATTCTCTGGGGTAGATTGGAGTTGTGATGGTGTTGTATGGTGGTGATGGGTATTGGAAGAGTAATGTGATATAACGGTGATGTGAACTATGTAATAATTGTGACCTTATGGAAACACATGTGGTGCATGTTAATTTGTGTGTATTTTTTTATCATGTTTATGTGCTTTTGATGAGAATATTCACTCTCTTTTTATTCATTAAGGAATTCATGTGTGATGTGCCACCTTATTGTGTTTGAAAAAGAATGTTATTATGGATTGCGTAGTATTGGAGCATTTTTACCATGTTTATGTGAATCACCCAGAAGGTTATGCGATTGAATGCCATGAAGGAAAGGTATACAGGTTGAAAAAAGCACTCTATGGTCTCAACTAAGCACCTAGATCTTGGTATAGCATGATTGATTCTTATTTGATACAAAATGGTTTCATTAGGAGAAGAAATGAGCATACCTTATACATCAAGATCAATGAGAAAGGTAAAATTTTGATTGTTTGTTTATATGCGGATGATTTAATCATCACTGGAAATCTATCTACAGATTGATTCAAATCAGCTATGAAGAAAGAATTTGAGATGACAGATCTTGGCCTCATGCACTATTTTTTGGTCATTGAAGTTCAATAATCAAAAGCTGGTTTTTTTTATTTCACAATTAAGGTATGCTAATGATGTTTTGAAGAGATTAAATTTGTTAAACTACAAGCCAACGCCAACACCTATTGCAGTAGGTTTGAAGTTAAGCAAATATGATAGTGGATCATTTGTAGATACAACATTGTTTAAAAGGCTAGTTGGAAGTCTCATGTATTTGGCAGTCAAAAGGCATGATATTATGTATGGTGTGAGCCTCATCTCATGGTTCATGGAATCTTCCAAATATTCACATTGGTAATTTTGAAAAATGATTTTGAGGTATGTATGTTGAACTAAGAATCATGAAATATTGTATTCAACATCATATGAGTTCAAACTCATAGGTTACACAGACAGTGATAGTGCTAGAAGTATTTATCACAGAAAAACTCACATCAAGATATACTTTCCACTTTGGAAAACATGTATTTTCATGGGCATCAAAGAAGCAACCCATTTTCACACTATCTTAAGCAGAATCAGAGTATGTAGTAGCAACAAGAGTAGCATGTCAGGTTATTTGGATTAGAAGAGTGTTGAAAAATTTAAGGCAGAATCAAGAGGATGTTACACATATTTTTTGTGACAACAATTCAACAGTAACATTATCATAAAATCATGTTTTTCAAAATATGAGAAAGCACATAGAAATGGGGTATCACTTCATCAGGGAGTTGGTTAACAACAAAGAAATTTGTCTTGAATTTTGCAGATCTTGTAGTGCCCAGTTCCCTTCGACACTTTTCTTTGACACTTTTCATATTGATCATGATACGACTAACTATATTATGGACATTAATATAGTTTTTATTTATAATGGTGTTAGATGTCAGATCATGGATTATTGTTGACTCAGATTCATATATGATGTATGATGATTGTTAGAGACATTTTATATAGATGTTGACATGTTGTTGGACATGGTATATATATATATATATATATGGATTTTTTTAGGACATGTGATATTTGAATATATTGAGTAGCATGAGAAAAATGAATTTAAAATTGATGATTATATAGTTGCTGATGAAATTGTAAGTGAAATTGTTGATTGTTTGGATTTTTTTGTGATTCATATATATATTGATGATTTTGAAATTATATTATATTCATTTGGATGTTCTCATATGGCCACGAGGCAGAAAGGGTATTTGTATTGTGTAGGTTCAAAATATCAAAACAAACATCGAGGGATTGAAGACCAAACACATTGGAGATCTAGACGAATTCAACAAGGTCACCATGGCAACTTGTATTGTTTGTGTGTGTGTGTGTGTGTGTGTTTGATTGTTAGGGATTCCCATGGGGGGATCACCTTTAAATGTGACCAAGGGTTATGTGTATTTATTTATTTGGTTCCTTTTTATTGATGTTTGTATGTGTTTATTAAGTGATGTGTTTACCCCTTTCATTATTTATTAATTGTGGTAAATTAATGTGAGTAAAGATGTTGTTATAATTAATTAATCAAATTGGGACATAAGAAAGTAATTACTGGAGTTGTTGGCCTAAAATTAAAGTGTTGTAAGACATGTGTAAGTGATGTGTAAGAGATGTGTAAATTAAGTTTGGAGTATGAAACACTCTAACTCCTTTTGAAATTCGAATTTGTCCTTGGAGTCTGATTTTGGAAGCTTATGGGAAAAGTTAAACTTATCCCATACCTCTTAAATTTGTATGCCAACCTTACCTATGGTTGGAGGGTTTAAATCTAGCCTTCATTATTCATTTTTTTAAGTCAAGTTGCATGCTTTTATTGCACTTTCTTACATGCTTTCAAGTTCAGTCCTTATGAGGCGTGGGTTTGATTTGAGTGTGTAATTAAAACTGTCATTTATTCACCTGCTTATTTATTGTGCCTTGGAGATTGAAGTTGACTTATGAGTTAGAATTTAGGATGTGTGATGTGGAATCCCACATGGATCCACCTCATCCTCTTCTCTTTCCTCTTCTATATATTTTAATTCCTTGGCTTGTTTTTGCGGTTTTTTTTTGCTTCACTTGTATAACTTCATTTTTGGTGACTTGCTTTGGGTTTTTGGAGATTGTTGCATACTTGTTAATTGCTGATCTCTTGGTTGTTTTGCATTGGATAGCTTGTTGTTTTGAACTTAGAACAAACTCCATCATCAAGAGGTAAGATCTTAGCTATTGGAAATAATCTCCATTTATTTGTATGCATATGTGAATGGTTGAATGTTTGAATGTGTTGTTTTATTTGTTGGCTGGTTGGGTACACGACCTAGGGATGATGTAGGAGAAGACTATGGGGAATTTTGTGGGAGGAAAAAGTGTTTTGGGGAGGTATAAGTGTGGAGGGAGTTAGGATTTGGGTTCCACCTTACAACGAAATACCTTACATTTATTTACTCGTTATGGGGTTCCATAAGAGGTTGGTGAGGCATAAGGAAATATGTGAAATAAGGGGTAATTGGGGGAGGCATAAGAGCATGTCAAGGATTTGAAATGATATATATTTTGGTGGTTTGTTCTCATGTGGTGACATCCATTTCCCCTTTGGGAGGCATAAGCAGCATCCCCCATAGTTTCTTGCTCCTTTGGCTTGCATGATGAATCCTGAGTGTTGTTTGTTGTTTTATTTTATGGTGGAAAATTGTAGTTTTTGTTTAGACTGTGTTTTGAATGAGAAATCTATCTTTGTGTTGTGGAATCCTATTCTTTCCATGAGTTAAAAAAAACATTTCTTATTGCAATGTGGTTAGGGCTCAGGGGCCAATGAAGAAGGATGGCTTCTCCCTTCTCATTAGATGTCTTGGTTGCATGGAGAGTGTTACCTTTGTCCTGTTCTATTGTGACCTAAGTGTAGAATGATAGAAATTCATATTGCTTTTTTGGAACTGAGAAAGAAGACAGTTTGACTGTCCTTGGTGACATAATTTCTTAATGTGTAACACCCACTAGAATCTCCCACTTGAGACCCATCAACAACCTAGGTTTAGTTACAAAAATATGGAATAAATTTTTTAAGGTGTTAACAAACAAATTCTCAAGGACAATTAAATTCAACTGATAATTTTTCCCATTATAATAATTACTAATTCCACATTATAAAGCAATAAGTATAATAAGTCCACACCTAGCTCAAATCTCCTTAGGGATTAATTTAATCACTAACTACATTGACATTTTAGCTAAATATTCCCTAATTAAAATTTTAGGGTTAAGGGACAAAAACAATTAAATACCCAAGGTATTTTATTCCAAAACATATAAGACAAGAGAAAGGTTTAATTACAGTGGGGAAAAGAATGCATACTTAAAATCATCACAGTAAATTCTTACTTACCCACTCCCAGAACTCGGTTAAAGACTCAATTTGATTTCTCCCATAATTAACGCAATTAAAATTTTCTAAAAACATTTACATTAGTTAGGTAATTTCCTCACCTTTCCGGTGATATAAAGAAGTCCTCCTAACTCCTCATATTTCTGAAGTTATGGACCGACGAAACTTGGGGTGAAAATTTTCCCAAGAGCAAGCCTGCGGGCCTGGGAGGAAAAGTGTCCCCAACATGGGCCTGCAGATTTCGGAGAGAAAATTTTCTTGGAGGAGAAAAGCAGATAGGAGGAGCGGGGAAGACATTTAGTGGTTTTTCCCATTTGGGACAAAATGCGCAATTTACCTCCGTGCTCCCGTGAGTCCATAAGGGAACACGTGTCGGCATTTCCAAATTCTGGTGGAAATTCAGGCCGCCGAAGAATTTTAAGGCTTTTATCATTTTTTTTTTCCGACACCCAATGAAGGCACATATCGATCAATGATTGGCTATGGGGCGGCGAGGCCACAGAGGTAAAATAGTCAAATTAACCTTTTGGACTTAGATGATTTTTAGACAAAATGAAGGCTTGCAGATTAATGGAGTTGTGGGAAACTTCATGAATTTGCACATTTTGGGAAAAAAGTATAAAAGGAAAATTTTAGCCTGCGGGTCTGCTTAAGAACATTTTATTCATTTAAAATTTGACAGTTAGATTATTTTGAACCCGAAATGAGGTAAAAACTTTAGAAGGCCATAAATTTTGATTGGGAACTCAGTTTTTGACATTTGATTTTGATTTTGATAAATTTTAAAGGGTCCATTTTGAGAAAACGTCTTTCTGTCACTTAGAAAGTGATCTGGTATTTTTACCTTATCAATTTTATTCAAATTTGTCATTAATTATTTTTCCACTTGCCAAACAGGCATGGAGGATTTTACTTGGAAGAGTTTAGAATATATTTCAAGGTTTTAAATTGTTTGATTCGAGATCAATTCAAATTTCCCCAATTTAACAGTAAAAATAAATGAGAAATTGTTTGACCCCGATTTTGAAAGGTTCTATGAAAATTTCTTAAGTATTATAGTTTGTGTGGGATTGTTTTTATCCTTCTTAGCTTGTATTAATGTTTCAAATTTATTTCCTAGTCTACAAGGTCATTCTGTACATTTTCTGATAATTATTTGCCATCTTTACAATGTCTAACAGAGATCTAATTTGAAATGATCTATTTTCTATTTCTTCTTCCAAGTATTAGGATACATTCCAAATCCAATCTAATACATTTAGTTGATTCAAATCAAACTATTCAAAACCAAAAATGCAATTCTAATTTCTAATTTTACACATTTCAAAAGACAGAGCTCTATGTTTTCGTCACATGCACTTCTTCCTTTCAAACATAGATTTCAATTACATTTAAATGATCAAATTCAATACCACAATGCAATTTGAGAAAGGTAATACTATCATTTATTGGTTCCCAAAAGATAACTTATAACTTCTTTCTATCATTATTCAGATTCATCATATAGAATACAATTATTTCTTTCAAACGAATAGAAATGGAGTATATCTCTAAGTTCACATTTCAATCTTACACCTTTCATATTCGATACAAAAAATTTCCATTACAAAACATATGCAAGTTCATCCACTTCAAGTGGGAAGGTTACAATAAGATTTATCTCAACAACGGACTGTCAACTGTTTTATTTCATTTTCCTTTCCTCCAGAACAAAAACATGTAGATTTATCGTTCTTCCAATTCTGATCACAACAAGAGCAGAAAAAAGGAAACGGTCTCCACCTAACCAAGACATCCAATGACAAGGAGAAGCCATCCTTCTTCATTCACCCCCAAGGCCCAACCAGAAAGGAATGGAAGATGTGATACAACACATGGCAACAATAGGCTTCCACTTATACACATGCAAATTTCACATTCAAAACATAGTCTAAAACAAAACTGCAGTTTGCCACCATAGAGCAAAACAACAAACAACACTCAAGCTTCATCATACAAGCCAAAGGAGCAAGAAACTATGAGGGATGCTACTTATGCCTCCCAAAGGGAAAAATTGGGTATCACCACCTGAGGAAAACCCACCAATATATATATATATATATATATATATATATATATATATATATATATATATATATATATATATATATATATATATAACATTGCAAAACCCTTTCATGCCCTTATGCCTCCCCCAAGTACCCCCTTATTCCTCACATTTTCTTATGTCTCCCCAACCTCTTACAGCACCCCATAACGAGTAAATAAATGCAAGAAATTTATTTTTAAGGTGGAACCCAAATCCCAACTCCGTCCACCCTTATAACTCCCTAAAACACACTTTTGCCTCCCACAAAATAACCCCATAGTCTTCTCCTACACCATTCCTTGGCCATCTACCAAACAACCCACAATATTTACCAAAACATTCACACAAGAACATTTACATATATATATAAGAAGAGAATTTCAAGAACCATGCTCCTACCTCTCCATGATGGATTTGTTCCAAGTTCCAAAACAACAAGCAATCAAAAATAGCAAAGCAGAAGCATGCAGCAATCTTCCAAAAACTTCTCCAAGCAAGAGCTTCGAAAACATCAACAAAAATTCACCCAAAATGAAGTCTCCAAAAGTGAAGCAACCAAAAGAGTGTAACCCACAATCAATCAAAATAATTTGAATATATAGAAAGGGAAGAGAAGAGGATGAGGTGGATCCAAGTGGAATGCCCCATCACACATCCTCAACTCCAACTCATAAGTCAAATTTAATCTCCAAGGCATAATAAATAAGTTGGTAAATAAATGACAGTTTTGCATAAACACTCAAATCAAACCCACACCTCATAAGGACTGAAATTGATAACATATAATATAGTGCAATTAAAGAATACAACTTGACTTACAAAAATGCATAATGAAGGCTATATTTAAACCCTTCAACCATAGGTAAGGTTGGCATGTGAATTTAAGAGGTATGGGACAAGTTTAACTTGTCCCATAATCTTCCCAAATCAGCCTCCAAGGACAAATTCGAATTTCAAAATGAGGTGGAGTGTTTCATACTCCAAAATTAGTTTACACATCACTTACACATTTCTTACAACACTTTAATTTTAGGCCAACAACTCTAATAATTACTTTCTTATGTCCAAATTTGATTAATCAATTTTAACAACATCTTTACTCACATTAATTTACCACAATTAATAAATATTGAAAGGGGTAAACACATCACTTAATAAACACATACAAACATAAAAAAAAAGGAACCAAATAAATAAATACACATAACCCTTAGTCAGATTTAAAGGTGATCCCCCCCATTCGAATCCCTAACAATCAAACACACACACACGAACAATACAAGTTACCATGGTGACCTTGTTGAATTCATCTAGAATTACAATGTGGTTGGTCTCCAATCCCCCGATGTTTGTTGTGATATTTTTAACTTACACAATACAAATACCCCTTCAGCCTCATGGCCATATCAGAACATCCAAATAAATAAATATAATTTCAAAATCATCAATATATATATATATATATATATATATATATGAATCACAACAAAATCCATATAATCAACAATATCACTTACAATTTCATCAACAACTATATAATCATCAATTTTAAATTCAATTTTCTCTGTCTACTCAATATATCCAAATATCACATGTCCTTACAACATCCATAAATATATATTAAACCATGTCCAATAGCATGTCAACATCTATGTAAAATGTCTCTAATAATCATCATGCATCATATATGAATCAGAGTCAACAATAATCCATGATCTGACATCTAACACCATACTAAATCAAAACTATAATAATGTCCATAGTAAAGTCAACAGTATCATGATCAATATCAAAAGTGTCTAAGGGAAGTGGGCACTACATAATTTAACCCTTAGACTCGACTTCCTCTTGGAATTCACTAGAAAGAGAGATAGGAACAAATGCAATAAAAAAGGATCACTCCATTATGGGGTTCCTTGCTTCAAACAAGTGTGGGTCTATAGAACCTAAGTTTGGTCCAATGTAATTCAGCAAGAAGAAGCGAGATTGCAAGGGATGATTTCTAAACTTCTTACATGCAAGGGTATGAAAAATTAAATATATAGAGTAAATTTATACTATCAACCAAAATACCACATATAACAATATAACATGAAGAGTTCAAAAGAGTCTTAAGAGTAACCACTAAGTAGAGGAATAATAAGGACAATTCCATGAATTTTAGAATGACCACATAGTTTCCCAAGGAATACAACATACTACATTAATAAAAGTTAAGGTTTCTACACATTTAAGCCATGATTTCAAGGTTCATTGGCTAGAAAAGGCTAACAAAAATCAACTATGACAAAATTTGCACGAGGAACAAGTCTACTACAGGTCCCACAATTTGAGGATCACACAAGATGAGGTTAATCAACAAGGAAACCTAAATCAAGAAAAAAAATTAAAATCAAGAAACTATTTAAGGAAAGCATTTCTATAACTGGAGAGGGTACAATTAACTTTTCATGGTAATATAAGCGAAGTCAAGACCACAAGTTTTCCTATAGTCTGATTTTTACAATTTCATTTTAAGAATTGAACACACCATACGAACCAAATCTTAAAAAGTCAACTGTTTAGCATATATATATATATATATATCCCCTGGAAACTAACATATCAATACTTGTATTGATATGTTAGTTTCTAGGGGAGATATAGGGAGAAACTAACATATCAATACAAGTACCATAAATTATAGCACAATGCAATTTATTTATCTTATTTCCTACTCAAGCTTAGAATAACCATAAAGAGAGCACAACAAAGACCAACGACCACTCAAGGTTGCTAGGGGTCGAATTACAATCCAAGGGTGCATCGTATCAAAATCGAATAACATCATCTTTCAATTTCTATCCTAATTGAAAAGGGGCAACAGCAGCGAGGTGACCCAAGAAAATATAAAGAAAAGAAGACTTCCCAAAGTTATTTTATATCCTTAACATATTTTTCCTTAAAATTACAATAACTTATGTCTCCAAGTTCAAGACAACATGTAAGGACGTTATTTCTCAAACAATAGATAAGTCTCAATCCAAAGGACGATAAGAGTATGATGACCCAAAAATCCCACAAGAAAGGCACATACATCTATGAAAAATAAGTACTAAGCAGCTAGAGCACATTACTATCCACCAAGTGTTTCACAATTTCAGGTAGGTGACAGAACTACAGGTTCAACTATACATTTCACTCAATACACATAAGTCTTAGTTATTTTATAACTCAACTATTTAAGTTAGAAGTTGTAGTTTCGTTTTTCCTAGCACAATCCTTTTCGATTTTTCTTAATTAAAATATTCCTTTTTTAATTTTAATATCACATATTTGCTTTTTAAGGATCACCACTAAGGTGGCCATGATATCTCATCATTCTATATAGGCAGATAAAAAAAATATTTATTCTACTCCTAGGGGAGGTAGATGGACAAATTTTTTCCTTTTCTTTTCTTCTACATGGTTTTTATTCCTTCTATTAATTACTTTTATGGGAGAGAGAGGTAATTCAACACATCACATTTTTAATTCTAAGGAAACAATGGATCTTCAACATAGAAAACACATTATTGATTTGGTAAGAACTAGGAAACAATCAACCAACATGGATCTCAAGAATATTTTGATATTTTTCCACTAATTACAAGTATCATAAAACATTCCAAGTGGGTTTCTACAAGTTCTAAAAATAAGCTAGGAGGAAGACCCATTAAGGAAGCAT
Organism: Taxus chinensis; assembly: GCA_019776745.2. NCBI lineage: Eukaryota > Viridiplantae > Streptophyta > Pinopsida > Cupressales > Taxaceae > Taxus > Taxus chinensis. Next base: position 806,318,692 of record CM034149.1, read on the forward strand.
AATTACTTTTACTGATCTACCAGGGATTAACATTATTTGTTGTTTTGGCGAAAATATTTTACCCACCTGATAAGACAAGGAAAGTTTTCAAATCTACACCCATATTACCACAGGTTACCACCAACCAAGCAATCAAAATGACAAGGAAATATTTTAACTATAAGAACACCACATACTCATTAGAATTGTCAAATTTAATAAGACAATCAGCCATCTTATTCAACATGGTTTTATGACCAAGAGTTACAGTTTCGTAAGAGAATCACATTATAAAATACCACCGAGACTAAATTATCAAGGTCTAATTACACTATAATCACAAACTTCATCATCCAAAAGACTCAAAGCATCCAAAAGTGTCTCCACATAATACAAAATTAATAGGTCATAGACTATTATTCATAGTATCTCAAAAAAAGTTAAGGAAAGGGTAGACTTATTTATAGGTCAAGAGGGAAAATAGAAACACTTAATTTACACACAATACTTGAATGGGATTAAATCTAACCATAATTACCAAGATCCATACAATCCTTAAGTCACTACTTAATATAATGAAATAAGGAACTCTTGATAAAACTAGCATGCCATCGAAGAGAAGCCACTACCAGAAAAACTCTTTTCCACTAACATCCACAGCTAGCCAAAAGAAAACCAATCCCACCATAATTCATCAACACATAATTAAACACCTCTACTCCGACGATGCTCAAGCTCTTATCGTATTTTAAGAGAATCGCCACCACTGCTAATAGGATGCCAACAAGAAGGCACAACACTACGAACTCTCTTCCCAACAAGGTCAAGTAATTAAAATGTCACTATAAGATCCTAGATACACTCAAGGTTCCATTCATCTAAAACCAAGGCATAACTTTAAGCTCCTAAGAGGACATTCAAGACACCTAGGGTGTACCCCCATATGACAAAATGAATGAATATAAGTAGCATAGAACCATCTCATCATCATGCAAGAAGAAATCCACGTAACGTTTGGCTAAGAAGCCAACAACAGAACGAGCTCCGAGTCACCAATAAAAATAAATTCAAAGAAATATTGGAAATCAAGGAAAGTGGCTAAGTAGCCACATTGCAAAGTCTAAAAAATCTCACAAAAATATAAATAACTAGAAGAGCCTTAGAGCTTCTCAATCCAATCATAAAATAAGAAGTTGGTCCTTGATAAAATGACACAAGTTTACGAATGTAAAATAAAAAATGTTAACACCACATTCACTTCACAGCCATTCATAGCCACCAATAGGGGTACTCTTCCTCGAGGTCAATTCCAAGGACACATGCACAAGATTGGGTCATAAACTACACCCAGACTTAATGTCCACTCTCCCATATGTGTAATAAAATGAAAGACTAACAACCAGACCAAATTTCTTAACTACTGAAGGAAGGAAGCTCTAAGCATATTCTAATTAACTCTTCTTGACCCTTGGACACAACCACTATTGTCCAAACACAAGATTCACACCATACAATTTATCATTCCAACAACTACAATAAGGGTCTCAACAAAGGGCTTAATGCATCATAGAATTAAATCAAGTTTTAGGACTTGTAAAACAACACATTTTCAAAAGGGAACCAAGTTTCTGCTACACTAGAAGTTCACAAAAACCAATTTAATTTGAACATCTTACTTACCCAGGTTTAGAAAAAATGCCACTGAGTGAGTAAAACAATTCAAACAACTTATTATTTTATTATTATTTTAATTTTGGTAGTTCAAATGAACAAAGTAATGTAATATTTCTTCATACGTAATTCTTTTTCAATTTTAAAACAAGTTTTTTTTCTTAGATTCAAAAGTGTGCTAGGTTTACAGTTCATGTCTCAAGTTTTCTAGTGTGCCCAAGGGTCCAATCTTTGATTCCACGGCTCTGATACCAAGTGTAAAGCCTGCTAAAATCTCCCACTTGAGACCCATGAACAACCTAGGTTTAGTTACAAAATTATGCAATATTTTTTCTTTAAGGTGTTAGCAACCAAAGTCTCAAGCACAATTAAATTCAACTAATACCTTTTCCCATTATAATAATTACTAATTCCACATTATAAAGCAACAAGTGTAATAAGTCCACACCTAGCTCAAATCTCCTTAGGGATTAATTTAATCACTGATTACATTGACATTTTAGCTAAATATTCCCCGATTAAAATTTTAGGGTTAAATACCACAAAATCTAAAACAAAAGTAAGGTTTAATTACAGTGGGGAAAATAATACATATTTAAAATCATCATAGTAAATTCTTACTTACCCACTCCTAGAACTCAGTTAAAGATTTATTTTGATTTCTCCCATCATTAACACAATTAAAAATTGCTAAAAACATTTACATTACGTAGGGAGTTTCCTAACCTTTCTGGTGATATAAATAAGTTATCATAACTCCTGATATTTCTCAAGTTATGGACCGGCGGAACTTAGGGTGAAAATTTTCCCAACAGCGGGCCAGCGGGCCTGGGATGAAAATTTTCCCTAACTTGGGCCTGCAAACTTCAGAGAGAAAATCTACCTAGATAAGAAAAGAAGACCAGTGGAGCGGGGAACCAAAATTTTCCCAGACGCAGGCCGACCGAGTGGGGAAGACATTTAGCATTTTTTCCCTTTTGGGACAAAAGATGTAATTTGCTTGCGTGGTCCCGCGAGTACGTAAGGGAACACATGTCGGCATTTCCAAATTCTGGTTAAAAGTCAGGCCACCAGAGGATTTTAAGTATTTTATGCTTTTTCTTTTGCCGATGCCCAATGAAGGCATGTAGGGTTAAATTCCAAAAAATCTAAGACAAAAGTAGGGTTTAATTACAGTGGGAAAAATAATACATATTTAAAATCATCATAGTAAATTCTTACTTACCCACTCCCAGAACTCGGTTAAAGATTTATTTTGATTTCTCTCATCATTAACACAATTAAAAATTGCTAAAAACATTTCCATTAGGTAGGGAGTTTCCTAACCTTTCCGGTGATATAAATAAGTTATCATAACTCCTGATATTTCTCAAGTTATGGACCGGCAGAACTTGGGGTGAAAATTTTCCCAAGAGGTGGCCAGCAGGCCTGGAATGAAAATTCTCCCCAACTTGAGCCTGCAGACTTTAGAGAAAAAATTTACCTAGATAAGAAATGAAGACCAGCGGAGCGGGGAACCAAAATTTTCCCAGACGCGGGCCGGGCGAGTGGGGAAGACATTTAGCATTTTTGCCCTTTTGGGACAAAAGATGCAATTTTCTTGTGTGGTCCTACGAGTCCATAAGGGAACACATGTCGGCATTTCCAAATTCTAGTGGAAAATCAGGCCACCAGATGATTTTAAGGTGTTTATCCTTTTTCTTTTGCCGACACCCAATGAAGGCATGTAGGGTTAAATTCCACAAAATCTAAGACAAAAGTAGGGTTTAATTATAGTGGGGAAAATAATACATATTTAAAATCATCAGAGTAAATTCTTACTTACCCACTCCCAGAACTCGGTTAAAGATTTATTTTGATTTCTCCCATCATTAACACAATTAAAAATTGCTAAAAACATTTCCATTACGTAGGAAGTTTCCTAACCTTTCCGGTGATATAAATAAGTTATCATAACTCCTAATATTTCTCAATTTATGGACCGGCGGAACATGGGGTGAAAATTTTCCCAAGAACAGGCCAGCGGGCCTGGGATGAAAATTTTCCCCAACTTGGGCCTGCGGACTTCGGAGAGAAAATTTACCTAGATAAGAAAAGAAGACCAGCGAAGCGGGGAACCAAAATTTTCCAGACATAGGCCGGTCGAGTGGGAAGAAATTTATCATTTTTTCCCTTTTGGGGACAAAATATGCAATTTGCCTGCGTGGTCTTGCGAGTCCGTAAGGGAACAAATGTCAGAATTTCCAAATTCTTGTGGAAAGTCAGGCCACCAGAGGATTTTAAGGCTTTTATCCTTTTTCTTTTGCCGACACCCAATGAAGGCATGTAGGGTTAAATTCCACAAAATCTAAGACAAAAGTAGGGGTTTAATTATAGTGGGGAAAATAATACATATTTAAAATCATCAGAGTAAATTCTTACTTACCCACTCCCAGAACTCGGTTTTAAAGATTTTATTTTGCTTTCTCCCATCATTAACACAATTAAAAATTGCTAAAACATTTCCATTACGTAGGAAGTTTCCTAACCTTTCCGGTGATATAATAAGTTATCATACTCCTAATATTTCTCAATTTATGGACCGGCGGAAACATGGGGTGAAATTTTCCCAAGAACAGGCCAGCGGGCCTGGGATGAAAATTTTCCCCAACTTGGGCCTGCGGACTTCGGAGAGAAAATTTACCTAGATAAGAAAAGAAGACCAGCGAAGCGGGGAACCAAAATTTTCCCAGACATAGGCCGGTCGAGTGGGGAAGAAATTTATCATTTTTTCCCTTTTGGGACAAAATATGCAATTTGCCTGCGTGGTCTTGCGAGTCCGTAAGGGAACAAATGTCAGAATTTCCAAATTCTTGTGGAAAGTCAGGCCACCAGAGGATTTTAAGGCTTTTCTCCTTTTTCTTTTTCCGATGCCCAATGAAGGCATGTAGGGTTAAATTCCACAAAATCTAAGACAAAAATAGGGTTTAATTACAGTAGGGAAAATAATACATATTTAAAATCATCAGAGTAAATTCTTACTTACCCACTCCCAGAACTCGGTTAAAGATTTATTTTGATTTCTCCCATCATTAGCACAATTAAAATTTGATAAAAACATTTCCATTATGTAGGGAATTTCCTAACCTTTCCGGTGATATAAATAAGTTATCATAACTCCTGATATTTCTCAAGTTATGGACCGGCTGAACTTGGGGTGAAAATTTTCCCAAGAGCGGGCCAGCAGGCCTAGGATGAAAATTTTCCCCAACTTGGGCCTGCGGACTTCGGAGAGAAAATTTACCTAGATAAGAAAAGAGGACCAGCAGAGCGGGGAACAAAAATTTTCCCAGATGCGGGCCAGCTGAGTGGGGAATACATTTAGCGTTTTTTCCCTTTTGGGACAAAAGATGCAATTTTCCTACGCGTTCCCGCGAGTCCGTAAGGGAACACATGTCGGCATTTTTAAATTCTGGTGGAAATTCAAGCCACTAGAGGATGTTAAGTCTTTTATCCTTTTTCTTTTTCCGACGCCCAATGAAGGCATGTGTCGATCAATGATTGGCTGTGGGGCGGCAGGGCCGCCGAGATAAAATTGCCAAATTAACTTTTTAGAATTAGATCATATTTAGAAAAAATGAAGGTTTTTGGATTAGCAGAGTAGCGAGAAACTTCATGATTTTGCATATTATGGGTAAAAATAAAAAAAAATTAATTTTTAGCCTGTGCGTCCACCCAAGAATATTTTATTCATTTACAATTTGATAGTTAGATTATTTTGAGCCCGAAATGAGGAAAAAACTTCAGAAGGCCATAACTTTTGATTGGGAACTCAATTTTTGTCAAATGAGGACTTTATGGAAATATCTCGATGTCCTCTTTTCACAAAAAATATTATAAAGTTTATTTTGATAAACTTTAAAGGGTAAATTTTGAGAAAACATCTTTCTTTAACTTAGAAAGTGATCTAGTATTTTTAACTTACCAGTTTTGTTCAAATTTGTCGTTAATTCTTTTTGCACTTGCCAAATAGGCATGGAGGATGTTACTTTGAAGATTTTAGAATAGATTTCAAGGGTTATATTGTTTTATTGAAGATCAATTCGAATTTTCCCAATTTAACAGCAAAAATGTACTGAGAAATTGTTTGAGCCCCCGATTTTGTAAGGTTCTATTAAAATTTATTAAGTATTATAGTTGTGTTGTGTGGATAATTTTTATCTTTACAAATTTCATGTTCAATACAACATATTTCAATTACAAAACATATACAAGTTCACTTTACTTCAAGTGGGAAGGTTACAATCACATTTATCTCAACAAGGAACTGTCAACTACCTTTTATCTTTCATTTTCCTTTGATCTCTAGAACAACAACATGTAGATTTATCATTCTTCCAATTCTGATCACAACAAGAGTAGGGGAAAGGAAACACTCTCCACCCAACCAAGATATCCAGTGACAAGGAAATGACATCTTTCTTCATTCTTCCCCTGAGCCCCAACCACAAAGCAATGGAATATGTGATTCAACTCAGGTTAACAACAGGCATTGCATCAACAAACACAATGTAAAATTTCACCTTTCATAAAACAAATTCCAAAACAAAAACTACAGTTTTCCACCATACTTGAAAAAACAACAAACAATACTCAAGATTCATCTTAAGGCAAGCCAAAGGAGCAAAACCAGACAAACTATGGGGGAAGTTACTTATCCTCTCAAAGGAAAAATGAGGTATTTCACCACCTGAGAACAACCAAAACTTAAAAAAAATATCTATATATATATATATAATTTATATATGAAAAACATTTTCAAACCTTGTCAGTTTTGCCCTTATGCCTCCCCCAAGTTAACCCTTATTATTTCCTCATTTTTCTTATGTCATTTTTCCCAACCTCTTATGGCACCCCATAACGAGTAATGAAATGCAAGAAATTTCTTTGTAAGGTGGAACCCAAATCCCAACTACCTCCATTTATTTCAATATTATACCTCCCTAAAAAATCACTATTAAGAATTTTCCCACATAATAACCCCATAGTCTTCTCCTAAATAGTCCTAGGCCATCTACCCACAAACCCACAATATATATATACTTGTGAAACATTCAAACAAGAACATTTTACTATGCATGATCTATAAAGTGAATAGCAATTTCATGAGCCAAGCTCCTAGATCTCCATAATGGAGTTGTTCCAAGTTCCAAAACAACAAGCTATTTATCCCCAATGTAGCAATCAAAAAATCAACAACACAAGTATGCAACAATCTTCCTTAAAACTTAACAGATCCAAATAAGAGCTCCTCAAATAGCAAGAATTTTTTCCTAAATTCGAGTCTCCAAAAGTGAAGCAACCAAAAAGTGTAATCCCCAATCACTAAAAATGAATTCGAATTATATAGAGCATAGGGAGAGAACTGAAGATAATTAATTTATGGGATCCAATAGTGGTTACCCAAATTTTGTCACAACAATTATCCCTTCAGGTGCCCATGAAGATTTCTAACCATCAAGTCAACTTAATCTCCAAGGCATAAATAAGTAAAATGAATAATATGACAGTTGTTACTTACACAACTCAAATCAACCCACACCTCATAAGGACTGAAATTGAAAGCATGTAAGAAAGTGTAATTAAAGCATACAATTTGACTTACAAAAATGCATAATGAAGGCTAGAATTAAACCCTCCCACCATAGGTAAGGTTTGCATGTAAATTTAAGAGGTATGGGACAATTTTAACTTGTCCCACAAGCTTCCAAAATCAGCCTCCAAGGAAAAATTTGAATTTCAAAAGGAGGTGGAGTGTTTCATTCTCCAAAATTTATTTACACGTCACTTACACATTTCTTACAAAACTTTAATTTTAGGCCAACAACTTTAATAGTTACTTTCTTATGTCCCAATTTGATTAAATAATTTTAACAACATGTTTACTCACATTAAATTACCACAATTAATAAATAATGAAAGGGGTAAACACATCACCTAATAAACACATACAAACATAAATAAAAAAGAACCAAATAAATAAATACACATAACCCTTGGTCACATTTAAAGGTGATCCCCCCCATTAGATGAATCCCTAACAATCAAACACACACACACACATGAACAATACAAGTTGTCATGGTGACCTTGTTGAATTCATCTAGAATTCCAATGTGGTTGGTCTTCAATCCCTCAATGTTTGTTGTGATATTTTTAACCTCCACAATACAAATACCCCTTCGGCCTCGTGGCCATATCATAACATCCAAATGAATATGATATAATTTCAAAATCATAAATATATATATGAATCACAACATCTATACAATCAATAATATCGCTTACAATTTCATCAGCAACTATATAATCATCAATTTTAAATTCAATTTTCTCTATCTACTCAATATATCCAAATATCACATGTCTAAACAACATCCATAAATATATATAACCATGTCCAATAGCATGTCAACATCTATACAAAATGTCTCTAACAATCATCATGCATCATATATGAATCAGAGTCAACAATAATCCATGATCTGACATCTAACACCGTACTAAATCAAAACTATACTAATGTCCATAATATAGTTAGCAATATCATGATCAATATAAAAAGTGTCGAAGGGAAGTGGGCACTACATCCCCATCCCCTTAGACTCGACTTCCTCCTGGAAGTCATTGGAAAGAGAGATAGGAACAAATGCAATAGAAAAAGGATCACTCCATTATTGGATTTCTTGCTTCAAACAAGTGTGGGTCTACGGAACCTAAGTTTGGTCCAATGCAATTCAGCAAGAAGAAGGGAGATTGTAAGGGATGAGTTCTAAACTTTTTGCATGCAAGGCTATGAACACTTAAATCTAGAGTAAATTTATGCTATTAACCAAGATATCACACATAACAATATAACATGTGAGAGAGTTCAAAGAGTTTCATGTAATCTAGTAACCACCAAGTTTAGACTCGAGTTAATGACCCATGGTACAGTATTCCATGAGTTTGAGACATGACCACATACCGTTCCCTTAGGGTCGGTAAGTGTAATCACAACATACTACATTAACTACATCAGTTACAGTATGGTGGTAGACGTTTAGCTACCATGACGTTTCAAGGTATTGTAGGTCTCGACAAGGCTAGCAAAAATCAACTATGGCCAAATTTGCATGAGGCAATACATCAGTCTACTCACAGGTCTGCACCCAATTTGACAATCACACATACGATGAGGGTTAATACACTCAAAGTATGACCCTAAATCAGAACATGAAGCATCCTGAAAATGCACAGTCATACAGATACAATTAACATAGTTCATCACAACATAAAAGTGACAGTGCAAGACCACAAGGTGGTCCTATAGTCTGATTTCTTCAGAACTTTTATTTTAAGAATCGAACACACCATACAAACTTGTTTCTTTAAAGAAGTCAACTAGTCATAGCAACACATTGATAAAATCACATATCACAATATGCCACAATGCTCCCCTAGCAACTAGCGTCATCCACATAATAATTCTTTTCACACGCCACAAACATTAATTTACACGTGAACTCTTCACTAGAATCCACAAGAAGGAGAGAGAATACTCTCATCAACCAACACATCAACATGATAACAAATACGCACTGAGTGACATACACATCACGTGCGTTCACAATATCACAATTACGACAATAATCACATCACGCTTAAAGCACATTACTCTTCCAATATAAATCATCATCATGCAACATCATCATCATCATCAGTATCATCATGTAACACCACCACCACCATGCAACATCACCATACAACACCAATCCGGCCCATAGGTTCGAGAGCATGAACCTACGCTCTGATACCAAAATGTAACACACCAAAAATACCAACACAAGGACAACACAGTGGAATACAGGATAAATTTTTTTTTGACTTGCTTGAAGATAATACGACACTACACAAGTTCTCTAGGGAATACAACCGACCAAAGACATGCTTTCCACAACACGGACCCACACTAGTTACAGATAGACATGAGGCACACACTAAGGACACCATGGTTCATCTAAAGTATGCAGTCTTACAACAAGGTCTTCCCACAGAAGGTTTCTTTAGAATCATGTTTTAGCTGTAAGTGTTCTTACATTTTTTTACTTTTCACAGAGGAATCATAATAGGAGAATTTGAAAGTCATGTCTCCTTTGAAGAATTTTCCCCTACCTTGATAATGTTAATAAACAGTGAAAACCAATTATTGGATGGTAAGAGGTTGCTTCATTAACTTGATGAACTAGTTCATTGGTTAGGAGGCAGTTTGTTTATCAAAGCTCTCAACTTCATCAAACTGTTTTCAACGTTGTGCTCTTAAACATATATGTTTTACATCTTTTAAGTGGTCATACTTATTTTATTTTATTTTTACAGTACATGATTGTCTAACTCTTGGATTCATCATTAAGATCTTATTAGTTATTAATAAGATTTCATTGGGGTCAAGAGTCTAATCAGAAAAATTAAAGGTTTCACTAGGGCTTCACTTGAAGAGATAGAAATAAGTATATTGTTTACATTTTCAATGGGTAAGACAGATCGAAGAGTTTCTTAGTCAAGTTCCCTCTATTTTTTTTTTTAATAATCTTATTATCTTCCAAGAATTCAATCATTGATTTCACCTTAAGACCATTATGAGGATTTACCACAATAAGAAATTGTTGATTAGTTTACGCAGAATCACAAGGTATATTTGTTTCTCTTGTTTTCTTTATGCTAGGTTCCAAAACATAGTCCTTTACCAAACGACACAAGACCAAGGTAACTAGAGCGATGCAAGATGATTCAAGTTCGGATAATGAATTAGGTTTGACAATTCAAGGATAAATCATATTCTGAAAAGTGAAAATTAACAAAGGATACGCATGTCAAAACAAGTTCATTTAATCTTATTGACAATAATATTTCTCAAATTGACTTTCAAACGATAACAACAACCTACAAGAGAACAATACAAAATTGTAACACAATGCCTTCTAGATAGCCTCCACAATTTCCATACCAATGATGTAAAGCAAAAGAAAACATTCGTACAACAGCAATTCCTAAGAAGGATGGAATCCACTTTCTACACGTGTTTCTTTTTCTCTCTCTTTTTTTTTTTTCTTCTTTTCTACTCAGGAAAAATCCTCCTGCACATTTGTTAGCACATGTCAGTTCGCAAGAACTGAGCACGATAAAAGCTATATCATTAAGACATTATGTTGTTATCTAACTGTTTCAAGGAAGAAAAGTACCGTTGAAGAAGAAAACAATAATTCAAGAGACTAAACAAGAGCAATTAAAGAGCTGTCCAAAAGCATAAACTGTCTAAATAAAAGGGATGGCACTAACTCTATTCAATTAACATTTTCACATAGGAGCAGTTAATAAACATCATAGTGAAATTTCACCCATATCACAATAATGACCATCATTAACAAGATAACATTTCGAAACAAAAACAATTACAGGAAGAGGGTTAATTTCAAACGTGATCTATCCCTATTTGTTTAAGTTAGTTCACCAAGCCAAGGATTCACTATGCCACTGGAAGATCCCAAACAATCAATCGACAAGAGAATATCTAAACCAACATGACTTATTAATATTAAGATGATGTGCCTATAACAGTTAATTTTATGTCAGTACAGAATAAATAAATTGGACAGAAAAGGGGTGAAATGCACAAATGACCTCGCATGGGTCACATCCTATCCTAACAATCCTTCTATTAGACTTTCTTCTAATCAAGAGAATGTCTTAAGAAAAAGGACAAACTTGACAAGACCAAACATATCCATTATAATTCTTACAGGTGGGTTACTCAATCATTCACAAGAACACAACACAAGATACCTAGCTTCCAAAGGATCTGTCGTCAACAACAAGTTGACTTAAACCTTTTTGGTCAATACATAACCATTCTACTACAATGACGGCAAGGAGGTCGTATCACAACGATCATCACAAAACCCAGTCAAACAAAGAGTTTCCAAACACACCAACCTATGAGTCACAGGAGAATGAAATTTAAGCATCTTTACGGAGCAAAACGTAGGGTAATTTCTTATGCATAAAACCAACATCCCAATATTAAGATTTGAAAACTTCCTCAACAATGATCCAGTAGATCTCATATCCTCCAACATGTGTGAAACAAAAACAAGGTACGAAAAAGAGTATTTCCTCTAACATTTTAAGCTATCCAAAAGAAATGTGAGTATCGTCAAAAGAAAACATTCCATAGGTTCAGCTACATTCCTCGAGACATACAACAGTCACCAAGGGAGAGAAGGTGGTTCCAAAGACAACAATCTCCAAACGGTGATCTTGAATTGATATCAATTATGAAAATCAAACATGACACTTGAAGAATAAAAGTATTTCCTCGAGCGATTCAAAACAAAATAACAAAAGCAACTAACCTAGTTGAAAGTAATATCAACTTGGCTCAAAACGATAATCAGTCAAGCTAAGCACGCACCAAGCCAACCGGAAAGGTTTACTAGAACCTAAAACAACTGAAAGAAAAGGATAGAGACAGGAATAGCATCATTCACCTATACACGATGCACTCGCAGTACTCAATCACCAATTGCAAAAACCCAACATAGACCAGAACTACAGATCTCGAGCCGAAACATGAATAAGAACATAACAGGAACTATAAGGTTGAGTCCAACGACAATGTTTGGTAAAACATTCAAATCGTGAGGCCAACGCATAAAACTCAAGAATTTTCATTACAAGACCCCCGCCTCTTTTGTTTTATTAGTCCTAAGAACAAAGTTCACCCAACTAATATTTATTAAAAACCCAGAAAACAATATAAGGGCTTCAACCAACGCGATCATTTCTAACACTAAAACAAATACAAACGAGCAAGGAAAGTGGAAACCAAACAGTATACCATCACACGAGACATTAATACGAAGAGTAGAGTTATTTAGTGATTCAATTAAATAACAGCATAAGAATTAATGGTATAGAGAATATCGTGCCTGATTAAGCTCCCGCAGTCGATAACAAGATGGACGTGGCCTGCAACAGTAACCCAACCAACGCAACTTCTCTTCCTCGGCCTGCTGAAGGTCCAAACTCTGTTAACGGCCATGCTCTTGACTTCATAACATCAATTGTATAGTCCGTAATGTGCATCCCTGCCCATATACTGATGGGGTAAAAGTTAAAGCCTCGTTTTACAATATCATGGAGATGCTGTGACATTGAACTGTTTTCGAGAAACTTGTGCAAGACTGGGATGATAAGCTGGGGGGGGGGTTTGGAGGAAAGGAAAAAGAAAAAGGAGTGGTGAAGAGATGTTCTGAGAGAGAAGGGCTTTGCAATCAATCCAGCACTTCAGGGACACTCTGAAATTACATGCCTGCAAATGTTTGCCAATGGCTACAAATGGCTGGACACCACCTCGCATACCTACAACCAGCATTGCTATTTGAAGTGGTGGAACATTTCGTTTCTCCCCATCCTCCTCTTATATATCGCATGGAGTTTAAATGCTAGAACCAAAGTTGAAGATAGTGAAGGTTGATGGCAAAGCAACAAAGCTTACAATAGCAATGCCAATTGTCATCAGTACAGCAGAGATAATAAGCTGCCTCTTCAAAACAGGTTCAATTTCCTTAACCGCCTTGATCTCAAAGAAGTCGGTTGCAAACAATGTTGTGATTAAGCATATCACAATACCCATTGCGCTGATAAGCAAAGGATAGCACATGGAAGTGAAATCATGAGAGTTGCCAAAGGATGAAATGGATGCCACAACAAGAGCAGCACAAGAAGATTCAGCATAGGACCCAAACAAATCTGAGCCCATCCCAGCAATATCTCCAACATTATCACCAACATTATCAGCTATAACTGCAGGGTTCCGAGGGTCATCTTCAGGTATGTTCTGCTCAATCTTACCAACTAGATCAGCACCAACATCAGCAGCCTTGGTGTAAATTCCTCCACCAACTCTTCCAAAAAGAGCCATTGCAGACCCACCAAGACCATAGCCAGTAATGGCCTCAAAGAGACCCTCCCAATCATCTCCGTAGTAAATCTTGAAAACATTAATGCTGATGTAGAGGACAAGAAGTCCATTGGCAGCAAGCAAAAATCCCATCACAGCCCCAGACCTAAATGCAGTAATGAAAGCCTTTCCAACACCCTTCCTAGCTTCCAAAGTAGTTCTGGCATTTGCATAAGTTGCAATCTTCATTCCCAGAAAACCAGATAACACTGAAGTCAAAGCACCAAGCAGAAAGGCTATAGCACTGAATATAGCATTTGCAAGCGCGGGTTTGCACATCTTTTCCTTCGCATAGGTACAGGGTTGAGATTTGGTGCTAAAATTCTCCACCGAACCAAGGAACAAAAATATAATAGCCCCAAAACACACAGTAAATACCCCCAGATACTTGTACTCTGTAAACAGGAACGAAGTAGCCCCTTCGGAGATGGCGTTCTGTATCTCTGCGCATTTGATGACAGCCCGGCGGCCATCAATTCCATCTTCCTCCGCCTCATCGAGCAAATGATCGTTGTACCCATTTGACGCCGTGGAGGGCGCGACTTTGACGCGAGACACAAACACCCACTGCAACAATGCAAACGCTATTCCAATAACAGCCGCTACAGGAACCAGTATTTCCGTCAGCATTTCGCTCAGTAGAGGACCCGCCATTGCCAAATCCTCTCAGGGTTTACACAGCTGCTCCTGCGACTCGAACCGAGCTCTATCGGATCCCAAAGCAAACGCTCCAAATAAAATATGTAGGCAACATCCACATCGGGTAGACACACCGAGAATCCCGAATTTGAGGATGCATTCGATACAGAACAGATAACAATGTAGCTGGACAACCTGCACATTGGAAGCGCTCAAAAAGGCTTCACTAAAACTTTATCTCGTCCTTCTACTACGGCTGCAAGATTTTGCGACAGCTGAACATGGCTGTGGTCGCGTGCAAGCAGAACACCAGGATCAACACCAACAGCTCCCTGGCTCGCCCTGCAGCAGCTGTCACACTTTCTCTCTCGGGAGGCCACTGATTTTCTGAGATAACTTCACTTCTCGACCCTGTAGCTGCTGCATAAAGCCAGTTTCTTCCTCACGGAACTCTCCTAGAAGGATTTCAGTTCAACACTCCACTGAAACCGCCTGCACAACAAGATTTTGAGAATCCACACCCACCCACGCAACATCAGGGCGACAGAACTTTCATTTCACCATTAATGAATCCACTGTACAGCACACGCCAAGGAGGAGCAGGTCAAAATGAGGTGACAGGGTTATAAATTGCGGTAGGTTGAGACAGTTAGTATGTTGAAAAAAAATGGAGATAGCTGGTGGAGGGCAGGTAGAAAAGGAGCCAATGCCCAGCGGGCATTACAACAACACGCAAGGAGGTTGCTTCTCAAACAATAGATAAGTCTCAATCCAAAAGGACCACAACTCACATTCGTCGAGCTATAGGATGATAAGGGTATGATGACCCAAAAATCTCACAAGAAAGGCACATACATCTATGAAGTAGAAGTACTAAGCAACTAGAATACATTACTATTCACCAGGTGTTTCACAATTTTAGGTAGGTGACAGATTTACAGGTTCAACTATACATTGCACTTAATACACATAAATCTTACTTATTTTATAACTCAACTAATTAAGTCAAAAGTTGTAGTTTCCTTTTTCCTAGCACATTCCTTTATAAGTTTTCTTAATTGAAATATTCCCTTTTTATTCTAATATCACATGTTTGCATTATAAGGATCACCACTAAGGTGGCCATGATATCTCACCATTATGTATAGGTGGACAAACAAAATATTTATTCTACTCCTAGGGGAGGTATATGGACAAGGTTTTCCTTTTCTATTCTTCTACATGGTTTTTATTCATTCGATTAATCTACCAAGGTTAAACCAAGGACCATTTTCTCTTTCTATGTTCCAGTTTATTTGGTAAACTTAAAGGCCAAATCTGTTCAATTACAATTTTATGATGTTTGGGTGAGTCAATTTGTCAATTAAAGAAAATTTAATGAGAAGGAATGGTAAACATATCACACTATTACTTTTATGGGAGAGAGAGGTAATTCAACACATCACATTTTTTATTCTAAGGAAACAAGGGATGTTCAACATAGAAAGCACATTATTAATTTGGTAAGAACGAGGAAACAATCGACCAAAATCAATCACAACAATATTTCAAGATTTTTCCACTAATTACAAGTATCATAAAACATTCCTATTGGGTTTCTACAAGTTCTCAAAATAAGTTACGAGGAAGACCCATTAAGGAACCATAATTACTTTTACTGATATAGTAGGGTTTATCATTGTTTTTTGTTTTGGCGAAAATATTTTACTCACCTAATAAGACAAGGAAAGTTTTCAAATCTACACCCATATTACCACAGGATACCACCAACCAAGCAATCAAAATGAAAAGGAAATATTTTAACTATAAGAACACCACAAACTCATCTAAAGTGTCAAATGTATGCAGATAATTAGCCATCTTATTCAACATGGATTTGCGACCAAGAGTTAAAGTTTTGCAAGAGAATCACATTATAAAATACCACCGAGATTAAATTATCAAGGTCTACTTACACTATCATCACCAACGTCATGGTCCAAAAGACTCAAAGCATCCATAAGTGTCTCCGCATAATCCAAAATTAATAGGTCATAGAGTATTATTCATAGTATCTAAAAAAAGTTAAGGAAAGGGTAGACTTATATATAGGTCAAGAGGGAAAACATAAAAACTTAATTTACACACAATACTTGAATGGGATTAAATATAACCATAATTACCAAGATGTATGCAATCCTTAAGTCACTACTTAATATAATGAAATGAGAAACTCTTGATAAAACTAGCATGCCATCGAAGAGAAGACACTACCAGAAAAACATTTTTCCACTAACATCCAAAGGTAGCCAAAAGCAGACCAATCCCACCATAATTCATCAACCCATAATAAAACACCTCTACTCCGATGAGGTTCAAGCTCTTATCATATTGTAAGAGAATCACCACCACCGCTAATAGGCTGCCAACTAGAACACACAACACTACGAACTCTCTTCCCAACAAGGTAGAGTAATTAAAAGGTCACTCTAAGATCCTAGATACACTCAAGGTTCCATTCATCTAAAACCAAGGCATAACTTTAAGCACCTAAGAGGACATTCAAGACACCTAGGGTGTACCCCCATATGACAAAATGTATGAATACAAGTAACATAGAACCATCTCATCATCATGTAAGAATAATTCCACGTAACGTTTAGCTAAGAAGCCAACAACATAACGAGCTCTGAGTCACCAATCAAAATAAAGTCTAAGAAATATCGGTAATCAAGAAAAGTGGCTAAGTAGTTACATTACAAAGTCTTAAAATTCTCACAAAAATATAAATAACCAGAAGAGCCTTAGAGATTCTCAATCCAATCATAAAATAAGATGCTGGTCCTTGATAAAATGACACAAGCTTATGAATGTAAAATACAAAACGTTAACACCACATTCACTTCGCAGCCCTTCCTGGCCAGCAATAGGGTTACTCTACCTCGAGGTCAGTTCTAAGGACACATGCATAGGATTGGGTCATAAAATACACCCAGAATTAATGTCCACTCTCCCATACTAGTAACAAAATGAAAAACTGACAACCAGACCAACTTTCGTAACTACTGAAGGAAGGAAGATCTAAGTAGCTTCTAATTAACTCTTCCCAACCCCAGGACACAACCACTATTGTCCAACCAAAATATTCATACCATACAATTTATCATTCCAACAACTCCAATAAGGAAGGGTCTTAACAAAGGGCTTAATGCGTCATATAATTAAATCAAGTTTTAGACTTATAAAACAACACATTTTCAAAGGGGAACCAAGTTTCCACTCCTCTATAAGCTCACAAAAATCATATTAATTTGACATTCTTAATTACCCGGGTTCATAAAAAATGCCGCTGAGCGAGTACAACTTCAAACAACTTATTATTTTATTATTATTTTAATTTTGGTAGTTCAAATAAACAAAGTAATGTAATGTTTCTTCATAGACATTTCTTTTTCAATTTTCAAATAAGTTTTTTTTCTGAGATTCAAAAGTGTGCTAGGTTTACAGTTCATGCCTCAAGTTTTCTAGTGTGCCCAAGTGTCCAAGATTTGAACTCGCGGCTCTGATACCAAGTGTAACGCCCGCTAAAATCTCCCACTTGAGACCCATGAACAACCTAGGTTTAGTTATAAAATTAAGGAATATTTTTTGTTAAGGTTTTAACAACCAAAGTCTCAAGGACAATTAAATTAAACTGATAACTTTTACCATTATAATATTCACTAATTCCACATCACAAAGCAACAACTATAATAAGTCCACACCTAGCTCAAATCTACTTAGGGGTTAATTTAATCACTGATTACATTGACATTTTAGCTAAATATTCCCTGATTAAAATTTTAGGGTTAACAGACCAAACCAATTAAATACCCAAGGTATTTAATTTCACAAGATCTAAGACAAGAGCAGGATCTAATTACAGTATGCAAAAGAATACATATTTAAAATCATCAAAGTAAATTCTTACTTACCCACTCCCAGAACTCAATTAAATATTTGATTTTATTCCTCTAATTTTTAATGAAATTCAAACATCCTAAAAACATTCTCATTAGGTAGGGAATTTCCACATGTTTCCGTTGATATAAAGAAGTCCTCCTAACTCCTCATATTTCTCAAGTTATGGACCAGCGGAACTTGGGGTGAAAATTTTCTAAAATGCGGGCCTGGGAGGAAACGTTTCCCCAACTCGGGCCTATGGAATTCGAAGAGAAAATTTTCCCGGAGGAGAAATTTAGATTGGAAGAGCGGGGAAGCAAAATTTTCTCAGACACTAGCCGGCAGTACGAAGAGGACATTTATCGCTTTTCCCCTTTTAATACAAAAGGCGCAATTTGCCTCCATGCTCCCACGAGTCCGTAAGGGAACACATGTTAGCATTTCCAAATTCTGGTGGAAAGTTTGGCCATCGGATAATTTTAAGGATTTTATTCTTTTTGTTTTTTTGTGACACCCAAAAAAGGCACGTGTCAATCAATGATTGGTTGCGGGGCCGCGGGGCCATTGAGGCAAAATTGCCAAATTAACTTTTTGGACTTAGATCATTTTTAGATAAAATGAAGGCTTGTGGATTAGTGGAGCGGTGGGAAACTTCATGAATTTTCTTGTTTTGGGATAAAAGTAAAAAAAGGAAATTTTTAGCCCACGCGTCCATCCAATTATATTTCATTCATTTAAAATTTTATAGTTAGATTATTTTGAGCCCGAAATGAGGTAAAATTTTCAAAAGGCCATAAATTTTAATTGGGAACTTAGTTTTTGGCAAATGAGCAATTTCTGGAAAGCTCTCAGCTTCCTCTTGTCAGATAAACCTTAAAAATTTTATTTTTATAACTTTAAAGGGTCAATTTTGAGAAAACATCTTTCTATCACTTAGAAAGTGATCTGGTATTTTTAACTTATCAAGTTTGTTCAAATTTTTCGTTAATTATTTTCCCACTTGCCAAACAGGCATGGAGGATTTTACTTGGAAGATTTTAGAATATATTTCAAGGGTTAAATTTTTTGATTGAAGATGAATTCAAATTTCCCCATTTTAATAGAAAAAAAGACTGAGAAATTGTTTGACCCTGATTTTGAAAGGTTCTATAAAAAATTCTTAAGTATTATAGTTAGTGTGGGATTATTTTCATCTTTCTTAGCTTGTATTAATGTTTCAAATGTCTTTCCTAGTCTTCAGGGTTATTTTGTACATTTTCTAATAATTATTTGCCACGTTGAAAATGACTAAGAAAGATCTAATTCGAAAGGATCAATTTTCCATTTTCTTCTTCCAAGCATTAGGATACATTCCAATTCCAATCTAATACATTTAGTTGATTCAAATCAAACTATTCAAAACCAAAATGCAATTCTAATTTGTAATTTTACACATTTAAAAAGATAGAGCTCTGTGTTTTCCTCACACGCATTTCTTCCTTTCAAATGGAGATTTCAAATACATTTAAATGATCAGATTAAATACAACAATGCAATTTGAGAAAGGTAATACAACAATTTATTGGTTCCCAAAAGACAACTTACAAATTATTTCTTTCATTCTTAAATTTCATCATACAGAATACAATTATTTCTTTCAAAAGAACAAAAATGGAGTATATCTCTTTCACATTTCAATCTTACAACTTTCGTGTTCAATACAACATATTTCCATTACAAAACATATGCAATTTCACTTACTTCAAGTGGGAAGGTTACAATAAGATTTATCTCAACAAGGGATTGTCAACTATTTTATTTCATTTTCCTTTGCTCTAGAACAACAACATGTAGATTTATCATTCTTCCAATTCTGATCACAACAAGAACAGGGGAAAAGGCAATGCTCTCCACCTAACCAAGACATCCAATGACAAGGAGAAGCCATCCTTCTTCATTGGCTCTCGAGTGCTAACCAAAAAGCAATGGAAGATGTGATTTAACTCATGGTAACAACAAGCTTCCACAAACACACATATAAATTTCATATTCAAAACACAGTCCAAAACAAAACTAAAGTTTTCCACCACATTAAACATAATAAAAAACAATACTCATGATTCATTATGCAAGCCAAAGGAGAAAGAAACTATGGGGGATGTTGCTTATACCTTCCAAAGGGGAAAATTGAATATCACCACCTAAGAACAACACATCATACATACATATATATACATATATATATATATATATATGAATAACATTTAAAAACCCTTTTATGCCCTTATGCCTCCCCCAAGTAACCCTTATTCCTCACATTTTCTTATGTCTTCCCAAACTCTTATGGCACCCCATAACGAGTAACGAAATGCAAGAAATTTCTTTGTAAGGTGGAACCCAGATCCCAACTCCCTCCACCCTTATACCTCCCTAAAACACACTTGTTCCTCCCACAAAGAAACTCCATAGTCCTCTCCTACACCATTCCTATGCCATCTACCCAACAACCCGCAATATCTAGCAAAACATTCACACAAGAACATTTACATATATAAAAGAAGATAATTTCAAGAGCCAAGCTCCTACCTCTCCATGGTGGAGTTGTTCCAAGTTCCAAAATAGCAAGCTTTAACCCCAATGCAAGCAATCAAAAATAGCCAAGCACAAGTATGCAACAATCTTCCAAAAACTTCTCTAAGTAAGAGCTATCAAAATAGCAAGAAATATTCACCCAAAATGAAGTCTCCAAAAGTGAATCAACCAAAAGAGTGTAACCCCCAATCAATAAAATGAATTCGAATATATAGAGAGGGAAGAGAAGAGGATGAGGTGGATCCAAGTGGAATGCCCCATCACACATTCTCAACTCCAACTCATAATTCAACTTCAATCTCCAAGGCACAATAAATAAGCAAGTGAATAAATGACATTTTTACTTACACACTCAAATCAAACCCACACCTCATAAGGACTGAAATTGAAATCATCTAAGAAAGTGTAATTAAAACATACAACTTTACTTACAAAAATGCATAATGAAGGCTATATTTAAACCTTCCAATCATAGGTAAGTTTGGCATGAAAATTTAAGAGGTATGGGACAAGTTTAACTTGTCCCATAAGCTTCCAAAATCAGCCTCCAAGGAAAAATTTGAATTTCAAAAGGAGGTGGAGTGTTTCATACTCCAAAATTAATTTACACATCACTTACACATTTCTTACAAAACTTTAATTTTAGGACAACAACTCTAATAATTACTTTCTTATGTTCCAATTTGATTAATTTATTTTAACAACATGTTTACTCACATTAATTTACCACAATTAATAAACAATGAAAGGGGTAAACACATCACTTAATAAACACATACAAACATAAATAAAAAGAAACCAAATAAATAAATACACATAACCCTTGGTCACATTTAAAGGTTATCCCCCCAATTGGAATCACTTACAATCAAACACACACACATACAAACAATACAAGTTGCCATCATGACCTTGTTGAATTCATCTCGAATTCTGATGTGGTTGGTCTTCAATCCCCCGATGTTTGTTGTAATATTTTTAACCTGCACAAATCAAATACCGCTTCAACCTCGTGGCCATATCAGAACATCCAAATGAATATAATATAATTTGAAAATCATCAATATATATATGAATCACAACAACATCCAGACAATCAACAACATCACTTACAATTTCATCAACAACTATATAATCATCAATTTTAAATTTAATTTTCTCAGTCTACTCAATATATCCAAATCACATGTCCAAACAACATCCATAAATATATATATAACCATGTCAAACAGCATGTCAACATCTATATAAAATGTCTCTAACAATCATCATGCATCATATATGAATCAAAGTCAACAATAATCCATGATCTGACATCTAACACCATACTAAATCATCAATATAATAATGTCTATAATATAGTCAATGTTATCATGATCAATATCAAAATTGTCGAAGGGACGTGGGCACTACATAATGTAACATTTTCCCACTTTAAGTGGATGATCTTGTATATTATTTATGATGGAAAGATGGTTTCTATGGGCTATGAAAGTTGTAAATTTAATTGTGAAAGAGATATACTCTGTTTTTCTACTTTTGAAAGAATGTGAAAGAAATCATATTCCTGTATATTGTAATTGAGGAATGAAAGAATAAATTGTAAAGGTGTCTCTTTGAATCAATAAAGGATTGCATTACTTTACTCAAATGACATTATTGGGTATTGAAATTTGATTGTTGAATGTATTTTAAAATTCTATTGGAAGGATGAAAAAGTGAATACGTATGGAGAAATGTCATAATACTCTATTTTTTTTTTAAATAAAAGTTTTAGAAATCAGAATTGTATTTTGGCATTTTCAATACTTTTCTTGAGTCAACTTCGTATGTTAGACTGGGTTGGAATGAATTCATAGTTTAAAGTTAGCAAATGAAAATAAATCTATTCGAATTTAACCTCTATTAGGAAACTTTCATACTGGCAATTATTAATCGGAAAGTAAACAAAATGAACTTGCAACATCAAAAAGACAAAATGAAATATCAAATTTTATTTGTAAGGTAAAAATGACCCCAAACATACCAAAAATACTTATGCAAATTTTATAGAACCTTTCAAATCAAGCAAAGGCAAAATTACAGAGTTCTTGCTGTATAAAATTGATAAATTTTGAATAGAAATCAATGAATCAAACTTAACCTTACAATCTATCCTAAAATATTCCAAGGCTAAAATCTTCCAAGTAAAATCCTCCATCCCTGTTTGGCAAGTGGAAAAAGAATTAACGACAAATTTGAAAACAATTGATAAGTTAAAAAAACCAGTTTACTTTCTATGTGACAAAAGATGTTTTATCAAAATTGACCATTTAAAATTTATCAAAATCAAATTCCTAAGGCTGCTATGAAAAAAGGACGTCGAGAGATTTTCAGAAAGTCCTTGTTTTACAAAAACTGAGTTTCCAATCAAAATTTATGGCCTTCTGAAGTTTTTACTCCATTTTGGGCTCGAAATAATCTAACTGTCAAATTTGAAATGAATAAAATATTCTTGGGAGAACCCATGGGTTAAATTTTTTCTCTTTTCCCAAAAGGTACAAAGTCATGAAGTTTTCCGCCGCTCTGCTAATCCACAAGCCTTCATTTTGTCTAAAAATGATCTAAGTCTAAAAAGGTAATTTGGTAATTTTTCCTCCATGACCCCACAACCCCACAGCCAATCGTTGATCGACACGTGGCCTCATTAGGTGTTGGTGGAGACTCGGATCGATTTTAGCCTTAAGCGCTTTCAAATATAAATTTGGAAAAAATTGTAAGGTTTCCCCCGTAGCCCCGCTGGCCCGCAGGTAATTAGGTGCTGCCACGTGCCTTCACGAGGCATCGACGGAAGTTAAAGCCTTAACGCCTCAGAAAATTTTTGGGAAAAATTTGCAAATTATCCCCGTCGGCTGCTAAACCGTAGCTAAGGGTTGGCTAACATGTGGCATCTTCTCACGTCGACAAAGGTGCGGGTTCCTTTCGACCCTTTTTGCCCTTATTTTTGAATAGTCAAATTTCTAAAATGTTCCTCTCCGACCCGTTGACCCACAGACAATAAAGAGATGCCACGTGGCCTCCTTTGGAGTCGACTGAGGTTCGGTTGTAAAATTCGCTTTGTCCCAAAAGGTCAAAAGCACTAAATTTCTTCCCCGTTCCGCTGGCCTACGTCTCAGAAAATTTTTCTTCCCCACTCCGCCATTCCACTTTTCTCCTCACGGAGAATTTTCTCTTCGAAGTTTGCAGGCCTGAGTTGGGGAAAATTTTCCTCCCCAAAACCCGTAGGCCCACTCTTGGGAAAAAATTTCCTCCCCAGACCCCGTAGGCCCACTCTTGGGGAAAAATTTCACCCCAAGTTCCGTCGGTCCATAACTTGAGAAAATATGAGGAGTTAGAAGGACTTCTTTATATCACCAGAAAGGTACATAAATTTCCTATCTAATGCGAATTTTTTCAAGAAGTTTTAATTGCAATAAATCATGGGGAAAAATAATATTTAATCTTTAACCGAGTTCTAGGAATGGGTAAGTAAGAATTTACTCTGATGATTTTAAATATGTATTCTTTTCCCCCCACTTTAATTAAACCATGCTCTTGTCTTAGATATTATGGAATTAAATACCTTGGGTATTTAATTGTTCTGGTCCCTTAACCCTAATATTTTAATAAGAGAATATTTAGCTAAAATGTCAATGTAATCAGTGATTAAATTAATCCCTAAGGAGATTTGAGCTAGGTGTGGACTTATTACACTTGTTACTTTATAATGCGGAATTAGTAATTATTATAATGGAAAAAGTTATTAGTTTAATTTAATTTTCCTTGATATTTTGGTTGTTAACACTTTAAAAAAAAATTATTCCATAATTTTGTAAATAAACCTAGGTTGTTCATGGGTCTCAGGTTGGAGATTTTAGCGGGCGTTACAGATCCAAAGATCGGTTTGTTGATATCTTTACAAAAGCTTTGGGAAATGATTTTTTTTGAGTATTTGAGAACTTGTTTGGGAGTTTGTGATCAGGATTATGTCATATCTAGAAGTACACACTCAGTGCCAGAAACATAATATTTTGAAGATCTAAATTAAGGGAGAGTGTTTCAAAATAGATAATTTCTCCCACATGTTTTAATCACTTTTTTGGGAAAAGTAAAAGTAAGTTGTTTTTCATGCATAGGTTATTTTTAAATAGATGTTCCTAGTTTTAGAAAAAGTTAATAAAACAAATAAATCTGAAGCTTTGTATTGCACAAAAGCATGCGGTAATTTTAGGAGAGTGGAGTGTTTTATTGTTAGATGAAAGCCATCTATTTATTAGAGACAATTGTAAGTGTTTTTATATAACACATTCAGAGATTGTATTGAGCGGAAGCTCTGACAAGGAAGAATAAATATATGCACAGAAGTATTGATCTATGTTTGCAATAATCTGTTTTATTTGCAATTCTTTATTTTATTTCTGTTAGTTGTTATTTTATGTCCCTGATTTCTACAAGAATTGTATGGTTATCAAGTTGTGATGTACAATAATACATTCTACTAAGTATGTAAGTTCATCATGTATTTTTTGTGAAATGTGGAGTTAGTCTCCCGAATATCTATTTTATGTTACATAATTGTCTAGTGCACAACATTGTCCTTGCAATCCTTTTCGAGCAACAAACTTGGAATAATTAATCTTGTTTAAAGGAAAATGTGTTTATAAAGTATAACTCTTAGTGTTAAGGTCTATTGTTGTGTGATTCTATCCTAGCATTTGAATACTATATGTAAAGGAGTCTTAGTACGGGGCATGATCAACAATACAAGTTAGAGCCAATTTTCTTAAGGAAGCACTTCAAGTTTTGGGGATCTTAGAATCCCTATGACCTGAGTGCGGACGCGGTCTTAATGCTCTCCAAATCACGACAGTTGATGAGTATTTGTAATAATTGTGTAGGGAAAGTATTGATTGTCACAATGATATGAGGTGTGACAGTACTGTTGAATTATAATATTGAAAGGAATTGGCATGCCCATATGTCATATACAGAGTTGCTTCGTTGACGATCAGACTCGTGGTGCTATTTCTCTCAATAAGATGACCCGACGCTTTGCTTTGTTCAAAATCTGTTATCAGTTAATCTTTATGTCAATGCATATTGTTTGTTTTGAGTGGTTGTTGTATGTCTATTATGGAGAATGCAAGCTGTAAGGAGATTCTTCTCTTGTCACCTTCAAGTTGTCTGCATCAGCCACTTCCGACTTCCATTGTGGAATGTCTCTCTACCGAAGAATGTCTCATTGTTAGTAGTGTATATACCAATGCAACGCCTGTTTTCACATCTAAACCTCAATAACCGTATTTATACCTTGCAATACGTTGTATATATTTTAAACAACGAAAAACAAAACATAACTTTCAAGAGATACAATTGTAATATGCATACTCTCAAATTCGTAATTGTCTAAACGGGGATGCATGGTAGTGTAACCTTACAAACAGGCGACCGTCAAATATAAATCGTGACACCAGGATATCGACTTTTGTTCACACTTATATCGAATATAATCTACCCCATGTACAAGTACGGAAAAAGAAGGGAGCGATATGAATGCGATAAGGAGCACCTTATCGTCCTTACCTTTACGTTTTGATGGATTGCTTAATCCCAAAGGACTGAAACATGCCTTATCTCTTCAAAACTAAACAGAAGAATGATCGATTCTGGATAGAATTGCAATCAATATATTCAAAGTTGTCCACCCCTTTGAAATGTTGTGAACGTAGGAGGCCTTTCAGAAGAATTCGGCAGATAAGATGTTATTAGTCTGTTAGGAATTCGATATTCCGAAAAGCTTTTTATCTTTGTTATGTTGTTAGTGTATCTTACACCTATGTTTCTCTTACAGGGAATTTTATTCACAGGGTATCGTCAAATATAAAGATTCTTAAAGAACGGTTCTGTAGATTGCCATATAAGTTAACGGTTATTCTAATTATTGTAATTGTACAAGCATTGAAAAATAATGGATTGTAACAATTCTACAATAAATCTTGAGAAGAGTTTCTACAATTGCAATTGGCATATTCTGATACCTCAGTGTTCAAGATGAATACTTTGAATTGTTTGTTTTTATATAAGTGATTTCTATATTTACGACTTAAAAGCGGTTTTTCACTAACAATGCACCAATCAATAATTAAATCTGGATTTTAAAGTATCTAATTACCTAGTACGTGTAAATGTAGAAGACATACAATGGTTAGATAATAATGTTAAACACTTTTACAAATACAAATAAAAAGACCGATACACTACAACCTATATTGTCACCTTATAACCGTACAAGTATGGAAATATTATGTACCCAGAATTTTATGAATATGGAAATCGATATTGTCTACAAAATGCCAATCCAATATAAGGCATGTGTTCTTATGGTCCTATGCTTCAGCAAAATCATTTGTTTTCCTTGATTTTGTTGTAAATGAGTGGGAAATTGTTCTATTTACTATAAGCCCCTAGTGTGAAAATGTGACCCTACAAAATACTAAATAAGGAGGTTTTTGATTCAAGAGTACGTATTCATTGTTATGAATGAGTAAATGAACAAGAGTTGTATGTGGTCAACATTATAATGTTATTAGCGTGTGATTTTGAACTAGTGTAATTATAAAATGGATTTATAAAAAATCGTATCGTTGACCATGCTGAACCCTAGCACTATGAATAGGAGCCCTCTAGTTGCGAGCAAAAGCATTGAGTCTGGTGGTGGTGGCGGCACTTTAGGGCAGGGGACTTTGAGCCCTCAGCACTTAACTAACCCTCATACTAATTCAACACAGGTTGATCCATGAGAAATCGTTTGCAAGTCTTGGTGGAGGTGGTATGAGAATTTCAAAGGAAAATAACAACCCTAATGTTATTGTGGAGGACAGATCCGACGATGGTAGCGGTGGTGGAGGTTTTTAGTTGGCCGCTTATGCTCTCACTGTAGGAATTAGTATGGGGAAACAAGGGCTCACCAAAGAGAATAAAACAACCCAGGCTCAAGACTTCAACCCAGGACACCAAATCAGACGCCATGACTGGGAAACATGTTAGAGATGGTGATGGCAACATGGATCTTAAAAAGGTCAGGGTCGGTTCTATGACAATTGGGACTAAGGATAAATCCCTAAACTGATTTACAACTATGAGTGCCTCATTTTAAGCCTCAAGGGAGAGGACATATTTGCAATGCGAGGGAGGTAGTAGTTAGCCAAGACAAGGGATTTCATTTGTTGTGGCCCCTACCATAGGAACCCATAAAAATCCCTTGTTGCCTGCTAAAGATACACTTGTCTTGAAACTGGAAGATTTATGTGCTTCGTAAAGTATGAAATTTGCAAGATTCATACAACATGCATGGTCTCATTTGCGAATTCAACAATTTTTCACCCAATCTATCCCAACTACATAAATGGATCACTATATAATGGGGCCCCAAAATTAAGTGTAAGATCAAACTCTATCCTTGCTCTAAAGCGTATTTCATTATTTTGTTTGATTATATCGACGATATTGAAAGCATATACAATACCTATTGGGTTTGGGGGGATCAGTATGGACTCATGACTAAACCTTGGTATCGCTTATTTGATCCATTGAAAGACTCATTTGACACAATGCCCATTTGGGTTAGAATCCTAAGCATTCTCGTGCAACTATGGGATAAATCTTTCTCTGAAGCCGTTTGTAATAATTTTGAGGCCTTTGAAAAATCTGATGAAGTTACCACCCTTCAATTGGATACTATTTATGCTATGATTCTTATAGACCTAGATATCTCCCAGGACTTTCTAGAGAGCACAAATTTGCATATTGGTGATAGAACTTGGACACAAAGAATGGAATATGAAAGATTGGCTTTCCATTGTCACATGTGTTTTTAAATAGGACATATGTTAGAGGATTTTGGTCACACTAAAAAAAGGAGGGGTTAATCGTTCCTAGTGGGTGGATTCTCTCCGTTCTCAGTTCACCATTGATCCTTCTACTATTCTTGTTCTTGATTATGTTTTTCAGTCCCACTCGGATGGTCTATCCCCCTATTCTACACCCCTCTCATACTCCTCATATTGAATCAATGAATCATATTCCATAGGCCCTTGCTAAGGTAGTGAAGGAGAGGGAAATTCTCCTAATAGGTCTCCCTTTTGACCTATTTCCTCTTTACATGTTCATCTCCCATGTGATTCTAGTGATGATCTTAATAAGGAGGAGTGAATGATAGTTTAGAAAAAGAAAAGAGTCTACTAAACTGCAGTCAACCCCTTCTCATATGACACTTGGATCAAACTCCTTTGGCCTTTTGTTGATTGCAGTTGTTTGATATTGGTGCTGCACAGGGGCTATATGTTTTTGCTTCTTCCTGCAAGTTGTTTCTTTTGTGTTTCTTTTGATCTTCATTGATGTATTTAGGCTTCCAACATTTCTCTTCCTGGGTAGGGTCTCAATTAAAAAACCTTTATCCTTAATAAAAACACTAAAATGTTATTCAATAATCATTTTTATGTTAAAAAATAATTGAATTTTCTATATGGAGGTATCTCATGATCACTGCTCTGATACCATTGATAGGAATTAAACCACAATGCATGAAAGAGCTGAAGACTCAAATGTGCAGAAGCAAAAACTTGTTGATCACATGAATATTGTTTTATACAATATAATCGAAGCATACATAAAGTGTTATCTCTCCTATAAACATGGGGGTATGTTCACTTACCAATCCCACAATAATCTCACCAACTCCTATATTATTGAGTTGGTTGAATAACAATACTCAAATATTATCATAAGATCTTAAAATACATGTTGTTACATAACAACATTACTTTAACATGCCTTAAAATCTTATTATTTGACTATGGGAGCTCTAAATTGCCAATATTATCCTCATCACTGTGATTTTTTTCCCTCAACGAGTATTTCTCTTGCTTGCTAATACTTTTTCATAACTTTAAGAGCTATCAATGTTCTTTTGATATCCAAATTAGATCACATTGGTGTCATACTATTCATTAAGGATTTTTGTCTCATATCGTAAATAACTAAATTTTTAAAAACAAAATCAAGCATATCATGTTATAGAATGGAGTGGTTGAAATTTAAATTCTACATATGAATGTGAATTGGGGCCATAGTTAAGTCAAATTTGGACTTGTTAATCGATATGTTGGGTTTGAGTTTATACCTCATTTAAACAATCTCAACGGAGGGCCCTAAGGTTAAAAAGAGATCCCCTCAAATAGAAATATAGGGTGCCCACCCCCAAGGGGATTGGGGGGTTGGGAGTTGGGGCAGCCGAGTGGGCTAGGATAGATATATTTTCCAATTCCTGCCTCCCCCCCCCAGACACACACACACACCACGGGGGGGGATTAAATCGGCGAATATCACGAGGATTTGAAATTGTGTCTTTTGGTAGGAGATTTAACACCTTATAGATGATGACATTTAACAATTTGGATTGTTTTTTTTTTTAGATGAGGTAATAGTTTATTTTTACGGGGACCAAAAAATCCTAACAGTACAAACGGTAGTCAAAGATAAAGCGATGAAGGATACAAAAAAAGGCCGCTACCCTTGGCCTAAAGAAACACCAACCGACATGGTCCAAACCGACCAAGACCCCATAACAGGGAGAAAGCAGCGCCGAGACCCCAAATCAATTCAGGGCCGACTTCAAATCACCCGTTCAGAATGACGTAAATGATTGGATTGGACCACAGGTCATCCCCCATGGAGCCTAGTGTTATGCAAATTGAAGTCCTCCGCACATGAAGGGCTTTAGTGCGCTTTAGCCCGCCTGTAGCCCTCCGAAACATGCCCGTATTGCGCTTTGCCACATATTTTGATGCAGCCGAGGCACACCTTATTTCTGGTACGGATTTCAATAAATAATATCAGAAAAGATAGTTGGATGGACAGTTTTCTAGTCAAAAATTAACACGTAAGCACTGTTTTAAAGGGCTGCGCTTTAGGGGAGAACTTCATGTGCGGAAAGTCAGGGTTTTAGCTGGCTGACATCAACGCTTAGGGGTAGCTACGCCCCTCCACATTATGTTCATGTGCGGAGGACATGAGTTCCGCCACAGGTCAACCACGAGCTCCGTAATCGACTTGGAAAACAGGACTTGACCAACATTTCACGACTCGGATGGGATATTATATGAAGCCTCCGAAAAGGGACCAACGCCGATCATTTTTATCATTCACATACCCCGAGGGATCCTTCGCATTCAATCATTTGGTAGCCTCCATAAAGCCTGCCACGTCATAGCCACCTGACCCTGTCCCTGTAACATTAAATGGTTGATTCAAATTGAAAATTTGAAAAGGATCCCGCCTCGCTGCCCCCAACAGACATGGTCACCACGGAATGGCTCTCTAGCCCGACACCTGCCACAAGTCTACCACCACCTGTCTGCTGTACTTCACACAATCCATAAATAGATGAAGGGTGACCACCTGGTATCGCCGGAGAGATAGACTTCGTGACAGGAGCTTGGCCATCCATCGTGCATACTACAAACATTTTCTTTATTGGCTTCATCCCCTCATCCACTGAATCCTCAATCTCATCATCAATATGTGGTATGGGCTTCCGTTCATCCTCCCCATCCTATGCTGGTTGCAGCTCCTCGCAACCACATTTGTTTGCTCCGTGATTTAACACTCTACACTTTCCACAGATGATCAGGGAGGCCTCAAACTCGATTCTTTGTTCCCCTTTATCAAGGCGAGAATCTGAAACGATTCTTTTTGGCATAGCTGCCTCCACTGGCACATTCATGCAGAGATAGCGAAAACCATCCGAGATCGAGCTTTTGTAGCTGGGTCAATGACAATCAGCAAACTAATGGCTCTTTTAATTCCCAAAAACACTTCGGGCTCCAAGAATTCCAACGGAAAGGTTGGGAGACAAAACCATACAAGAAGAGTCTGAAACTCCTTGTCTTAGAAAACGCTAAGCCGTCATCAAATGATGGTGAGGCACGATTTTCTATAAAGCCATGTGTCCTATAATACCGTTTGCAAGTCTCACTCTTCCTGAAAAATGAAGAAGAGTTCATCACCTACTAAATCCCTTACCTCCACCGTACAGGTTCACTACCTCTTACACCATTCTCTGACAAAATCAATGTTAGGCCTCAGCCCAGTAAAACTTCCAATAACACCCAATTTGAACCTCACCGTGGCTTTATTGACCACCACCCGAGGGATCTCTAGGTGAGACTCCGTATTAATCCAGGAGGGGATCAGTGTTAAAGGCTCCTTCTGGTTCGATTCGAAGAGTTTCGTGGCCCACATCCACCCTCCCTCCCTCACCTCTCCCTATTGCAGCTCCACTTTCCATTGCCCCTCTTGTCATTTCTCCTCTTGCCGTCGTTGTTCCTCTTTCCGCCGCAGCTCCATTTTTCCCGAGACACTTCAAGTCTTTTCTATATTCTAGTGTAGTATTTTATATGCATCCTTTTTATTTTAATTATATTTAAAGTTCATTATTCATGTATCTGATATTAGAATATGATTTGTGTCGAGTTAATGGTTTAAGAATTAATGAATGATATCTTTAGTGTATATGTCACCTTTAGTGAGGCTAAAAGGAAAATGTAATTTTCCTTTTCCAAAAACTATTTATTTATATTTGTGTCTTTATTTATGGATGTTTGGACTAGAATACACATTGTCTTATTCACTATTAAGATATACATTATCATTACCTCTATTGATATTATTTATACTTGGTGTGATCCACTATTATTAAATGAATAATCATATGACCTCGACCATTCTTCCATGCTATACCTTGATTTGTTAGGTTTGAAATTTGGAATTCTAATATTTAACAATATAAGAATTCCCACAATACTTCATAAACATCTAAAGTAATTTTTGTGCAAACCCACACTCTATGCCTAAAAAAATATCATTTGAACCTATTTTATTATTGGGGACAAAACACCAATTTTAGGGCTTTTTTTTTTCTTTTTTTGGACAATTATTTTATTTTGCATCAAGCACTATTTTCAGTCAATAGAGATCAAAAAATTCAAATCTTATAAATTGATAATTTTTTTAGTAGCTAATGAATTTTTGTTAGTTGATAAAGTTACATATTTAGACAAAGATAGTGGAGTAGTAGAGGATAGTCACATTTTTTAGAAAATTTTCCCAAATATGTAAAGTAAATTATATATCATCGTATCCTTTTATCAAAAAATTATTTGAGAGTATTAGTTTTCCCATGATCATACCATAGAAGAACTCTTGGTTTTTTTTTTAGAGTTAGAAATCTATATGAAAATACTATCAACTAAGAAAACAAAGATTTTATGCAATTCACATGTAAAACCGTATCACATGGAATAAATCAATGTCTAGAGTATTGATAATTTTAAAATGAATATTTGTTTGTTAAAATTGAAGCAACGAATCACCTACTGAATTTTTTTTAATATCTAGGTCTATTTTTTCCCTTTTATTAGTGTAGCATTTCTTATTTTCTTGTTGAGATTTCCCTTTTGATATTGATAACAACCAACTACTTATAACACCTTAGGACCCTTTGTATTATTGCTAGGATTCCCACATAATATCTGTAACACCCACAAAATTTAAGACTTGATACACAAATTTAAGACTAAGAAAAGAAAATGGATAATTAGCCATAGTTAGTGAAAAAATCCACATGTTAATGTAAAAATCATGTAAATTCACAAAATATAAGAACATGTCAATAAAAAAAAATGTTGGTTCTTGCAAGAAAAGAAAAAAGAAAAAATAAAAAATGTTCAATTTATGAATAAAATATGTGTAGAGAAATAACACATCACAATAACTATGTGGCCTTATACGGCCAATCAAAGGGGTAGTCAACAAGGTTCTAACACTCAGACATCGAGCCTCATCTCGTAAAATAACATATCAAATAATACAACTATCATCATCTTTGTTTGAATCATCCATCCACCACTTCCACAAGGTTCAACATAGTCGTAACTACACTTAGGTTGAATCCATATGATAACCATATAGGTAGAGAGAAAGGAGTACAAGTCGCCATCTATTGAGCCTTAGGTGTCCATGAAACACAATATACATGACACCCGTTGAACAAGTGTCACACATACCAAATAAACAAAACTGGGTTTTTAGCCTATGTAAGGCTCCACTTCCTATCTCGGACTTGGCTTGAGTGACTGGTCAATGGTACACATTTCCTCACTCCAAACATACACATTTTACCAATTTCCCTTAGGGTCAGTTAGTGTAGGGTGCACAACATAACACATAACTACATCACTAACACAATGGTGATTCACACACATTAACCATAGCATCTTAAGCATGGTATATATACAAGGTATAACAAAATCATTACTTTCACGGGTTACAATACATCAGATTACTACATATTGCACCCAAAGTGCAATCACTGTACAATAGGGATCATACACTCACCATATGCCCCTAAATCATGACATGAGCCATCATATATTACACAAATTATACATATGAGGAACACAATGCCTAACATTACAACATATAGTCAATTGCAATTACAACATGGTGACACACATGGTTCATCACAAAAAAGTAATGACATCATGATACAATCCAATTCACGTTACACCAATTTTTTCATTCAATACATCAATACACCTTCATATTACATAATGCTAAAATGCTCCAAAACTCCACAATCCACAATAACATTTCTTTCACACACAATAAGGTGGTACATCACACACGAATTTCTCATTGAATCCACGAAAAGGAGGAAGAATACTCTCATCTCCAGCACATCAATATGAAAACAATTACGCATTAAGTGACATGCATAACATGTGCGCTCATAATATCATAATTATAAAATTGTTCACATCACACTTATATCACATTACTCTTCCAATCTCCACCACCACCATGAAAAACCATCACATCTCTAATCTTTCCCAAAGTTTTGAGAGCATAAACTTACGCTCTGATACCAAGTGTAAGGCCCACATTTTACACACAAAAACAACAATAAAAATTTCCAGGATATTTTTTTGTACTTACATTGCTCACTAAACAACACCACTAGGGTTCCAAGAAGAGAAACTCAACAAAGCATGATATTCTTACATAATTCATCGTCCCACATAGACACGTGACAATGCCATATACATGTCGATGCCACACTTTTTCAAAAGAATGAATACTAGTAAAGACCAAACCACAAAAAAGGGACCCAAGGATTGACAACCCATAACACATAATTTCCATGATTACATATTAGTTATTATTAACCTTCCAATAATATTTTTATACAAGGATAATTTTATCCATTTTTAACCTACAGATTCTTCAATACATTTCACATTCAACTTATAGTTCGATTATTTAATTAGGCTCTTTATCCCAAACAAAAATATCCATAATTTACATAAGTATTTTCCATGTTTCAAATTGCATACAAAGTTCTTAATTCTCTCATTCTTATGTTAATATTATGCTTCTAAAACACTAATTCAAATTTTAAATTTTATCCTCGCTACACAAGTGAATATAACATGATGAAAAGACATAAATATTAGGATTTGAGGCATATCTAGTGTTATCACCAAATCACTGCACCCTCTGAATGGCAAGAATATGAACAGGACATTCAGTGTGATTGGGACATATGGGATCACCTCGCAAGCTATAGGAATTGGGCTCGAGGTGAAGCTCCGGAGAATGACAGCTTCCTCTTCCTAAAATAAGTATTGTACTACTCCTAGTGCAATAAAATGGATTTCTAGTCCTATGTTAACACTTTCATTATGTTTTAGGGAAATAAATTTGTAGAAATGAAACTATACTAGGGATGGTGATGTACCAAAAAAAGGGTGTTTCTAGACTTAGGAAGGGTTAATTTGAAGAGGGTGTGTGCACCACAGGTCAACTTCACCTAATGTAACTTAGAGAGGGTACTGACTACCACAGACTGAGAAATGTGTGTTCCCTTTGTTATATTCTATTGGATGAAGTAGTAGATCAGTCTAATAGTGAAGAAGGATGAAATTGAGAAGGGTTAATGGACACCAAAACTCAACTGAATGCAATACACCACCACTCGATAAGCACATAATTCCAAGAATGTGTAATAGAAATGTGAACTTTCACAATGTACCTACAAGCATGAAATAGGGCACAAAGAACTATAGAAGGATGAAAGGACCGATATTAGTCACAAAACACACACTTTTATTGCTTCAATAACATGCACAATGCATCATACATTAGTAAGAGGTAATGGTTGTCATTACAGTCTTGAAGAGGAGGATTGAAAGCTCTCTCAACACACAAGGACAACTTGCAGAAGAGAGAGGACTCTTTATAAATTGCCCTTGCCTAAGATGTATAAATTTTGAATCTATCTGACCTGTTGGAACCTTTTGAAATGAGCTTCCAACTTACATTTATAGAAGAATATGTGATAGAGAAGAGGAAAATTCATAATTACCTTCCTAAACTAAAGGCACATGATGGTTCATTTATTACAGTTGGTTGAACCACTTTAGAAGGTTCCATCATGTGTCAATAATGCCTGGTTGACCTGGTCTTCTCAATTAATTAAAATAATATTTAAATAATAATAAGAAATATTATTAAATTATAATATTTAAATAAAAAAATTAATTTAATTGAAATTAAATTGTGGTCCCCCTATTGACAGGTTTGACTCGAAGAGGGAGGGGTCCATGTGAATGAGTCAAAAAATAACCCAACTCGGTAGTTGGCTCACCGAGCCCACTCACCGAGTTGGTCACGTGCTCCTCCAAAGTTTCATTGCAACCAAGCTACTCAAAAATAAATAAGCTCATTTTGCATCGAGATCCTCCATCGACCGAGCTATTTTACATATTTTTCTTTGCATCGAGCTACATCTACCATTTGTTTAGTCTTTGCATTGACTCACATAATTAAGCTAGTAACCTGCACGGCTCAATATTTTCTTCATCCCTGAAGTTAAGCTCTATTCACCGTGAGCTCATCCCACGATGATCGATTTATTCAAAAACTTGACTCGCTTACCGTATAAATCTAATTCTCTGTCAATAGTTCCACTTTAATGATTTTAATCCTTTTATCTTTAGGAGGAAAAACTTGCTCGCCCATCGACATCTGCTTCTGTATCAATCCTGGATTGTACTGAATGTCATGACCATTGACTGAGATTCTCCACATTGATCTTGAGCTATCGTGTACGCCGATCTTCAACAAGTTCAAGCCAAATCAGTCTTGATTAATACATGATACAGTTTATCTTAGGTGAGAGAGCTCGCAACATATCTTCATGACCTATGTGTTCAACTCGGGTGATCCCGTCGATGTCTTTATCAATTGGCCGTAATCTCTCAACCAATAATCACCGTGTAACTCATCTCATGGTTGCCAAGAGCTCATCACCAACTACTTTCCATCACTGAAATCCCATTACCAATCTTGAATGAACTCCCTCTTGAAAACATGATTTCAACTCATGAAAGGAGTCATCCTTGTCATCTCATAGCTCAGCCTACAAGTTGTTCTTATCGACTGAGTTCTATACTCCGATGCCAATTCGAGCTCATTCACATTGAGTTCTCTCACTTGTATTGAAATATGGACTTTAGTTTTAGTGCACAGACTCAGCACAGGTCCACCCTTTTTTCTATCACCTCGTATCGATCCGAGTTACTCGGCATGACCTGATCACTGAGCTTCCCATCGTCGAGTTCCAAAACAAGCTCTCTTCCATTGTATGGACCTCACCACTAACTAGCTCCCAGACCGAGAACCCTAATAAATTCATTGAGCTCCCTATCTACTTGGTCCCAACTTGGATTTGTTGGCCTGAAATGATCTGCGAAGAGTTCCCTTACAAGATTATGAGAAATTCCATCATGACTTTAGCTAATTTGGAAAAACTTGGCCTTCTCCACAAGCTCTTTCTCCAATGCATTGATCCATGAATTTTCTCTACATTTGTAATGCGGGTTCTATGTTGATGCCATCAACATCCATTCTTCCCTCGACTGACTCATTGCATGGTTACCGAGCTCTCCCACATATGTTTTTGCATTAGATGAGAAATTCATCCATTCTTCCTTCAGTTATCTCAGAGCTTTTGATTTATGCTTACCAAACCATCATTATTCGATCTGAATGACAGGGCTCTTAACCTGCATTAGTTGTTGTACATCAAGCTCTGTCAATGATTAAACTCACTCCTCTGACATGCTCTTGTTTTTACCGAGCTCCACCACAA
Organism: Taxus chinensis; assembly: GCA_019776745.2. Lineage (NCBI taxonomy): Eukaryota > Viridiplantae > Streptophyta > Pinopsida > Cupressales > Taxaceae > Taxus > Taxus chinensis. Next base: position 806,356,803 of record CM034149.1, read on the forward strand.
CACTGAGCTCCCTATACTACCACATGAACCAACATAATTCACACCGAGTCGATATTCCAATGGTATCTCCCATGTGCTCTCTACGACTCGTTTTTGTAGTCTAGCTCGACTTTACTTCTATATTGAGATCACATTTATCTCCATTTTCTACTTCAAATACATGATGTCGAGCTAACCCATTTCATCTTTTTGAGTTGGTGATAGGCTTGACAATGAGACCCACCATTGTGTAACTTTTATCTTCTATCCATGATCTGGCCAAGATCCATATTCACGCATTTAAACCGTGAGTTGTAACTTGTATTGAGGTCACCAAATAGCTCGACATCAGCCCACTACCTAGCTCATCGTGAATTGAATGGTATAGTTCATTTGGTCTCAACTCAGCTCACTAAACTCTATGTTTACTTAGGTTTATGGTACTCTCCTCTGCGAGTCCTTATCATCTAAAACTCGTTCGAACGCCTCGAATTGTTCACATAACTCGATCTCACAAACCTTGTGTCATCTCTACCAAAAGGCACATATTGATAGATCATTCAAGGCTTCCTCCACACTGCTATAGTGACAACTCGTGGGTGTTGCATTCACCAAGGTTCCTTATCTTGTGTGAATCTTGCGTCCCCTTTTGAGAGATGCTACACGTTGCCAAAATTCTTGGCACTTGACTCGATCCTCCTATTTACATGGCGATTCATTCGTGATGATTTGGTCATCAACCATATCATTTTTTTACAAATTTATTTGAATCTCCTATTTACACGGTGATTAGGATGACCATTTCCCATACAAATTTGTTGGCTTGTCTTTCCTAGATGTTATCTCCATGACTCGTTGTCACCACTTTACTAAACTGAGATGACTCATCAGTCGAGTTCCTCTGTATCACCCACATTTGCCACATCTCCTCTGTGAACCCAACATGTTGGCTCGACCAACTTGAAGATAAAATTGTTGTTTTCCCATGCATGGCATACCCTCCATACTACAGAATTCTAAAATGGGGGACGCTGGTTTTCACTACAATTTTTCCCACGTATCATTTGGAGACTCATCTCTTGATGTCTGCTTCTCTACTTGGCTCAAACTACTCATAATCTGCAACCTATATTAGCTCGTACCTGGCTCAAAATTCTACCCCAGTGGGCCTGACCTCCTTATATTCCCACGAGATCTAAGGTCCAAACATATCGAACTCGCTAGCTCTCAACTCAGCCAAACTTATGTAACCACTCAGTTAAATCTCGTCGATTCCTTCTGGGTCGAGATCAACTTGTACTGTTATTATTTTTTATGAGAGCTTGAGCAGTGCATCCCCTTGACTTGCAATAGTCGAGCTCCGTTTCCTTGAAACATGAATTAATCAAGTTACATTCAATTGCGCTCTCTGAAGAGAACTTGACCGAGCTATGCCAATGCCTCATCCTGAATTCTCCCATGACCTAATGCCAAGTTGAAATCTTAAATATCAATATCCTTATTTATAGTTTTTCCTTCCAATTCATATACAGAGCTCTTAATGATTCAAACACCAAGCTCCTAATATGACACATTAATTATAGAGCACCTCTCCAAATAGTAAAATGAGCTCATAGTGAGCTATCTGAATTTTGAATTTTACGGTACCCTTCTATAATCTGGGTAAGTTTTGAGCCTCGCAGACACAGAACAAGGAAAAATAACTAAAGATGTTCTTTAATCTTCTGGAACAATGTAACTGTTCAAATTTTTTTATGTAGGCCCCAAGTTATTTAATGAATCCTTCCCTGGTCCTAAGGTCCTATGTAACCATGTTGTGCATTTTAAACCCAAGGGAAAAATTGGATAACATCTAGATTCATGATACCTTTTCCCAAAACATTTTTTTGATCATGATATAGTTATTTCCCTACCATAGTTATTGTAGTTTAATAACTTGTTGAACTCCATATATATATATAGTTTTCTTGAAGTTTTATCTCACCAAGGCAATTCATATTCGTTATAACACATGAGAATGATTAATTAAGTTATAAGGACTCCAAGGGAGACCTTAATCCTATGCTCAAATCTCATTTTCATCTTATATGATTTACTCTTACATCACACTATGGTCTCATTATGGGCATTGTTTTATAATAGAAGGAGTTACAAAAGTATTGTTCTAACATCTTAAGGAAGTATATGATTGGAAGAAATATAAACTATACTTGAACCACAAGTTATTTTGGTTTAAGGTAAGATCCCATGTTTGTACATTTCACAATTCCACATGTGAAATATATTTTATTCTTAATGTCATAAAAGGGTGTAACAAGGGATGAAGGGAACAAGTTTTCAGATCCTTGGGATCTCCAAATTCAACATTTTTCAAATCAATTTCATTTAAGAGGAGTTACTTTCCATTTTCTCACCACAAACAAACCTCCTAATCAACTGAGGTTTGGTTTAATTAAAATTTTCACTTAGGGCTCTATGCCCTATTACAGATCAGATTTAGGTGTAGAAACATATTTACCCTATAAATCCTCTATAAAATACCAAGGCACTATATTTTCATTAGCCATGGTAAAATATTTAGCTATGAGGATCTAAATATATCATTAACAAGAGTCTAATTCAGAGTAAAACTATATCACTAGCTCCATTGTCATCTGGATCCTACAAGGAATTCATTCGATGATGAATTTAAATTCTAGCTCTAACTTGGTAAGACTAGGTATCCCGCTAGGAGACTAAAGAAGTGTTGATTCTACATACTCCAGATAAATTTTGTCCATGTCGTTCCAAACCATTGGGTTCACAATGATGTGGATAAACATAGCGACTATGATGAAAACTCAAAATTTTTGTCTTATTGACTTAATCTAGAAGGTGTCATAGAGTGTACAGTTTAAGTTCATTCTACGCTTTCATTTTATTCTATGCTAAGAAGGATCATACGAGAAGGATGACATCAAGTGTAGAGATTGAAGTTTTTCCTAAGGTTTTAGTTTTCCACACTAAAATGATACACTCATGAAAGGTATTTATACATGAGTCTTATACTAGGGTTGAGTGTTTCACTTAGATATCTTATTACATTTTAAAGTAAGGAACACAACACCAATTATTTAATCAACAATCGCACAATGGAAATGCATTATAATATATTAAATTCAAATTCATTTAACATATATATGTATATATCCAACATTTTTACCAAATGTAAATCTAAATCAAAGTGGTACCTATGATTAAATGCAGATTTTGTAAGGCATCCCTAAAACTAGCATCTTATACAGATTACCAAATTTCAAATAAATAACTTTACTATAGCATTAAAATACAAACAAATTTCCTTCTATTAACATTCATAAATTCTATCAACATGTAATGAATCACACCCACGCCAATTCACCATCTTACTTGTATCTTGCAAAAACATGTGAGCATGAAATCAATGATAAATTGCTGACATGACATCCACCCAAATCTAGCATAATTAAAGTTATCTAGTCTCCCATTTACTTTATAATAACAATAATTTAAATTTGAAAGGAAAAGGGTTAGAGAAATGTATTCATTTCATTTCGTTTCACATCATTTCGTAACCAAGGAGAGAGAAAGAGAAAGGAAGGAGAGAGAAACACTATTTTCCCAAAAGTGAAATTTCACACAATAATTCACAAGATAGAGTTCCAAAAAGTTGTTTACAAGTGTCAAAAAGTTTTCATGATGGTTAGGTAACCCGATGGGGCTCCTACAACTTCCTTTTTACCATTTTCGGGTGGTTGTCAAAAATGTTCAAATTAGGCTTGGAGGCTAAGAAACCATATTCAAATGTTGTCTTCTAATGAGCAAACACCCGATGGTTAAATTTATACGTGTCCACCTATATACCAAGAGTTCATAGAAACTGATGAAATTCAGAACTGGTGAATGTTTTATGATTGGTGACTAGTTTTCTGTGGCCATTGGTCGTAAATGCTCTAGTTGCAAACAATTAAGAGTTATCTCGAGGGCTTAGAAACCCCACGTCTAAAATTGACATTCGATGGATGAACGCGCAAAGAGAAACTTCCTACAAGTTTCCTTATATATGGTGGATTCACTAGAGTCGATGGGATAGAGAACTACAAAGTTGGTTTCCAACGGCGACAATTTTTCTGGAGCCACCGGTCATAATTGGTCAAGTTTGACCTAGTCAAACCGCGACCAGAGGCCTACAAAAAGGCTTTGTGAAAAAATCAAGAAAATTGTTTTTCCTCAAACTAAATGTTCCAGGAAATTGTCTAGTAAAAATAAAATATGTTTGCGAAGGTGGGTAAACATTTTGTTCTTTAGGGCTCAAATAGCGAGCCGATACGAAACCCAACTTTTCAAATTTCAGCAGCTTCCTACAGCTACAAAATGGTGCAACAGGGGTCCTAGAAGGGCGTCAAAAAGATCACAAATGATCATTGAAGGTTGATTCAAGGATTAAAGTGACTCCTCACATGACAAGGTACACGTAGGAAACTTAACATCTCCTTTCTGGAGTTACGAAGTTTATTTTGCAATCCTTTGAAAACTGTGATTTATATTTCTTAACAAGGGAGTGGTTAACATATTTACAGGGCATCACCATCAAATTTTCAATAAAAAATGGTTATTAAAGTAACATAGTTTCATCGAGAAGCTTGTTATATCATCTCAAAATTAGGGTTTGAGTTTACGCTTGTCTACCAAGGAATATTTTAATTGCGCAAGCTACCGTATGACATCTTTTTGTTTTGAAAACAATTTTATTTAAAACTATCAATTCTATGATAATGCCAAAATTTAAAATTTTATTTCTCTGGAAATGAACCACTAAAGAAAAAAATTTGAAGAAGACAAGGAGAAGATGAACCATGCCTGGGAACGATGACCAAAGAAGGTATGAGGGATTTGAGTGGTTTACACTCACGATCCATTGAGACCACAATTTTCATGACATCATGTGAGATAGTCACGTGAAGAACCAAACTATTAGTCATGCATCCATGCCTCACTAGAACACCATTTTGTGCTTTTTAAGTAGTCATCCCAAACCATGAAACTGTATTGTCATTATGCAATATGTCAACCCATTGGTGAGCCATCAGAATGTTTCCTCATTTTTCATACATCACTATCAGGGAATTCGTAGCTACAACACCCAATAGCAAATTAAAAAAATGGATTTCAATTTTTTTTCTTTTGTGTAGATTTCTTACCCTATTTAAAGCTCTCATTTTGGGCACATGTTGGCTTAGGTGGCGACTAGGATTTATACATGCTCTGAGCATTTGATTGGAAGTTTCTATAGTCATTACAACAAAACCAATTTGTGCATACCTTGTATCAAGGCTCTCATTGGTGTAGATAGGGAAGAGTGATGGCCAAGGTGTGGAATTTGGATTTAGCTCTATCAATCACATTCTCTTGACTAGTTTCAGGGCAATTTAACAAACCCATTTGATCACATCCTGCAATGACGAAATCCCTTTAAAACACATTTTTGGGCATCTAGATAAACAATCCACATGCCATGTATAAGGTTCCACATATAATATACACGTCTCCTTGAGCATTTATGACTAGAACATCTAGAAAAATTGCTTCTATCTTTATGCCTAGATTGGCATCCACACCCTTTTCTAGAGCCATTATTTTGGAAAAGGCTGTGAGATGTTCGAAGAAGGGGGTGGAAGTCAGGTTTTAACCTGTACATGAATTTTTTAAAAAATTTCTAATCCATTTCATCAAACTCATTTTGTGCATATCGTACAACCATTTTAGTTCACAAGGCCACATTATTTTTAGGCATTTTGATGCACAATTCACATGACTTATAGATGCATCCACTTTTTATAGGAATGTCATCCAGAGCTCTTAGAACCACAACACCAAAAAAATTCCTCTGCCTTTGTGTATGGCTAGACATCCATACCCTGTTAAAAAAACTCAAATTTCAGCACTAACACAAAGGATGATGGAAATAGTCATGAGTTTTGGTGTGCTCTTGTTTGGAGTTTCTTCATATCTCCCATGGATCCACCCATAGCCTCACATTAACCAAAAATAACAAGAAAAACCTAATATTCCAAGCAAACAAAGTGTTCCCATTTTGGCATAGGCTGGGAGGTAGTTGACAGATGGAGAGCACAATTAAAGTGCTAGAATTGTTGTGCAAGGAACATGACAGGTTTGAGGTCGTATGGGAAGCCCATATTGCATGCCACCCCTAAAAAATCACTATCATCTCGCCCTCTAAGTAAAAATTTCCCACATACCTTCACGTGGGTCCATAATTTCTCCATCCACCCAAATAAATCCTTCCAACATCTTCCCCCCGTTATTTTTTGAAAAAAAACTATATTGATTTTAATGGTGGCACTACATTTCCTTCCCCTTATAAGAGCATCATCCTCAATGTGACACAACACCAATGCTTAAGGAATACATAAGTAAGAAATTCAATAATGACACATGTCACTAGAAAAATAAATCATTGGTACAAAGTGACGACAAGGAAACAACTAATTTTTGTAGTATCTTAAATTTTAAGGTTTTGTGAATATTGAAAGTTCTCTTTTACTTTATTACTTCGCCTTTTCCTTTAAAGTATTTATTAATCTCAACTCTCGATATTTCATTTTTTAAGATTTAAGTTTATCTATCTTTATGGGTGCCCAAAAGAATCTCACATCACAAGAACTCAACCGAACAATGAAAATAACATGCATAGCCCTCACAACACAGTACTTGTCACACAGGCTTCTAACACGAAGGTAATCATAACATAAGTAGAATACAACAACATGGAATTCAAAAAATATACACATGTGAGGGTTTTAGAAAAATTGAGACAATAACTATAGCCACATAGTGTCAACAAGGGGGTCAAATCATACTCTCAATGAAAAGCATCAATTCTCATTATCACAAAAACATGACCAGACTCACATGAGTTCACATAACTCACTATACTAACTCCACACATCCTAAGACATCACGAAACAATCTCCCTACATCTCCCACAGAATCACAAAACAACTCCATGTACCTCCCAAGCATCAAAAAAACAAATATATATACCTCCCAAGAATCACGGAGCAACTCCATATACCTCCCAAAGCATCACACAAAAAATACATATACCTCCTAAGTATCACAGTGAAAATCCATATACCTCCCAAGCATTACAAAACAAATACATATACCTCCCTAGAATCATAGAGAAACTCTATATACCTTGTAAAGCATCGAAAAATAAATTCATATACCTCTCAAGTATCACAGAGAAACTCCATATACCTCCCAAGGCATCACAAAACAAATACATATACATCCCAAGTATCACAAGAAAACTCCATATACCTCCCAAAGCATCAATCACACCAACACAAATCTCTTATGCCTCCCTCAAGTCTCTTATGCCCTTCCTCAAGTCTCTAATATCTCCCTCAAGTCTATTATGCCTCCCTTAAGAAAATAAAATAAACATAAATTTTCCTTTTCACTTCCAAAAAGAGGTTGATCACCCTACAACCACAAGCACATAAATTCCAAATACCTCTTACCCAAGTGACATAATAACTCGTGGTTCATCAACCCACTAGTTATCTATAACTCCTTCGGTTGTACCCTTAGACAATCAAGTGGGTCCATAGGTTCCAGCACTCCATGGTGAATCCCATGACCCTATTCCAACACATTTCTACATTAGAACTAGCATAAAAATCCATTTCAAATGTCAAATGGAAAAAATATCAAGGTTTGGGCAGGGCTATAAAAATTGTAAACTTGATACAAAAATTTAAGACTAAGAAAATAAAATGGCTAATTATCCATAGTTAGTGAAAAAATCCACATGTTAGTGTAACTACCATATAACTTCCCAAAGTATAAGAACATGTCAAACAAGAAAATTAGTGGTTCTTGCAAGAAAAGAAAAAAGAAAACTGAAAAAATGTTCAATTTATGAATAAAATATGTGTAGATAAATAACACATCACAATAACTATGTGGCCATATACGGCCACCAAATGGTACTCAACGAGTTTCTATCACTCAGACATCAAGCATCAACTTGTAAAATAAAATATCAAATAATACAATTGTCATCATCTCTGTCTGAATCATCCATCCACCACTTCCACAAAGGCTGAACATAGTCGTAACTAAACTTAGGTTGAATCCATATTATAATCATACAGGGAGAGAAAAAGGAGTACAAGTCACAATCTATTGAGTCTAAGGTGTCCATGAAACACAATATGCGTGACACCCAGTGAGCAAGTGTCACGCATACCAAATGAACAAAACTGGGTTTTCATCCTATGTAAGGCTCCACTTCCTATCTCATACTCATCTTTAGTAGCTAGTCAACAATACACATTTCATCACTCCAAACATACACATTTTACCAATCTCTCTTAGGGTCTATTAGTGTAGGGTTCACAACATAACACATAACTACATCACTAACACAATGGTAATTCACGTACATTAACCATAGCATCTTACACATGGTATATATACACGGTATAACAAAATAATTACTTTCACGGGTTATGATACATCACATTATGACATACTCCCACCCAAAGAGCATTAACTGTACAATAGAGATCATACACTCACCATATGCCCCTAAATCACGACATGAACCATCACATATTACACAAATTATACATATGAGGAACACAATGCCTAACATTACAACATATAGTCAATTACAATTACAACATGGTGACACACATGGTTCATCACAAAATATTAATGACATCACGATACAATCCAATTCACTTTACACAATTTTTTCATTCAATACATCAATACACCTTCCTATCACATAATGCCAAAATGATCCAACACTCCACAATCCACAATATCATTTCTTTCACACATGAATTTCTCATTGAATCCACAAAAAGGAGGAAGAATACTCTCATCTCCAACACATCAACATGACAACAATTATGCACTAAGTGACATGCACAACATGTGGGTTCACAATATCAGAATTACAAAATTGTTCACATCACACTTTTATCACATTACTCTTCCAATCTCCACCACCACCATGAAAAACCATCACATCTCTAATCTTTCCCAGAGGTTTGAGAGCATGAACTTATGCTCTGATACCAAGTGTAACGCCCACATTCGACACACAAAAGAAAAAATTAAATTTTTAGGATAATTTTTTTTTTGACTTACATTGCTCACTACACAACACCAAAATGTTTCCAATATGATAAAATCGACAACACATCAGATGCTTACATAATTCATCGACCCAAATAGACAAACGACAACACCATATACATGTCGATGGCAAAATTTCCCAAACGAATGAATACTAGTAATGACCTAACCACAAAAAAGGGACTTAAGGATTGACAACCCACAACACATAATTTCCATGAATACATCTTAGTTATGATTAACATTCGAAGAATTTTTTTATACAAGTATAATTTTATCCATTTTCCACCTACATATTCTTAATTCATTTCACATTCAACTTACAGTTCGATCATTTAAGTTGGCTCTTTATCCCTTACAAAAATCTCCATAATTTACATAGGTATTTTCCATATTTCAAATTGCATAAAAAGTTCTTGATTATCTTTTTCTTATTTTAAGATTATGCTTCCAAAACGCTTATTCAAAGTTTAAATCTAACGTGATGAAAAAACATAAATATTAGGATTTGAGGCATATCTAGATTCACGATACCTTTTCCCAAAACATTTTTTTGATCGCAATATAGTTATTTCCCTACCATATTTATTATAGTTCAATAACTTGTTGAATTCCATATAAATATAAATATAAATAAATATATATATATATATTTATATATATATATATATCTTTTGTTTTGTCGAAGTTTGATCTCGCCAAGGAAATTCATATTCTTTGTAACACATGAGAATGATTAATTAAGTTATAAGGACTTGAAGGGTGACCTTAATCCTAGCATCAAATGTCATTTTCATCTTATATGATTTACATTATGGTCTCATTATTAACATTGTTTTAAAATAGGAGTTACAGAAGTATTGGTATAACATCTTGAGGAAGTACATGATTGGAAGAATTATAAACTATACATGAACCATAACTGATTTTTGTTAAAGGTAAGATGCCATGTTTCCACATTTCACGATTCCACATGTTAAATTATTTTATTCTTAATGTCATAAAATGGCATAAAAAAGGGATGAAGGGACCAAGTTTTCATATCCCTGGGTTCTCCAAATTCAACATCTTTAAAGTCAACTTCATTTCCAAGGAGTTACTTACCATTTCCTCCCCACAACTTAACCCTCATATTCAAACCGATGTTTGGTTTAATTCCAATTTTTTACTCATGGCTCTACACCCCTATTACAGATCAGATTTAGGTGTAGATACATATTTACCCTATAAATCCTGTGTAAAATATGAAGGCACTATATTTTCATTAGCCAAGGTAACATATTTAGCTATGAGGATCTAAATATATCATTAACAAGAGTCTAAGTCATAGTAAAACTATATCACTATCTCAATTTTCATCTAGATCCCATAAGTAATTCATTTGATGATGAATTTAAATTCTATATAACTTCATAAGACTAGGTATCCCGCTAGGAGACTAAAGAAATGTTGATTCTACATACTCTAGATAAAGTTTTTCCATGTAGTTCCTAACCATTGGGTTCAAAAAGATGTGGTTAATGACGACAACTCAAAATTGGGATCTTATTTACATAATCTAGAAGGTTTCATAGAGTGTAAAGTTTAAGTTCATTGTATGGTTTTGTTTTATTCTATGCTAAGAAGGATCATGCGAGAAGGATGACATCGAGTGTAGAGATTGAAGTTTATCCTAAGGTTTTAGTTTTCCACACTAAAAGGATTCACACATGTATACACGAGTCTTATACTAGGGTTGAGTGTTTTGTTTAGATATATTTATTATAATTTTAAGGTAAGGAACACAACACCAATTATTTAATCAACAATTGCACGATGGAAATGCACTACAAGTTATTAAATTCAAGTTCATTTAACATATATATATCCAAAAAATTTACAAAATGTAAATCTAAATTGAATTGGTACCTATGATTAAATATAGATTTTCCAAGGCATCCCTAAAACTAAAATCTCATAAAGATTACCAAATTTCAAATAAATAACTTTACTGTAACATAACAATACATAAAAAATTTCCTTCTATTAACATTCATAAATTCTAACAACATGAGATGAATCATGCCCACCCAAATTCTAACGACACGCCTTCATGTGGGTCCATAATTTCTCCATCCACCTAAATAACTCCTTTAAATGTCTTCCCTCGGTTTTTTTTTGAAAAAAAATATTTGATTTTAATGGTGGCAATACAAAATCCTTCTAGTTATTTTTATCCCCCAACAAAATTTATGTTTTCTATTACTACAATATTATAATGTAGTGTAATATATATATATTATTATAATATTATATGTTATGTATGTATGTATGTATGTATGTATGTTATATGAATGTATATGTGTATGTATGATGTTGTGTGTGTGTGATATATTACACACACCACAAACACACACAACACACACACACACACATACACACATATACTATACATATACATATACAGTATAACATATACATATACAGTGATACATACATATATATACATACATATATATACATACATACAACCATACGTATATTAGATATAATATTATAATATATATATTATAAATATATATAAATATATACTATACTATATTTATTATTATACCTATATTATATATATATATTATTATAATGATAGTATATAATATATAAATATTAATACTACATACATTACATACAATATATCTACATAACATACATTATATATAATTTTATATTATACTTATTCTATATATATAATGTATGTATGTATGTATATGTATATGTATATGTATATGTATATGTCTATGTATATGTATGTGTGTATGTATGTGTGTGTGTGTGTGTGTGTGTCTATATATATGTATGTATTACACACACACACACATTACACACACACACCCACACACACACACACACACACCACACACACATGTGTGTGTGTGTGTGTGTGTGTGTGTGTGGTGGTACATATGTATATATATACACATACATACATACACACATATATATACATACATACATATACATATATACATATATACATATACATACATAAATATACATATATACATACATACATATATATATATATATGTATATGTATATGTATATGTATATATGTATGTATGTATATATATGTGTGTGTGTGTGTGTGTGTGTGTGTGTGTGTGTGTGTATGTGTGTAGACACACACACACACACACATACAGTATCTTTTACACACACACAGAAATTAAATACACTATAATATTATCTTGTAGTGATTGAGAATACTTTTTATTCTTTCACTCTACTAATAAATCACCTTAGATAAACATCATTTGACATAAACATAAAAAATATCATCAAACTTTTCCAAATGTTCACTTTCTAGATTGTACCTCGCTGAAAAATATTATGCATAACATGAACCCATGAAAATTATATTTAATGGATTGGATATCTTTCTACTTACGAATTAGGGTGCATTGCCTCCACTTACTCATGTCCTAAAGAAGCATAATTAAGGTTTCACTATGAGATGCAATGGGCCTACATGAAACATATATCCCTCGAAAGATAATATTTTTATGATTAATCTGGACTTTGAATCTATGCCAATCATCATATAAATAAACATGCGCATGAGAATGTGAAAACTTGAATAGGGGAGGGTTTTTGTTAAGTTTGATTTAAACATGGATTATTCATGGGAGTGGGAGATTAGGATGTAATAATATAACGAGGTTTGGAGGAATTTATTTTCTATGTTAGGAATTATATAAGAGGGAAACTCAAACTCTAAAATATTCATAAAGACTCAGAATGAATGGGAATGGAATTAGGATGACAATCTTGAAGAAATAATATGTATTAAATGGAAGAAAAGATGTGAATGAAGAGTGAAGGAAAATATTTGACTATATAAAATGTTTGCAATGATAAATGATTCATTTATCAACTCAAATATCATGCTCAATAGGGAAAATTAATTATTTATAATTATAGTGATAAAATTATTAACTATGGAAAAGTTGTATCATTGCTAAACAAAGGGACATGTACCCAAGCCCACGATATTTTACATTTTAAATGAACTTGGAACTCTTATACAATATAGAAATTCGTGACATCATAAATAGTTAGATCAACAATAACTAAAAAATATTAAATAAAATCATTACTCCCATCCCATATTGAAAAAATGTTGGAGATGAAAGCTCTTTAGTAGGTTAGGAAGTTGGAACACAAAGGAAAGGAGAGATAATGTTCACTACAAAGGCTATTAGAGATCATGTATAATATATATTCTACAAGATGTATTTACATCTCCTAGTGTAACATGTGGTTGTATAAATTTATTAAAACATAAAAAGGTGCTTTTCTATCGAGAAAGAGAAAGGGGATCACTTCTCTTGAATGTAAAGAAAGATAGTTTTCTATTATAAAAAATCAAATTTTGTAATTTAATTTTTGACACTATTGGTTGTGATAATATACTCTTGATAAGATAAAAAAACCTTTATAATTTTTCTAAATACAAATTGAGGTATCTTGTCTAACTTCCTTAGTCTTACACACTAATATGTCAATATTTTCTTATATTTGAATATATAAAGTCCATATAGAAACTCATATTAATAGGATACTACCCTCAATTCTCATGTTTCTCATCCCTATGTAAAATAATATGGTTCAGGAGGCTTGTGATATGTGGTCTTGAATATTTTATACCTTTTTAAAATAGTATATCATTGGTATGATATTTAAATTCCATATTATATATTATGCAATTTATTCCCTCTACGTTGGACTTATCATAAAATTTAACCATTAGAGACCTATATAAGTAAGCTAATACTACCTCATTTATACACCTAACAATCATATGTCATTACATTGATAGACACACTTCCTACACTTTCAAAAGGTACCCAAGGCTCCGCAAATCCATAAAAAATATTATGCACATGAATTAGGGAAGAAATAAAAATAGTTTTGAAGTATCATATGAGGTAAAAAATAATATTATCTCCTTTTTATGTAAATAAAACTCCCTATTATAATTATTAGTAAGATAAAAACATAAATCAATCATTTTCAAATATTTATCATTTGAAAAATCTAGTTCCATTCATTCAAATATCACATGCTAAGTTTAAAATGACACATGATTCGAGGCCTCATTTGAGTAGTGTTTACATTTCTAGAGAAAGGAATGCAATTCAACCCAACTATGTTTTTTTTATAGGTTATCCCACAAAAAGATAGGTATTTAGAAGTCACTCAACATATTCACATGTCTTCATATAATGAGAAACATTAAGGTTATGAAAATGAATTAAATTTTTAGGCATGCGACAACTTCACAATGTTACAAATATATTTTTAGAATAAGTCAAAAAAATACAACAAGGTAAAAACAATATTAACTATATTGGAATATCCATATGATCCTTTACTAGAGAATTTTCTAGTTATGATTCAAAGATCGAAACACTATTAGGTTAAAATCTCTAAGTTCAAATAATATGCACATCCATAACGTCATAGATCCATCTATAATTAGGTAAGTACACACATCCCCTCATGTTTTAAAGTTCATATCTTACTTTTTACATTATTTTTAAGAAATCGTGCATTATTATGATCTTAAATAGTTAATGTTTGAAGTTAAGTAATCAAAATAACCTCTAATAGGTCCCATTTACATCCTTTTAGTGTATGTAAGTTGTTATTTGTAGATAGTAAACCTAATAAGGGTGTTAAAAAAAATGTGAACTTAACATGTGAGTCAAACGTTGCATTAACACCAATTCTCTTAGTTTTTCTCTTCTCTATCATGATGTATGATTCTTTTTCTATTTTAGGTTGCAATACTAGTTTCATCTCAAGATAAAAACGTAGAATTTTATTAATATATAAAGCATAAACCCACATGTAAGGATGCACTCCTTAATCTTCTTAACAATTGAATTCATCCTAAAACATATCCTAAGTATATATAGGATGTATTTATATGGGATTTATCTCTTAAAGAGGAGCCCATACATTTCACTTCCACCCATCCAAATATGGTTCATAGTGTTTGGCCATATATTACTACTGATAATTTTTGAAATATTATTTTAACTATTAATGCAAATCATTTTTGCTGTAAGATTGAAATCATAACTCTGAACATCACTCACACGATATTTCTAAATACGAGGCACAACATATTACAAATTTATTACAAGGGAATATTTCTCATATTTATATTTTTCTATATTTTTCAAGAGACCAAATTAAGCATGCTTCAATTTCTCATATCGAGACATTTTTTATTCCCACATCTGTGGATTTTACCTACTTGGTGGCCCCTAATATTTCAATTAAAAATGTATTTATTCCTATTCATGTAATCAATATTTTTACTACACATCCTATATCCAATCATAATAATTCACACACTTTTGTATTCATCATGTATTACCTTGTAATTATTGTTCATACACTGCAAGATCAAATATTAAAATTTCAATAAAGTGCATTTTTTCCTCGTGTTATGGATTATCTACAATTTCATCATTAAAAATTACACCTTTGATGGATTCTCATCCTTTTCCTATTAAATTATTCTCTTAAAGGAGACCCCACAAAACATCTTGGATAATTTCATGTAAATTGTTTTGACTATGGCTCTCATTATGATTTAATCACAAATATTTTCCCTTAAATTCTCAACGATTTTTCATTGCAATGGTTTAATGATCTTCCCATACATTTTGTGCTTTCTTTTACTTCATTTAAAAATCATTTTTTTACAAAATTATCTATAAAATTTACGGACAAGGATTCTTGCACACAAATGTGACAAGAGTGTGATGAACCTACTAACAATTGTGTGTTATGTTACAAGACCATGCTTACTAAGGTCAGAAATATCTTTCCTAATAGTTAACTGCAAGAAATTTTGACACAAACCTTGCTTATGCCTTTGCAAGAATTTGTCATATTTGATAACTTTTTATATTTTGAATATCTTTGGCACACACTCAAATAGTGTCAATGTAATTTGTTACATGTGAATAGAATTAATTACAGTAATGGAAATCCTAATAAATCTAATTATAATTTTCTAAGTAAATAAACATTGACAGGAAATAAAAGTGATGTTAAGGCTACTTCAAAGGAAAATTTCAATTTTAGTGTTCAACCTACTAAGCTAAAATTACAACCTACATGATGAAATTTTAATTTCTTGCATTTTCCTATTGGAACCACCATTATATTATAAAACAAACTGTTAGGGGAAATGTGTGGATAAAAATGTAAGAATTTAAGAAAAAAAATCTTAATTTCTTACATTTTGATCCACACATTATATTGAAATAATTGGCTGAGTATGATATCTTATTTGTTCCTCCACCAATTTTTATTTTATAAAAAAATCCTCAAAGTAGGTATTTTATTTTGAATAATACGATTATCAATGTTTTATTGATCACCTAAATGATAGGTGTATCAAACTTCATCAAATCGTTTAAGAAATTTTTGAAATTTGAATTCAATTCAACTTAATTAGATAAGATCAATGAATCTTCGAATCCATATAACAACAACACCAAATTGAAAATATTCAATGGTCATCTTCCTAAGCATAATGATGAAAAAACTTATCTATAAGTGCATAATACTTATCACTTTAGTGACATCACCACTATCATATGATCACCCTTTGGATAAAATTATTGGAGCTATCTCACACAACATATTCTTAAATGATTATAAATTTTAATGAAATTGATATAGATAACAAGTTTAATTATTATGCTCTATCCATTGTTATCTCTATTAATTTTTTTCCAAAACACGGTGTTTTTATTTATCTAATTAGCAAGGATAATTTTTTTATGATGCTACTTTAATCTCTTTGAATTCCTACAGTTAAAATCACATTTGATTATAATCCTTCATATCACTACATTATGGTAACTATTAATTTAGGTACTTTTACTACACAAGTTTCTTTATTAGTTGTTGATTATCGTAGCTATGGTACATTATGCTTATACAGGTCCACAACTATCCTAACTCAGATTTGTATAAAATAGTCAGCTTATTTATTGACTCAAGACATTCTCTTGAAGACACTCCTTTCTTGACACCAACCTTGATATACTTAAGGAATTCAACTTGTGGTATACTGTTTAACATGGAGTAAGATAAACATATTACACCTAACATACCTTTTCAACTTGATAGATGCAACAATCAGCCTCAACTGCTGCTTTCTTTTAAGCAGTCTACACCTTCTAGAAGCTAGAGAAGGCATACCATTTTGTTAAGTCACTTTAGAACATGAGAAATTCATCAAGACCACATGATGACTCAACTCTTTACTTCTTTGTCCTTGGTTTCTTTTTCATGTTATGAGATACCAGCCTTGGTGTGACCACCAGATCACCTAAGCTCTCATCTTCTTCTTGGGTGCCAGATAAGCATACATCTTGCAATTCATACATCTATTGTAATACTACTTGGGGAATAAATTATTCATACTTTGTACTAGATTTATGTTCCTTATTCTTGTTTTAGTCATCATTTCCTGCTATATTACTTGTGTTTTCTTCCCTTGTGTTTGACTTAGATTATTTTTTTTCTTCAACATCTTCCCTTTATATATTCTTGTCATCCTTTGATGTCTCAACTTCTTAATTTTCTTTCTTAACCTTTGATACCCATTTTTCTTTCTTCTTTCTAGCATGTCTCTCAACCATAGATGACCTAGTCTTACTCCTTGAGTTTGTATTTTCTCTATATATATTTTTTCCTTTTATTTGGAATGCATTCAGATTATAGATAAATATAGGTGGTTCATAGAAATGTTTGGTAAAATTCCCTAACTCATGGAAGTTAAAGAAAACAACCTGATAATTGTCCCAAAACTAACTAACTTGATCTTCTACATAATATTTGGCTTTGTGACCTTTTCCTTTGCAATTCAAACACACTATGTTCTTCTCATAATCAGTCCTATAATCTCTCCATGGATATTTTTCATCTACCTTTCTCCTATAATATATAGCTTACAAATATGTTGCACAAAAAAAAATTCCATGAAACTTACCTAGAAATATCCTTGTAGTTGGCTTCCTAAAGATCCTCATGTACTATTTTTTTCCTTCTTGGATTGAGAACATCCTTGATAAGAAGTATGACTTGATTCATCTCTCAGATCATTTTCTTTGGTTGTTCCAACTCTTCTTTTAGGGTCTTTACTTCTGCATTTAATTTTTCACAATCTCCACTCTTGGATTGAATAAATACCTCACATATCTCATGTTATGCTTCACTAGACTACCCTTGTTTTCTTTATAGGTTTTTAAGTTGGTTAGTAACTTGTACCAAATCATTCTTCAGGGTCTTCAGTTCCTCTTCAAATTTAAGGAAAGCATTTTCTTTATATTTCAATGCCTTTGATGCTTTGACAACAAATGAGGCCATGTCATTTAGTTTTTGACCATGGCTAACTTCCTTGAGCTTTATTTCTTGCTTTAACTCATTTATAAGAGCTTGATAAATTTCATACCTCTTTTCCAATGCTAACTCTATTGATGTACCCATGTTTGTTTCTTCAGGATCACCTCCAACCTTTTAGGGTTGATTCGGGAGGACCACACTCTGATACCAATTGTTAAAAACTAGGACGCTGAGAGGGGGGATGAATCAGTGTCTATTTATATTTTTACCTCATAAAATGTTTCATTCAATTTTCATCATTTACTCTAGATTAGATATTACAAGAAACAAGAAGAGAAATCACACACTGAGATAGATTTAATGTGGGAAACCCAAGCAAGGAGATAACCCATTGAAACCATGAAATATGCTTAGGAATAACTTGTGCTATTTCTGTTATAATTGTTTTATGGTTGATCTTCAACTCAACATGGAGCTGCAACTCATAGGTTTGAGCAAGATGCTACTTAGTCTGCAGGCTTAAATCTTCTGTAATTCAACCAGCCACTACTGATATTTAGTGAGTTTCAACTCACATGGAAGCTGCAACTCTCCAAATGCTAAGCAACTACTTAGAATATTTAACCAATTTGGTGACTCTTGATTTACTTCCTTACATAGCTCATAATGACTTCTATATTTTAACATCTTGATTTTCTCTCCTAAATCATTATTCTTCTTGTTCCCTGCTCAAAAAAAATTCACATCTATGAAATCCTACTACAATCACTTCATGAACCTCATAATCACACTTTCAAGCACTCACTATCCAAATGTGCATATTGTTGTATTCAACTCAACTCTTGGCATATGGATCTCAATCATGATGGTATGCTTTGTACTCTTATCTTTTGTAATGATACTTCAAGCTCCTATTTTTCTTGTTTCAACTCTCAACCACTATTTCATTCAACTTCAAACGTGTTCTCATCATATGTCATTCAACTCACACTCTCCACTAGGACTTCAAATAATAAATTTCATCCTAGACCATGTATCCTTCTTGTTCAAGCACTTCAATTGATTTCAGATTTGCAATGGATATTAGGAAACTTTATTTCTAATCTCTATTTCCTTAGAATTCTCAAAAACACACTTCAGGTTCACTTCAACACAACTCATGTTCACTTGATTGATATTGAGACTGAAATATGCCTTTTACTACATATAGACTATGTTCAACATGGTATCTTGTTTGAATCATGTTTTGAACTCTTCCTGCAAACATGATTATGTCACCATGAACTATGTTCTTCAATAATAAATATCTCCTAAGCATCATTTAGACCTTAAGTATCTGATATTAGGTTCATAGATCAATGTTATCATTTTCTCAGTATATTTCATCAACCTCATTCACAAAATTTTATTACTTTATGAATGCATCACTACTTTTCATTACACCTCTATTATACTTCTTCACTCCATTAAGTACTTTTTTCCTTCTCAGTCTTGTCTCTCACACACCATCTTCTTCTTTCTTCAGACTCATTCTTGTCTCTCACACACCATCTTCTTCTTCACTCATATCCTATATATATTAAAAACTAGCTCACTAATCACTTTTTACCTCCTTGTTGGACATATTGAACCCATTCATGAATAATTACCTTCAACCACATCATCATATTTTGTTGAATCATCTTCAAATCACTTGATCTTTCTCACATAGCCCATCTCTTCAAAATTTAAAATTTGTTTTCTATTATTTCTTTTTGAGTTCTTCACTGGTTTTTGATCGATATGGTGACTTCTTATATTCTTCTTCAAGGAAACTCAAGAGATTGTTACTGTTTGTGTCTCTTGAGCTTCACTATGAACCCAATTCTTTGCAACAAACTATCATATCTTTTCAACTTCACAACACTTAACAACTTGGAAAAATATGTGTGTTTGCACTATTAAGTCTGTTCAACCTTTCAAAACCCATGCTCTTTAAGTTTATTGTATGCCAAACAATGGAAAAACAATTTAAGCATAATGACACTAAGAAACAATCTAAATGGGATGGTTATCTATGAGTATTTTAACACTAATATATTTACCCAACATCCTTGAGAAACAAGTTGACATCCTTTAGAGATAAGTTGCATTAACCCAAACATACCTAGTTTAAAATCCTTGAGAAACAAGTTGACATCCTTTAGATAAGCTGCATTAACCCAACATACTTGTTCAGCTTAGAGAACCTGTATAGTGATGGACTGGTAAAATAGGAAAATTGAAGTTTTTTTTATGACTTTCACAAAGATATGGAGAATATTATACCTTTATATCCCACTTAGATGCTTTCCCTAAAAAAATTCAGCCTTACTGGTGTTAGACGAATGAAGAAACATTATCTTAATTTTATTAGAAACCACCTTGTTCTATCCTGACACGACTGGTATAAACACTGATATCAAATTCTCTCCTATACCTTGATATAATCAATTAATTGTTTTATCAATAGCTTTGTGTTCTTCTCAATTCAAGAAATATTCAAGAATTCTATATTTTTCATCTGGTTGAATTTCTAGTTTCGATGATTTTCTCTTTTACAACCCTAGTTTTAGGGTTTCAGATACAAAACAAGCCTGAGAGCCTTTATAAAGGAATTTATCAAGAGTTTATAGGTGGTTTTTGAATATTTAAATGATATAAAGTCTATGAATTATTCTTTTCCAACTATGATTGAATTATTTAAATCCTAAAAGGAACCTATCTTATATCCAATTGATTCAAGCCTTATATCTTCCTCACAACAACTCAAAAACCTCTCAATAACCTATTTTGACATAACACAGACTATTGTAACTATGAAGAATGTAGTGCTTGTATTGATTTTAGGTGCTAGAATTAAAAATATGTCTTAATAATATGGGTGACTTATTGAATCATCACATACCCTATATAATGGAACAAAAAAGGATCCAAACCAAGAGCTTCTTCACACTAGGGTTCCAAAAGTAATTCTGTCAACTATGCACAAAGTGTACTATTTATCATTATGATAACAACTAGTTTGATATGCTATGAAGAGAAAATTATGACCTGAACTATATTTATTGTTGGAGAGAGAAAGGGATTGAGTATCACCATTCATTTCATTTTATCTAAACAAATCACTCAGACCTTTGGAGGTGCTCTTACCTACTTAGCCTTCAAGAAGACATTTGACACTGGTCTCAAGAAGATAAATTTGCACCACTTGAAAAAAGACACTATGAGCTTGAACTATTTGAAAATAAATTATCGGAGTTCCAATCTTTCATTTCAATCCCCGATGTAACCATTACCTCTATGGCTATATTGTTGTATTGTGCCTAAAGAAAGCAACTTATGCCTTGATGAAGGAACTTGAAGGGGAAAATTCATTTTTTGAAGGAAGTAAATGACTCAAAACCATGTTTCCAACATTGAATATCTTGAATCATGTTCTAACATCTCAAACACATGATTTGAAACAAAAAAAATTACTTTTGTCCTTATTGATTCAGAAAAGTACTTGTGAAGGAGAAAACCTGGCCAGAAAATGCTCATAGCTTCTCTGTTACTTGTCCATTTTACCTAATTTTTTTTGCAAAAACTCAAGCTTGGAGTCCTCTATAAAAATTAATTCTATGATTTATTTAAAGGAGTATTCATATTTTTTCTTGGGTGCTAAGAATACAGAGACCTCAAAATGCATTTTTTAAAAACAGTTTTAGAAAAACTTGAATAACTTTATATCCAATTCAAAATGTTTATGAAATTTGGAGTGAAGAACTAAAAGTAAACCCCTATATACAAATTCCATGTGTTGGTTATCCATAGGTTTTCATGTACATCTCTGAACCATCTCATTTACCTCATTCTACATGTCTAGTTCTCAAAGCCAATTTCTGTGAACTTTTAAGTTTTGACTCCA
This sequence comes from Taxus chinensis, assembly GCA_019776745.2. Taxonomy (NCBI): domain Eukaryota; kingdom Viridiplantae; phylum Streptophyta; class Pinopsida; order Cupressales; family Taxaceae; genus Taxus; species Taxus chinensis. The sequence continues at coordinate 806,379,322 of CM034149.1, forward strand.
TGAGCTAAACTGGTTCTTTTTTATTTTTCTCACATCTCTATATAAAGTATTAATTGCATTCTCACATGCTTCTATTAACTTTCCATGACCTATACCAACTTATGACATCTCATTAGACTCTATAAATAATCCTAAATGGGTCAGTTTCAACTGTAACTTCCACCAAATGACCTGCTACACCTTATAAGAGCTCTCGCCCATGCTTAAAACATCATCAATGAATTGTATACCACTTGAAACTAGAAATCCAACCTCTACTCTTCCATTAGATATCAACAACCTCATTGTTTGATCTTGAAGCACCTTCAAACCATCCTGAATGCAATACCACCCAACCTTCATGCCTCCTACAGAGCAACACTTCATCACTTACTACTTTTCCATCAATGCAACTTGACATAAATGAAAAAAAAATTTACCTAGGGTTCAACATAATCCTATTTTATCATTATTTTTTGATGAAAATTTGATTCCTTCATTATTGGAGATTGTATCACTGAACTTGATCATGGCCCTCAAAATTCAATCTTCATGGGATAATATCTAATGGACGCCACATATGGAATTCGTATTTTTAAATTTTTTTCACTCCTTTCATTTATAATCTCCATCATCAACTAAATAAGAATTATCATAATTTATATTCACATTTATTCAAAGCCCATATTTAAAACATCTTTAATTACTTTTACCTAGAATTTACATGTTAGTAATGGAGAAAGTAATGCCTAATATTTCAACCAAAGTTCTAAAATCCATTGGAAAAAGTAAAGCTGCTCTCAAATACGTAGAATAGAATATAATCATTATTAAAGTACTCTCAACTCTACTATCGAGACTACTATATCATATTCAATACAAGTTGGAAGAATAAGAAATTTCCTTCCATGCAATTAATGGCATAGCCCAAAAATATATGGAAAATAAATTAAGGCCTCATCCTCCTTTTCCCTTCTCAATTAGAAATAGAGAATTCAAAATATGGTTGAATCTCAATTTTTTTTCTACTCATAGGAATTCTTTCCATTTACCAATAACTTTATCAAGAAAATATAATTCTAGGAGTAGATTTGCTACACATTTGGAATCTTTAAGAGGATAATTCAATATTACATATGGAAATTATTCATACATTAATTATTGTGTAGATATTACCCAAGAGAATATTAATATTATACAATAAGATATGAATAATATAGGGTTAAATCCTTTATTAAAAGGGGATGATAAGAAGAAAATTTTCTAGAATAGCGACATTGGATTATATAAAGTCATAAATTCAACATAATGAAATGCCTCCAACTAACTCTACATGCTCTGTAGAGATATATATTATAAAAAATAAAGATGTAGTCAATAAGTAATAATAAAGTCCTCCTTTGATAGCCTATGAAGTATACTCTTTATAATAGGATGAAGAAACTAAGAAAACTAGAAAAAAATAAAATAAATTCAGAGGAGGGAAGGGATGGATCCCTCTACTAGTATGCCATAAAATGAATAAGCATAGGAATAATTAGAACATATCTAATTCTATAGAGGGATGTGGACCCTCATTTATATGTTGAGTTCTATTGTGGAACACACATGATGAAAAGGGTTAAAGAGAAAAGGATAACAACTAGTCAAGCCCACATCTATCATGAAACATCAGAGGAATTATTCAGGGTCATGAAAAAGAGAAAAAATAAAGGGTCTTAGGTCATGAAATATCAAGAGGAATATTTGTGTTTCGTTAGGTCATGAATTAAACATATAATGTGAATGGTTTATGGGTACCTAAAAGATATAAATAACATGATATAAAAGGGTAGATTACCTTACCTAAAAACATTTCAAAATAGGTAAAGAAACCTCCATTATGAATTTTATATATTTGGAAGGGTGTCGTTAAGGCCAAGATAATGTTATATTTCTTCTGTAAATAGTTATGCATTGTTCCAAATAGAGTTTTTGTGTAACAAATTTTTTTTTAGGTCATAGTAAGGGCCCCTAATCACTAAGTATGTGAGGATCATGTCTTGATATCAACAGAGGATATTAGTCTCTTCAAATAATATAACACCTATAAATAGTCCTCTCAAAATTTTTGGGAGAGTTATGTCGTAAGGATTCCTCCATAGTTAGAGGAAATCATCTCTAGGAGTAACAAAATTTTGACTGATGTTTCCATCACCAAGTTATACATCGAGGATGAAAATGTAATCATCATGGAGGAAATCTTATAACAACTAAAAAATATCATGGTGCATTTTAAAAAGAATATTTCTTTGGAAAATGAATATAAAGATTGTAATAATACTGAATTAGTTCCTCATGCCAAAGAAAATATTCAAATTGTGAAGACCCTCAAGGAGGTTTTAGAGACAATAATGATTTATTATAATATCCTTCCAAACCAAAATTCTAACATCTTCAAAAACCCCATTATTGAATTTAAAAAACTTGATAGAAACCTTCAAATATGCAGGGATTTGCTACCAATCTCTAAAGCACAACATTGACAAAAAAACCCTAAGGACTCTAAAATGACTACTTTTGGAGGAAAAATACTAATGAATATCGACACATCCTTATAATATTTCTTGGTTACATTGAGCCAGGTAATCAATATAACATCCTAACTAAATCAATGAGGATATTTTGTAAATGTCCATCTATCTTTAGTATTTTTCATGTACAACATTAAAGAGGAGGGATCATAAAGATCCAATTTTGTATAAATATAAATGTTCCCTTCCATTAAAATATATGTGAATTTATAATTTATAATTCAATGTGGTTGAAATATTTCCTAGAACTACAAGTATTATGTTTAATTGTTTTTGTGCCACTACTTGTGATATATAATTTTTTCTTTGTAAGTTTAATGAACGTAAAAAACTTCATATCTTAATAAATTATAAGATATGTGCATCAAGAAATTTAATATTTGTCTAGTTCCTAAATTTTTAAGTACACTCACATTCCTAATTTCACTTGAATCCTATCATTAGTTGTATATTAGTTTGGGTGAACTATATTGACTGCATATTGTTATAGTAGTGGCCATGTTTCATTTGTATGATTTAACTTCATGAAATTGAGTTTCAGAAGATATTTATTTTTTGCTCTGCCGTATCTCCCTTTTTTATTTCTTCTATGAAATACCTATTAATAAGGATTTAATTATTCTCTAGTATAGATAGGTTTTCGAAATAGTGAGTTGATATGGAGATTGGTAATATACAGAATATTATATAGCAAACACCCTCATTGGTCATGTATAAGACCAGTAACATTCATCTCGCACACTAAATTCATTTTAAAAAATCTAAAATTAGAAATAATGTAAGATACAATGGCCCCTTTTCGATGTGCATCTCTAATGCATCAACATAAACATGCGGTATAGTTCTGATTTTAACTTTTGATTCATGTTTGGATTCAATTTCTAATCGTAAATAACAAAAATAAACCTCATTTTTATGAGAAAAAAATTATAGCACTAGAAATATATATTAATTAAATTTCCAGAACATATTTTAACTCCTCCTAACTCCAAGAGGAATTCCTTGAACCAAGCACATCTCTGAAAACTTTCCGAAACTGCCCCAAAATATACCTTTCACTAGTCTTCACAAATAGGGAAAACTTTGATATTTTTACACATCCTCGTGACCTAAAACCAACATGAACATAAATAAAAACTCACATACTAAAAATAAAATTCATTTAATTTACAACTATTTTCGACAACCTTTTCACAAATTTAACTTCTTCATAAACATGACTATTTGAGTTGGTTCCACACATCACCACAACCACTACCATAACTTTTCAGAAACCCAGAGTTGTACTATACATCATAAAAAACATCATCCATAAACTATAAATAAATTCTAGGAAATTATTATCAATTTATCTCAAACAAATTTCTAGCTAACGTTTCAAGCACACAAATAGTTGTTTATCTTCTTAACATTCGTTCATAAAAATTGTTACGATGAAATGACCTCATTATTTTTTGAAACCTTCTACACTTAGTGTAGAAACATATCATAAATCTATCAGGTCCAATCCAAATAAAAAAATTTAAGGTGAGCATAAAAAAGTGCAATTTGAGCTAGAAATGACCTTCCTCTTGACCATGTTTCACCAAAACTATCATAACTTGCAAAATACACATCATAGAAGCTTGAAATTTTTACTGTAGTGTAATAACGCATCATAATTACATCTTAAATCATAATTATGTCACAAATATCTCTCCATATTTCCATCCCATCTCATTTGCATGGCTAACTATTAGGGTTTTGCATTATCTAGGTTAGGGTTAACTAAAAGAACATCATAAATCATCCTAAAAAACTATCCACAAGGTCCTAACATACATGGTCCATCATGAAAAAAACTTTGTACATGCATACATGACATCACATTTATCCAAAATTCATCCCCATGCCTCCTAACACCTAGACCCAATCTAGATGAGTACCTAGATCTTCGTCTTTAACATGTACTAGTACCTTAAAATTCATATGAGATTATAAGCAATCTCAAAACATTATCTCCATGTTTCCAACATGCTCCTCAAGTTATCAAGGAGCTCTAACCACCATGCACTATCACCTAGGCTAGTTGGGTCCCCTGAATGGGTTTGCTAGACAAAGCCAATCTCAGTAAATCACCTCATTTTGTCAAGAATACACTTGAAACTACATACTTTCGTCACTCTGCGCATCCTATAACTCCACTTCATATATTTTTTTGCCATTAATTGGATTTTATATCAAGTACAAAACCTAAATAACAACATGCCAACAATATTCCCCTTTCTCATTGATGGAAAACCACCTTGACTTATCCCACTTTTTACATTAATAATAAAACATACCTATACCTACATATTTTTCACATTTCCTAGCTTTACAACATCATATTTTGGTTGGAAACATAAAAAAATATTCTTCGTTCTAGTTCACAACATTGAATTTCTCACAAAATTTTATTTTTCCATCTTTTCAAGCATAGAAACATTGTACTCCCCCTGTGAAAAGCATATACAACAGCCATATATACCAATAATAATGAAGGAAACACAATTTCACCTCTTCATTGAGTGAGAGAATCATAAAATGCCATACAAGCATGAAAAATATTATCATTTTAGAATAAGGAAACACCATACTTCAAATAGCTTGTGATCACCTAGAAGAACTTTTAGAAGTGAAGAACATGCTACCCTGAATTGGAAGATTCATTAAACCTGTAGGATACTTACTCCATGCATTTTCAACCTAGAAATACCATGTAATAGAGAAACTCACATCCAACTCATTCAAATATCCCTCACAACCTTTTTAAATCTACTTATACATATTTCTTGGCACCTTTTACATAGTTTAGATAACACAAGTTTTCTCCCACTATCTGATTTGGAGGACCATACACAAAATTCACACCTATAGCCACACACTTATATCTACCTTAGATAAAAACATGTCCTCAATTTTTGTATTGTTATATTTCAAGAGTGCCTAAATACAATCATGACTGGATTAGCATGGTGAAACACCATATAGATGGAATGAATTGTGTAAATCATCTAAACCTTGCACAAGGCTAGTTGAAAAGCCACTATCCCAGATCAGGGTCAACAAGGAATATGGTCAATATATAAAGTTTTGACCCTCTTGGTCACTATTCACACATAAGCCACCTCTTTTCACATCATTGGTACAAGAACCACCACCTATAACATGATGAAAATGCGTTAACAAACTTAAGAGCATTCCTTGATTACATGTCTCCATCAAAGGTTCACATCAATTGTATTAAACCACCTACATGTTTGAGATAAATCATTTGGAGAAAGATACCCATTTATATTCATAGTACATACTTACTTCTCCATACCAAGAGTTCCATTTAAAATTTAACACTATCTTCTAAAGATGGAGGTCATTTAATTATGAATGAAAAAACTTATTAGCAGTCCTCTCATTCACCTACTAACATAGAGCATCCAAGTTTTAATAAAAACAGAAACTTTAATCAATGAAATCATGAATTTGATTATTGTTATACATACCTTCACATGCTTCAAATGTTCTAGAACCCTAGCAAACAACCCATACACTTGATCAATGATCAAATAGCCTTCCGTTTTCTTAGGAAAATATCTCATACCTATAGAATCTCATACATGTAGACACTAAATCACGCACTTGGGTACATTTTTAGGTATTAATAAAATGCATTGCATTCATATATTTACTAAGGGAGAAAATTACTAATTGATCACTGTATTTGGATTTTTAGGTTCCATTATGGTTTCTTTCGTGGCCTAGCACACCCTACTGCCCACTATGACATTCGATCATTTACCTTTTATGGATCTTGATACCAGTTCCTAGCCAAGATGTCATCTCTCAGGTGCCCTCATACCCTCTAGATAAAGTATACCTCTTTATATCTTTCTTGCATCTTTTGGATATTTTCTATCTGTTGGGCATCCTTATCTCTTAGGGGTTATCCTTTTAGTGATCAATTATGAAGTTAAAGAAAGGGAATCATATAAATAAAATGTTATGGGATAAAATTAAAGGACCAAGCTCTAGGAATCTATTATCGCAACCTAAGGTTACATCCAAAAAGTATCTAAGATAATCATTGCATCCATATAGTGCCATCTAAGGGATAAGGGCTAGTTATTTTACATACACACATAGAAGGGGAAGTTCAGTTTTCCATGCACACATCAATTTAAACATTTTACATATAGTTATTTCTCTCTATCATGTATGTTGCACACAAGAGCCACCTAGGGAATAATTATACACACACACACACACACAAAACTACACGTAGTATAAAATGTAGTGTAGAGCCTATTGTATATATCTCCCTCCTCGGGTAAATATAGACAAACAAAAGAATGTGGAAATCAAAGAAACTCAAAACACAGGACGTGCTGACACTAAAAAAGTTGCGCCCTGGCGCAGGTTGGAGGCGTAGATCAGCAGTTGCTGACATTGAAAAAGTTGCACCCTGGCACAGGTTCGAGGCGCAGATCAGGAGGTGCTAACACCGAAAAATTTGTGCCCTGGCACAGGTTGGAGGCACAGATCAGGACGTGCTGACACCAAAAAAGTTACGCCCTGGCGCAGGTTGGAGGCATAGAACAGGAGGTGCTGAAAAAGAAAAAGTTACATCCCTAGCACAGATCAGTAGGTGCTAACACGAAACACGTTGCACCTTGGCATAGGTTGGAGGTGCAGAACAAGAGGTGCTGACACAGAAAAAGTTGCGCCCCTGGTGCAGATTAGTAGGTGCTGACACCAAAAAGGTTACGCCTTGGCACAGGTTGGAGGCACAGAATAGGAGGTGCTGACATAGAAAAAGTTACACCGCTGGCACAGATCAGTAGGTACTGACACCAAAAAAATTGTTCCCTGGCACAGGTTGGAGGCGCAGATCAGGAGGTGTTGACACCAAAAAAGTTGCGCCCTGGCATAGGTTGGAGGCGTAGATCAGGACGTGCTGATACAAAAAAGTTGCGCCCTGGCACAGGTTGGAGGCATAGAAAAGGAGGTGCTGACACAAAAAACGTTACACCCATGGCATAGATCAGTAGGTTCTGACACCAAAAAAGTTGCACCCTAGCGCAGGTTGGAGGCGCAGATCAGGAAGTGTTGACAAAGAAAAAGTTACGCCCTTGGCGCAGATCAGGAGGTGATCACATTGAATTTTCAGCACTTATGGTGCATTTAAGAGTATGTTAACGTGAGGATGGATGTGCTAAGGTGCACCTTCAAGAGGTACAATATTTTGAGCGCTCACACTTTGAACCCGACAGGAAGCAAACCCTGACCCAGATATTCAAATGGCCATAAATTTTCACAGGGAGCTTAGATTCATGCAAGGTTGGACTTTTTGGAAAGCCTACGAGTTCCTATGTCCAACTACGACTGTATATATTTAATTGGGTGAGGAAAAGTTCTTGAAAAATGCAAAACATAGTTCGCCATTTTTTGGGTTTGCTAAGGTTCTCACCTACCGCCATAATGAGATGAATTAAATACAACCTGGAAGTGGTTGGGGTAGTTTTGAATTTCCTCTCTCTTCCCTCTCTCATTATTTCTATAAATTATAAGGAGCGGCTTCTTTCTAAAGGTTGGAAATTCTTGTTTTGCCCCTCCCTTCTTCTCTTTGGTAGGTGAATTTGTGGAGTTCAAACCTCCCATCTAAAACTGTGATGCAACTTTTCCTCTTGGCATTTTTGTAGTGTATTGTATCAATCTTTGGAGAAAATAATGCATGTCTGTGGATGATTTTGAACCCTCTATGTTTTCATTTGCATCTTCCTAATCTTTCACTGCAAATTTTGTTATTTGTGCATGATCTTGCATTGTATTTTAATGTTTTGTGTTTATTGGCAAGACAGGTGTTCATCATTCCTCGGTGCATCACCTTTGTTAGTTTAGGTTTTATTTTACGTATCTTCTTACCCTGTCTCCTTGGCAAGTTAGATTAGGTTTTTGAGTAAACCCTCTACATTTTTATGTGTGCATCTGAATAGAGGAATAGAGAGCTTTTTCCGATTTCACAAGGTCCCACACTTGGGAAAAGCTCCATGTTATGAAACCACACTGAGAGTCTCAACCCATCAAGTTACAGAAATTTAGGGGTGCTGTGATTCGCCACCAATAGTTTTTTCATGCCTGGTGGGACCAAGAGGTCATTCCACAAGATTTGAAGGAATTTTTAATAAATTTTGACTTAGAAATTGCAGGTTTTACAATTTCATATTTTTCTCACCTTCCAGGCTAAACTTTGAAATCAAATTTCAAGGGCTTAACTTGCTCAAAACAAGTCAAAATTTCACCAGTTGATAGATCAGGGGATAATATTAAAAAGGGTATTCTTAGATTTTTGAGATTTTGACTTTCAAAATTTCATAGTCTTTAGTATTTCGGGTTTTCCCAGGTGTCAACCATGTCCCAAGTTCTGACACGGTGTATTTTAGGTTTTGTAAGTTGCCTTGTGTTGGTCGTCAAATAAGACTTCATGAAGAGCAACATTCAGGGGACAAGAAGTCCCTCCTCTTTAATGGGAGAGGTTCCCTTATTAAGAAACGAACCTATTTACACATGTACAAAACATGATTTTCTTGTGGAACTTGGATATTTACGAAAGTGTTTTCTATAAGGATCATCAATTACAAAAGGACCGAGGAATGAGAAAATGACAACGAGCAGAAAGGAACCATTTAGAATTATATATGACAGAGTAATTCTTTATGCATGCGAAGGTACAATGAACTGAAACAAGATCATTTGTATCATACTAATAAGATGAAATTTGAAAGACACAAAGTTCTATCAATAACATCTGCAAGAATACAAAGCTTCTTAATATAATATAGACAAATGACCTTAACAAGATTAAATGAAAAGCTTAGGGATAAAAGAGATCAGATAGACGAAGAATGAAAAGCCCTTCTGTATTGATTTATTTATGATTTATGTACACTTTCAGAAAATAAGCCAAGTTCTTTTTTTTTTCAAAATGGTGAGGAGAGGCCATTATATAGTTTACAATTTAGTTACTCTCGGTAACTACTTCTTTTTAACTAAAGATTAGTTAAGGATTGCCAATTGCAATACCTCAACTAATTACAATAAATCCGAGAAAAATAATTGGAAGAGAAGAGAGGAATAAGGATAAGAAGACAAGTGCTTATGACTGTGAGGGACCCACTGACTTCAAAATCCAGTGCTTGAATCTCTTCAATGCCTCGGCTATGTCTCTGCCACATGTATATTGGTCAATTTGCTCGAATCAGGGTTGAAATGAGCTCCACATGAAAGCACTGTATCTACACATTGAACAGAGATTGGGAAACCACCAGCGAAATCCAAACTGCTATCATGAATCATATGTGCCATTGGCGTAGGGTTTGCGTCTGTCATCCTTGACCAAAAATCACTAAAGTCAAGATGGTGAACTTCACTGTCCCCGATATCGGGAACGACAAACTCTAGTGGTGAGATTTGTTCTTGCCACTGAAAATTGATCTTCATGTTGGTAGGAATTCAGAGGGCAGAGCTGCAAGCTAGACTTGGGAAGGAATTGCAGAGGAAAATGGATACGCACGTAGGAATTTAGATTGCAAAGGTTCGAGAAAAAGATAGCAGGAAAGTAGTGTGTAAAATGCACAGGGGGTTCGCTCATTATATAGCCGTTTAGGAGAGAGAGAGGCAATGAATGCACATTTAATACATACCTACTAATTTGAATAAGCAATATATTCGGGTAGAGCGGGGAAAATTAGCACGAATGGCACTTGGTTCATTTGGGACATGTGGGACGTGAAAGTGCGAAGTACGCGGCTTGGCCGAGTCGGGCGAAGAGGGGAAAAGACACACAAATGCTCTTGGAACACGCGAGACAAAAGTACGTGAAGTACGCGACTCGGCTGAATCGGATGAAAATGGAACAATTGGTCTGGGTGAACTTGGGACATTTGGGACAAAAAGTTCTGACAGGCCTGAAAATAACAGACTTCGAGTGAATCGGCCAATCGGGGAACAGAGGGCCCAATTGACCTTGGGACACGCGGGACAAAAATGTCCGACAGGCCCGAAAAACACACAAAATGACCCAAAAACGTAGATTTTCTCAATTTCTCGACTTCTAACATTATTAACACAGCAGAAAAGACACTTAAACTCAAAATTTTAAATTTTCACCTTCTTAAGAGCAAGGGAATTTTGAGTGGACAACAACTCGCTCCTTCTGGGGATGACTTGGCATAAATTCAAGGAAAGAGACAAGGTAAGAACTTAGACAAACTCGGGGAAGTAGACCAATACCTTATCCATTGGGCAACGAAGTCATCGAAACAAACCAATACAGAGGACAACACACCAAAACAAAGGGAAAGAAAAACAAAACGCTGTACAAAATATACAAAGGACTCCCTAATCACCTATGACTTGAACAATTTCAGGTACTGCCCACTATAAGGAAGTGGGAGAGGAGAACCATCCATATAGTCAAGGTAAAAAGAATTTTTACCAGCGAAGTGCCTGATCTTGAAAGGTCCGTGCCAAAGGGAATCAAACTTTCCATGGCTGCCACGAGGTTCATGCCTTTTATCCCACAACAAAACAATGTCTCCAACTTGGAAATCTCTGAACCTGGCTTTCTTATCAAACAGGACCTTAACTTTTTGTTGATGAGCAGATATCTTATCAGCAACTTTCAATCTATCCTCATTCAATTTGTGAAGGTACATTATTCTCTTATCCAAAGCATCATTGAAACTGGTATCTTGAATGGCCTTCATTAGATGCAAGGCTAGTAGCTCCATTGTTACTGGAAATTGAGCTTCTACTCCATATACCACTTGAAAAGGAGACATTCCAATAGCTCTCTTAGGTGTGATCCTGTCTGCCCAAAGAGCATCATAGAGTTTCTTGTGCCAGTTTCGTTGAGACTCATTGACTAATTTCCTTATTATGGTCACCAAATTTTTATTAGTGGATTCTACTTGTCCATTTCCCCTGAGGATAGTAATCTGAAGAGTGAGACAGAGAGATGCCATATCCATAAACAAAAATCCATCATCTCAGTTGAAGAAAAAATTCGAAGCATTATCTGTCACAATCTTGTTTGCTACACCCATACCTTACCAAGATGTTTTCTTTGATGAAACTGCACACCACTTCAGAAGTAGTACTTTTTACTGGAATGGATTCTACCCATTTTGTGAAATAATCTGTAGCAGTTAATACATGAGTATGACCAACACTAGAAGAAGGATTAAGTGTTCCAATGAAGTCCAAACCCCAGTGTTGAAAAGGTTCTTCAATTACAACTGGCTTAAGAGGAAAAGAGGCCAATTTGGGTCTACCCACGAAAGTCTGACAAGCCTCACATTTATCAACCCACTTGGATGCATCTCTGAATAAGGTAGGCCAGTAATATCCTCCACGAAGTATCTTATGAGCAGTGACGGTTGATGAGTAGTGCCCCTCCGCATGCTTGATCATGAAAAGCTGGGAGTAGCTTTTTCTGCTGTTCCTTGTCCACACATTTCAAAAACCTTCCATTTAACCCATGTTTGAACAAGGTGTTTTCTCACAACACATATTGCACTGACCCTTAGTTTAACAATTCTCTTTTCTTTAGCAGTCAAATGAGAGGGGAATTCTCCATAGGTGAGAAAATGGGTGATATCAGCATACCATTCGTCAATTGAGCTAAGAAACAAAACTGTAGGAAGACCAATTTTATCCTCCAGTAACTCATGTCTAGCTCCTTCAACGATGAGTTCACAAAGGCCTTTTCCATGGATGAGATTGGTCGGTTTGATGTCAATATCATATTCTTGAACTTTAGCCACCCAGTTCCCCTCTCTTGGATCCAAATTCTTGCTGTGTAAGAATTGACTTAACAGTTGTATCTAGTATCAACACCATGGAGTGAGAGTTAAGAATGTAAAAAACAAAACTACTTAATAGCTTTAACCACTGTAAAAGCATGTTTTTCCATCATGGTATATTTTAAACTCATGATCCTTTAGAATATAGCTCATAAAGGCAATTGGGAGTTTGTGCTCATTAGAATCTTTCTGAGTCAAAACCGTAGCCAAGGTGTTATCTTGTGGCGTAGCAATAGATAATAAAATCTTTACTAAAATCTGGACATGTTAAAACAGGAGTTTTAGCAATGGCTTTTTTAATACCTTCAAAGGCTTCTTTCCTTTTAGAAGACCAACCAAACGTTTGTTTGCCTTTCATCATTTGGGAGATATTCAGAGTTAGTTCTACAAAATCAGGGATGAATCTTCTTAAAAAATTGATCTTACCAAAGAAAGAGTGCATGCCCTTTTTGCTGGTTGGGAGAGGAATTTGCTGAATAACTTGAACTCGCTTAGGATCAATTTTAATACCATCTTTGGAGATGATGTGCCCTAATAATTTCCCCTCTGTGACACAAAAGACATATTTTTTAGGATTCAAAGAGATCCCATGTTCTCTACATCTTAGCAGAACTGTCTCCAGGGGCTGAAAATGATCTTCCCTTGTTTCAGAATACACAGTCAAGTCATCAAGGTATACAACAATACACTTCCCTTTCAAACTTCCAAAGGCCAGATCCATATCTCTCTGAAAAGTGGCACCAGCATTAATGAGCCCAAAAGGCATTCTTTTGTAAGCAAAGGTACCCCAAGGGGTAGGGGAAAGCTGTTTTGTGTTGATATGCAGTATTAACTTCTACCTGATTATATCTTGAAAATCCATCAAGCATAGACAACATTTTAGATCTTGTTACTGCTTGTAAGACCTGATCCATCATAGGTAAAGGATAATTATCTTTCAAGGAATCCTGATTTAGATTCCTGAAGTCAACACAGATACGAATCTCGCCATTTTTCTTCTAACAGGTACAATATTGGCAATCCATGTTGAATGCTGGATAGGAAAAATGATTTTGGCTTTCAACAACTCTGTATTTCTTGAAAAATGGTGTCAGCTATTTTTGGATTGTATTGCCTCTGCTTTTGTTTAAAAGGCTTAATTCCAGGTTTGAGAGGAATAAAATGTTGCATCTCTTTTGGTTGGAAAGCTTTTAAATATTCATAAGAGTAGGCAAGAACACCCTTATACCTCTTTAACATATCAATTGATTTCTTCCTCTCATCTGCTGTGCAACATTTTCCAATGTTCACAAGCTTAGGATCAGTGGAACTCCCAATATTAATTTTGTCATATTCAGCTGATTGTTGAGGTCCAGTAGAAGCTCTAGACTTTACATACCTGTCGTGTTTATCAAACAGTTCCTCTAAACTCACCAATCCTTTAGGAATATTGTTTCCCTTCAGTTTAATGCATCCATCCTGATCTGTTTCTTCTCCTTGAGTGGCTATTTTGTCAAAGGGCACACTTTCATGAGGCAGGTTATCACTTCCTTCAAAGTATAGCTGTTCAAAATTATCTTTGAGTTCTAAGAAAGAAAGAAAATGTTGATCATTATTGAATACTTGCCAGTTATTTGTATTATCAGGTACACTAGGTCGATGGATCATCTAAATGGTGAACTTATCTTGGGAAAAGTCAGGATGAGGTATAAGCAGTGACCCAGAGACTGCTAATGAATCAGCCCTGGTATTCTTCTCCCTAGGTATTTCTTCAATGGAGAAAGCATCAAGAAATTCAATGGAATCCCACACCTGATTCCTGTAATGTTTCAACCTTCCATTTTTCACCTGGAAGAGGTTTCTAACTTGCTTTACAATCAATTCCACATCCCCACAAGCTAGAAGATTCTTCACACCTTGTTCTTTCGCTACCTGTAGTCCAAGAATGAGAGCCTCATACTCTGCTGTATTATTGGTATTTTCAAATTGCAACTTGAATGAGAAAGGATGGAGGCTTCCTTCAGGTGACACTAGTATGACACCAGCTCCAGAACCAGCTGAGGAACAACTTCCATCAAACTCTAAAATCCAAACACCATTAGGATCTTTAGGTGACACTTTGGGGAGTTGGATTTCTTCAGGAGACATAATCATGTAGTTACCATGCCCCATATCCTCATAGAGTATTTTTGTTGTAGGATCATCCATTTTTTGTACAATATACTCAGACTGCTTCTCAGACAACAGCTTCTTCATTTTCCCATTAACAGGTACAAGTGCATGTGACCAATCCATTTCAATTTCTCCACCCACATCCTTACAGAAGTTCCTGCTTAGCAACATTCCGTATGAAGGAGGAATATCTACTACTAAGATAGTAGCCAAAACTTTCTTCTCAGGCAAAGCAGCAAAAGCCACTTGTGCATCTTTAATTCTTCTAACCAAGGGCACTTCCTTACTCTCCATAGAATAACAAGATCCATAAGTACATGTGAGAGTGAAGACTAAGGCATGAGCTACCTTAGCAGGCATCACATTGTTTGAGGCTCCTGAGTCTATGACATAATTACTGAGCCTATGGCCAGCTATAAGAAGTGTCACATAGAATGGTTTGATTTTGTCATTGGGTGAGGTGACAGTGGCTACCAGATTAGGTTGTGGTCCAGAAGAAGGAGTGGGTAAAAGGCCTTTAGAGGTAGTTTTAGAATGGGAATTGAAAAAGTGAATCATTTTAGCAAAAGCCTTGGGATGGGTTTGATAATATTCAGCTTCTGAGATTTGAACCTTAGTCTTTTTTAGGTGATCAATAATATCAAAAGACCCAGAAGTGGATGGGCTATCATCACATGAGATCCTAGGTTTATCAACTTTAGGAGAAACAGAAATAACTTTAGTAGCAGAATTTACAGGACTCACCTTTGGTGTAGATGAAACGGGGATAGTTGTCGGCTCTTCTTTAGATTTATTGGTGGGCTGTATCACTTTCTCCCTCTACTTTGTCTGCTCTCGAGTCATGACAGCGTATGATTTTCTATTCATGTCTGCTATTATTTCATCAGAATCATCCTCATTATCAATTCCCTCAGTGGTGACGAAATTAACTCGAGATCGCTCAAGTTCATGTACTTCATCATCAACCTCTTCAACAAATTCCTCACAATCTTCATTAACCTCTTCATCTTCAGGTTCCTCAACTTCACAGGTTGCATTGACAGGAACTTTAATAGGAGGTCCTTCAAGCGCTAGCCTTGTTTGAGCAGCAGGCAAATGATTTTTGGCCTGAAAATTCCTCCTTGGAACGTCTGCATAGGGAGCATGCTGATCTAATTGTTTCTTAATGACAATGAGATCATTTGCAAGTTTTTGTACCAATGGATCAGTATTAGGTCCAGGGGTGGAAGAGGAGGAAGAAGCATATTTATATTTAGAAGGGTCTCTCCTCAACTTCCCTGACATGATTAAATCATCTTCGACACTAACAACAAGAGCTTGATCTTCAACCAATGTTGCGAGATTAGCCCTTCTTAGTGCATAACTAACTTCAGGTGATTGGGCATTTAGGAAAAAGCATTTTTGAATTTGATCTACAAGTTGAGTATTTGGCGGAATTTTGTTAATCAACCTGTTGAATCGGGCCACAAATTCTCTCATGGGTTCTTGTGAATCTTTCTTTATTTGAGAGATTTGGTCTAGCAAGGCATGCATGTCTTCTGCTGGTTTGAACTAGTTTTCAAACCTAGTTCTCATTGTATCCTAGCTGGTGATAGCACCGGCTAGAAGGTGATAGAACCAATCAGTGGCATTATCTTGTAAAGTCTCAACGAAAAGTCTTACGGAGACATCTTCACGTTCAACTCCCAGAACTCTGCATGCAACTATGAAGCCTGCGATGTGTTCATCAGGATGCACTTTACCATCGCCTTTGAATTTGGGGAAGTTCTTCCGGTTACCTTTGGGTAACTCATGCAAAGGCTGAGGAAGGGAAAGGGGCCCAACACGATGACCCCAGGGCAGAGGTACCGCCATTCTTGGAAAAATGGCTTGAAGAGGAACTGCAACACCAGCAAGAATCAAAGCTCAAAGATTAGGACTGATTGGCTCTAAAGGAATACCACTCGTAGGGATTCTATCTTATACAGGTGGAGTGCTTGTCAAACGAGTCTTTCTTTTCTTGTTGAAGGGAAAGGAAAACCCTGCTGCTCCAAAAGCTCGAATTGAGAATCTTCAATACCAAGGGCCCTTCTCCCTCGAGTAAAATGCGGAGTCGCCAGATCAAAGGATGATCAATAATTACAGAAATGGAATATGATTTCCCCAGTGGAGTCACCAAAAAATTTTTGGTTGTCAAATAGGACTTCATGAAGAGCAACAGTCAGGGGACAAGAAGTCCCTCCTCTTTAATGGGAGAGGTTCCCTTATTCAGAAACGAACCTATTTACACATATACAAAACATGATTTTCTTGTGGAACTTGGATATTTATGAAAGTTTTTTCTATAAGGATCATCAATTACAAAAGGACTGAGGAATGAGAAAATGAGAATGAGCAGAAAGGCACCATTTAGAATTATAGATGACAGAGTAATTCTTTATGCATGCAAAGGTACAGTGAATTGAAACAAAATCATTTGTATCATACTAATAAGATGAAATTTGAAAGACACAAATTTCTATCAATAACATCTGCAAGAATACAAAGCTTCTTAATATAATATAGACAAATGACCTTAACAAGATTAATTGAAAAGCTTAGGGATAAAAGAGATTAAATAGACGAAGAATGAAAAGCCCTTCTGTATTGATTTCTTTATGATTTATGTACACTTTCAGAAAATAATCCAAGTTCTTTTTTTTTTCAAAATGGCGAGGAGAGGCCATTATATAGTTTACAATTCAGTTACTCTTGGTAACTACTTCTTTTAACTAAAGATTAGTTAAGGATTTCAAATCGCAATACCTCAACTAATTACAATAAATCCGAGAAAAAGAATTGGAAGAGAAGAGAGGAATAAGGATAAGAAGACAGGTGCTTATGACTATGAGGGACCCACTGACTTCAAAATCCACTGCCTGAATCTCTTCAATGCCTTGGCTATGTCTCTGCCACGTGTATATTGGTCAATTCACTCGAATCAGGGTTGAAATGAGCTCCACATGAAAGCACTATATCTGCACATTGCACATAGATTGGGAAACCACCGGTGAAAGCCAAACCACTGTCATGAATCATCTGTGCCATTGGCGTAGGGTTTACGTCTGTCATCATCGACCAAAAATCACTAAAGTCAAGATGGCAAACTTCACTGTCTCTGATATCGGGAACGACAAACTCTAGTGGTGAGATTTGTTCTTTCCCTTGAAATTTTATCTTCATGTTGTTAGGAATTCGGAGGGTAGAGCTGCAAGCTAGACTTGGGAAGGAATTGAAGAGGAAAATGGATACGCGCGCAGGAATTTAAATTGCAAAGGTTCGAGTAAAAGATAGCAGAAAAGTAGTGTGCAAAACGCATAGGGGGTTCACTCATTATATAGCCGTTTAGGAGAGAGAGAGAGAGGCAATGAATGTGCATTTAATACATACCTACTAATTTGAATAAGAAAGATATTCGGGTAGAGCAGGAAAAATTAACACGAATGGCACTTGGTTCATTTGGGACATGTGGGATACGAAAGCGCGAAGTACGTGACTCGGCCGAATCAGATCAAAATGGAACAACTGGTTCGGGTGAACTTCGGACATTTGGGATAAAAAGTTCTGACAGGCCCGAAAATAACAGACTTCGGGTGAACCGGCCGATCGGGGAACAGAGGGCCCAATTAAACTTCGGACACGTGGGACAAAAAATGTCTTACAGGCCCGAAAAACACACAAAATGACCCAAAAACGTAGATTTTCTCAATTTCTCGACTTCTAACATTATCAGCACAGCAGAAAAGACACTTAAACTCAAAATTTTAAATTTTTATCTTCTTAAGAGAAGGGGAATTTTGAGTGGACAACACCTTGCATGACCTGATTTTCACCTATACCTTTCGGGGGTTAGTAGCTGCACAACAAGACCCAATAACCGAATTGAAGAACTGTATCTTCTGGGTCCTTCAAAGTTTTATACTATTTTTTAATATTGTCAGGTTTGGTGTGTAACTTGGTAGATCCAGTATTTTCAGGCTCGTTCTCTAACACATCTGGTGACTCCGAAGGGATAGAATTCAATGGTGTAGCAACAAAAGTTTCCTAGGCATATGAGAAGAATTCAAATCAGGTCTGATACTCGAGAAGAGGGGCTATTTGTCTACTTGTAACTATCACCAAGCAGAGGAAGGAGAGGAAGAAGACCACAAAGATCACCATCTCCACCTAACAGGACTTTATCAACCCCTCCACCTGGTAGACCTTTCATCCAATCAACAAGGGTTCTTAGGCCAATCAAAATGGCACAAAAAAACCCTTTTTTCATCTTCACTGGCAGCAGCCCACTTTCCCTCAATGCACAAAATCCAGTTCCAATTGCAGCATTGAAGAACATTCCATTTTTCACTGGAGAAAATCATACCACTCCTGGTGATCATGTCAAAGACATTGCTAACGTTTGTGCAATCCATGAGATAAATGAAATGGATGTTGCTATAAAATTGTTGGCATCTTCGTTCAAAGGGAAGGCATTACAATTGTTTAAGAGCCTTGGAGCTGGTTTTATACAAAATTGGAATTAGTTATGCATAGTTCTCCATGATCAGTTTGGAGAAAAGGGAGAAAATTTGTCTCTACTTGAACAATTGGCAACTTTCAAGAGAGCTCCCCATGAGTAGATGACTGACTTCAACTTCAGATTTCAAAGGTCTTGGGATAGGATTCCAGTGGCTGTCAGGCCAATAGCTGAAGGTTCTTTTCTATACTATCTTAAGGCTTTGAATTCTAATATTTCTATGTTGATTCAATCTATGGGAGGCACAACCTTACCTACTGCTTATAACATTGCCATTAGGGCTGAAAACTATCTTATTCAAGCTGGTAAGCTGGATCCTAGGCCTCCCATGCCCTTGTATCCAAACTTAGAAAATCCAAGCACTAGTCAAGCACCCACTTTGGCTCCTATTCTCACTCCTAGAAATCAAATTCCAAATGAAACTTCTACTTCATCCTCTAGTGCTTCAAATGAACTCCAAGAGGTCATTAAACAATTGCAAAATTTGTGAAATGAGTTGGTTACATTCAAGAGGCAGCAGGCCCAAGGCTTTAGACCTTCTTATCAGCCACAAGTTCAGCCTAATAGGCAACCATACTAGCCCAATAGGCCACCCAATCTAGCTCCAAATCAAAGCCAAGTAAGGCCTCCTGCCAATAGACCATTTCAGCCCTATAACCCCAATGTTGCATCTTCTTCTAAAGCATTAGTGCCAGTACAAAACAACATAGCTCAAGAGTATGATTGGTGTTTCCCATGCAATGAACCTCACAACCAATATATGTGCTTCAATGGTGCTTTGAACCAAGCCTTGATGGTGACAACTACTGGTGTAGAGGGTGAAGTGAGTCAAGAAACAAATCAGCAATAAGGGACATCTCATCAAAACACAACTCCAAATGATACTGCACTTGTGAATTGGCAAGATGAGGAATTTTGTGGCGTGAATCAAGCAATTTATCAGAGTGTAGCAGCTAACAAAAGATCAAAGAAGAGCAATATTGGTGAAGGGTAGTCATTAGCTCCAAGTGATCTACAACCTTCCATCACTCCACAACGTGTTGGTAAGAAAAATACAGTTCCAAACATGCAAGGACAGCCCAAACCACCTTCTAAGCCAACTCAAATGCCATCTGTTGCTGCCCATGCAAAAGAAAGGAATGTGCAGGTTAAAGGAAAGAAAATAGATATTTCATCCCCATTTAGCATCATTGATCAAATGAAGAAGAAAAATGTGAATATATCAATGTGGGAATCTTTATCCATCCCAAGCCAAAGAGATCTTCTACAAGCTGCCATGAAGAATTGGTCAACTTCAAACCAGCAGGTCCCTATGTAAGAGAATGTACTAAAAAATGATGCTCAGCCTGAAGGGGAATCATGGAGGACAACAAGGTAAAGTTTTGAAACCCCCTCAAATCTACATTTCATTAATCATTTGGGATAAACTAGTACATAATTGCATGATTGATTCTGGGGTAAGTAGTTTTGTCATGCCCAAGCAAATAGCTGATCAGCTGGGTCACCAATATGAAGTCATATCAAAGGGGGTAGTGCAATTGGATGGAACAGGAGTAGCAACAGTGGGAGTGATTAAAGGTTTGAATCTTACCTTGCATGCATGCCCCAACGTTACCGTTTTGCAAGTTGTGTCAGTGATAGCTTTGCCACCACTCTTTGCCCTATGCTTATCAAGGGATTTCACAGCTAGAATTGGAGGCTACTTATCTGCTGACTAGTCACACATGTTGTTCACAACAAGATATGGTACTAAGGTCACAATCAGATCTGAACCAATTTCAAAATTTCACATTGAGCCTCATACTCCAAGCCAAATCAATTCCAACTATTCAAAATTTGATCAAGAAGATTATCCAAGCACAGATGAAGCTGACACCAAAGTTGGAAGCATCCTAGATTTGACTCTTGATGAATGGGCAAGCAAGGTACATGGTTTTTGTTCCCTACCAAGAAGTAGAAGAATCTGAGCTAGGAGTCTATTTCATACATGAAGAAAAACAGTCTATTCCTAGCATCACCAAACCAGACCATAAGAAGGGAAATAAGGTATGGCAGTTATTTTTTGATGGATCAAGGAGTAGGCAAGGTGCAGGAGGAGGAGTTATGCTTGTTTCACCTCAAGGCATCGAATATTATTTAGCTTTCCATTTCTAGTTTTCCTGTTCAAACAACATAGCTGAATACGAAGCATTGATTCATGGACTTCATTGGTCCAGGAAAAATGGCATAAAGAACATGCAGGTGTTTGGAGATAGCGAGCTAATCATCAACGAAGTCAGGGAACAACATTCTACAAAGAATGACCTGCTGAGGAACTACAAGAACAAGGTATGGGACCTTATTAAAGATTTCTAAGGTTTCAACATCGTTTCCATACCCAGGAAGAAAAAATGAAGCCGCAGATAGGGATCGCAGTAGTTGGAGCAACGTTCGATGTGGTTGACAACATTAGAAGAAAAAAACACAACCACATATCCATGTGATTGTGAGGCCAGCAGTTCCAGATAATAACACAAGCTGGCAGGTGTTTGAGAATGATCAACACATCATCAATTTTTTGCAAGATGAGGCTAAATTCTTAGCTAGGAATCAGAACGGACTAGAGTAGCAGTACGGGGATCAAGTAGTGCAACTGCGGACAAACAAGCTTCCCAAAGGTTTAGTAACATTGGAGTCTATAATCAACCCTAACGACCAATTATGTAAGGAAAAGGATAACATACAGGTCAGGAGAGAATATTCGGAGCCAATTCCAGTTGGGAAAGGTAGAACACTTCAAATTGGTAAAGTGGCCACTGAGCAGGAGAAATCAGATTTCATACAACTTTGCCAAGAATTTCCAGATGTCTTCGCTTGGAGCTATGAAGACTTGATAGGATTCAATCAAAAGTTTGTAAAACTTATCATAGAATTGGATCCAAATGCTAAGCCCATCAGGAAGAAGCAGAGACTAGTCAGCCCTCACATTGAGCCTTTAATGAAGAAAGAGCTAAACAAGCTAATAGAGGCAAGCATTATTTTCCCGATCAAGCACTCAAGCTGGGTTGCAAACTTGGTTCCAGTCAAGAAGAAGAGTGAAGAAATCAGGTTGTGTGTGGAATTCTGAGACCTCAATAGGGAATCTCTTAAAATACCATTACCCACTTCCTTAAATGGAACAAATATTTCAAGTGGTATCCGGTTTTAGAGAGATTCTCTCTTCTAGATGGCTACTCAGGGTATAATCAGGTAATGGAGAAAGAAGATGACCAGTTCAAGACCGCTTTCACCACCAAATGGGGCACCCTATGCCTAAAAGAAGATGCCATTTGGGCTATCAAATGCTGGAGCCACTTTCCAAAGGGCCACGGATATGATATTCAAGGGATTGATTAATAAAATAGTTCTGATATATCTTGACGACATCACTGTATTCTCCAAAAATGTAGCAGATCACCTTTTTCATCTAAGGCAGGTATTTTAGAGGTGTATAAGATTTGGGGTATCATTGAATCCCAAAAAATGCATATTCTTGGTTCACGAGGAAGACTTCTAGGCCATATTTTTTCAAAGGAGGGCTTGAAAATTGACCCAGAAAGAGTTGCAGCAATTCAAGCTTTGCCGTTTCCAAGTCACAAGAAGGCTCTTCAAAGCTTCTTGGGAAGGATCAATTTTGTCTGTAGGTTTGTTCCAAACTTTACAGCTCTCATAAAGCCAATAATGTTGATGTTGAATAAGAGCGTGGCATTTAAGTGGACATCTGAAGGCAAGGCAAGTTTGAGGCAATAAAAGAGGCTATATCTCAAGCTTTGACTCTCGTCAATCAAGACTTCTCCAAGGACTTCATGCTATATGCCTTCAATGGTGGAGACACCATTTCTACAATCTTGGTACAACAAAACAAAGAAGGATTAGAACAGCTAGTTTCTTTCTTCAGTCAAGGCTTGGAGGAATACAAAAATAGGCACTCTTTCATTGAAAAGCATGTCCTTGCAGTGATTAGGAGCTTAAAGAAATTCAAGCACCTAGTCTCAAACAACAAGAGCTAATTGTTGGTCTCTCATGTGGGAGTTAAGGACTTCCTTCTAAACAAGGATTTGATTGAGAAATGTGCAAGATGGATAACCCATGTCATGGAATATGACATCGAGATCTGTTGGTCGTCAAATAGGACTTTTTAGAAGAGCAACAGTTAGGGGACAATAAGTCCCTCCTTTTTAATGGGAGAGGTTCCCTTATTCAGAAACGAACTTATTTACAAATGTACAGAACATTGTTTTATGGTCAAACTTGGATTTTATGAAAGTGTTTTCCACAAAGATCATCAATTACACAAGGACTGAGGAAAGGGAATAAGAAGGTGAGAAGAATAGGAACATTCAGAATTATAGATAGCAGAATAATTCTTCGTGTATGCGAAGCTTCAAAGAATTTAAGACAAGATCATTTGCATTGGCTGAATGAGATTAAATTTAAAGACACAAAGTTCCATAAATAACCTTCTTCAGATTTATTAATCAAGGACACAAAGTTCCTTCTTGGTTGTACAAGATCATTGTATTTGTAAAGCTAAATAGTATGCAATCAGAGATACTAACGAGTTAGGAACAAAATGATATTCACAATATTAAAGGAAAACACAGAGATAACAAGAATCAGATAGACAAAGAATGGAAAGCCCTTTTTTGTATTGATTTCTTTAAGATCTATTTACACTTTCAGCAAAAATCCAAGTTCTTCCCTCCTTTGCAAAATGGTGTGGAAAGGCCATTATATAGCTTACAAGTCAGTTACTCTTCGTAACTGTTTCTTTTAATTAAAGAATAGTTAAAGATCGCCCATTGCAATACCTTAACTAATTACAAGGAATACAAAAAGAATGGGAAGAAGAGAAAAGAAAGGAGAAGGAGACAGGTGGCTAGTTACTGGGGAGGGACCCACTGTCCTCAGAATCCGCTGCCTGAATTTCTTCAATGCCTCAGCTATATGTCTCTGCCACGTGGAACTGACGTGTTGGCTGCAGACTGAGTCCAAAATGCCAGACACTTCTCCATCTCTTTATCAAACTCGACGTGAGTATGATAATCTTTATTTGCTTCTTCAATGGCAGATTGAAGAGAACAAATTTCCTTCATCTTTTCCTTAGAGATGGAGCTTTCCCTTGAATAGATTATCTTTGACAAAAGCTCTGAACTGAGCTTTGATTTCTTGCAAGGATAGGAAAACACCAGAGTTTTCATCCTGAAGATGACAATGTATATCCTTGAAAGTAGCAACAGCCAGTGTCTTGAAAGCTTCTCCCTTCTGCCAGCTGTTCTTCATTTCTCCCACAGCTTCCTCCCATAAACTCTAATCTTCCACTCCACACTATAGACCCAGGATTTTGATAGATTGTCCTTAGCGTCATCGAAAATCTTATTCACCAGTAAGATGTTCTCATCTGTCTGTCCCATAAGGCGAAGGTCTACTATAGAACTGCTCCAGATTTTTAGTTCTTTATCCATGGTATTGATAGTGGAGGAGAGATTTAGTTGTACATTACTCACCTTTTCGTGGAGTTTGAAAGCTTCATCGATGAAGTTTAATCCCGAAACAAGCATGTCATCCACCATGGCTTCAATAGCTCTGCCATAGACAGAATACTTGTGCATATCTTTGATACTTTGCACTTCATCTTGGCTTAGAATTACAGGAGGTGGAAGAGTAGTCAATGGGGTAGGGTCCAAGACTTTATGCCTTAGATAAAAGAGACTTGATGAAACATGTGAGAATCCGGGCTTGTTCTTCCAAATGTTCAATAGTTTGCTGCCCTTTCTCTACCCTTCCAATGACTCTTGTGACTGTTTCCTGGAGGTTGTGAATTTCACCTTCAGGAGTAGACTCTCCCATAGGGATTCTTGAAAGCTCCAAGTCAGATGCCAGCAAGTCTGATTCTGATTTCTCTACTGTAGGCTTAGCAACCTCCAAGAATTGCTGACCTTGGGCATCAAACACTATTCTGGAAGTAGTTCTGGATTTCTTGGCACGAGAAGGAGTGGTGCGCAACAAGGCTGCAACAACATCAAAATTTGGTCCCAAGCTTTGAGAGGAGGATTTTCTATTCCTTTTGTCAACCAAAGGTTGCACCCAAGAAAAAGAGGAAGAAGAATCTGCAGGAGAAGCAAGGGGACCAAGAGACAGGGAGCTCATGACACTCAGGGTCTGCGCAGCTGTTGACTCAAGATGAGATGTGAGTAGAGCACTGGGAGGCAATGGCGGTAGAAGAATCAGTAGCACCTGGAAGTTCAGTGCTCTGGACCTCCTTGTCTTTATCTGCTAGATCTTCAGGAACATTTGCAGGAGTTGGCATCTCACTTTCTTCACTTTCACTGAGAACAATGATGTTCTCTGGTCCTATAGGCAACTCTGCCTATTTTCTTGGAGGGTCATTCTCTGCAGGCTCCTTCTTTACCTCTTTGAGTTTCTTCTTATATACCTGGGTAGATGGAGAGGGAGTAGATTCAGCAGGTCCTTGTGTTGATGAGGCAGGAGGGGTTTGCATTGGTGTTTCAGACCTTGGAACTGATGCCTCTCTTATTGGTGTCGAGTCACCCTTGGAGCTGGATTCTCCTGAGTGCCTCTGGAATTCTCGGATCTTCTTACTGAACCAGACCTTAGTCCTGACTAGGACTGGAGCAAGAATCTCAGCCAGATCATCCCTCTCTTTCCTGTTCCAATCAAGGTCCTCCAGAGGGGTGTGCTTAATCACATTTTCATACTCATACGAGTATAGATCAGAATCGTCATCCTGGAGACCTTCAGGAACTTGGTACAGACCGAGTTCTTGAATCAATTGCAAGGAGAACCTGCCACAATGCCTTCTCCTGGCTTCAAAATCATCTACACAGTCAGCCTAGTAGTCTTCTGTATCTGCCCTATGATGGTATATTATCTTGATGTTCTGTTCAATAAACTTCTTCAAGTCAAAGTAGGTTCTTGGCTTGAAGAAATGAACAGTGATAGGGACCAGGGCTCTTTCTATGTTCTGAGAATCCAGAGCTATTTTGCATGTGTAGTTTATCAGAGAGATGGGAAAGTGCAAGCCAGAAATCTTCTTATCTCTGCAAGTTCTGTGCAACTTGTCTAGTTGCCTGCATATTTCTATCAAGGCCATTTTATCATTGTAGAACATGGGAAGCCGTAGAGGAGTGCTTTCATAGCCAACAAGCCTGATATAGGAAAATTTCCTGAATTGAATGAAATAGGCTCCAGACTGCGATATCAGGTTCATGGCTTCATCTGAAAACCTTCTAGCAGTATCACCTTCGAGCAATCTGACCAAGTACATGGTGAAAGCATCATTGACCCTTCTGAAATTCCGATTGCTGGTCTCTAGGGTGAACTGCGGGCAATAGGCATACACTGGATCATCTTTATGTGCATCTATATAGGAGAAACCAAACCACTGCCTTGATGCTGCTAGGGTATACATCAGGTATGAAGTCATATAGAACTTCTTTGTTTGCTGAACGTTGGATAGCTGCTCCACCAAATTCATACTGATGATCTCTACCCAGTTGATGTTTTGTGTTCCCTCGCACACCATGCTGTTGAGCGGGAAACATCCAGAAATGAAACTCATTGGTGGAGGGCAAACCCATAACTCGAGCCAGCAGGATTATGAAGTCTGACAATTCTTCATTGAAATCTACTCGGAAGAGGGTTTTGGTTAGGCGAGAAGCACCTTTCTTAGGGTTCTTCAACAAAGACTTCACCACTCGTGCCTTATATCTGTCACTGTCTTGATCGAATAGGGTCTGTGCTTGATCCTGCGAGATGACTATAGCATTATCCAACTCCGAAATCCTCAGAGAAGCGCCAATGGCGGGCAGCGTCCAGCTTGGCAATGAGTTCCCCATGTACATTTGTCAATTCGCTCGAAGCGGGGTTGAAGTGAGCTTCGCATGAAAGTACAGTATCATCACACTGTACTGAGATTGGGAAACCACCGGAAAAAGCCAAACCGCTATCATGAATCGTTTGTGCTATTGGTGTAGGGTTTGCATCTGCCATTCTTGCCCAAAAATCACCGAAATCGAGATGACGAGCTTCATTGTCCCCAATATTGCTAACAGCAGACTCAAGCGGAGAAATTTGCTCCTGTCCCTGAAACTTGATCTTCATGTTGATAGTCTCGGAGCTGCAACCTAGACTCGGGAAGGAATTTACAAAGGGAGGGGATATTTGCGTAGGTTTTCAAATTGCAAGGGTTTCGAGCAAAGATAGCATGGAAGCAATGCGAAAAATGCAAAGGGGAAAAGCTCATTATATAGCCGCTTGGAGAGAGGAATGAATTTAATGCGCATTGAATACACAACCACCAATTTGAATAGCATCATACTCGGAGGTGAGCGGGAAAAACTAAGTGTGAATGACACTTGGTACGCTTGGGACATGTGAGATGCGAATGCGCGAAACACGTGGCTCGGCTGATTCGGGTGAAACAGGGAGAGGATGCACATATGCTTTTTGGAACGATTGGGATGAAAATGCGCAGAGTACGCGGTTCGGGTGATTCGGCCGAAAATGGAACAGTGGGCCCATTTGGACTTGGGACATTCGGGACAAAAAGTTCGAGAGTACGCGGTTCGGCCAGTTCGGGCGAAATTGAAACAGCTTGCATTTTTCGATTTGGGACAAGGAGCTCTGAAGTACGTGACACGGGAGTTTCGGCTGAAAATTGGAAAGCTTGCACTTTTTAACTTTGGGACATTTGGGACATGAAAGTGCGTAGTACGCGGTTCGGGTGTTTCGGCCGAAATTGGAACAACTCGCACAAAAAGTTTTGGGACACTTGGGACAAAATTTTCTGATGGGCCTGAAAATGGGACAGCTTCGGGGATTTCGGCCGATCGGGGAACAGAGTGCACTTTCGTACTTGGGACAGTTGGGACAAAAAGTTCCGACAGGCCCGAAAATCACACAAAATGACCCAAAACATAGATTTTTTCAATTTCACGACTTAGGCACTTCAGAGAAAAACACTTGAACTCAAAATTTTGAAATTTTTACTCTTATCAGAGCGGGGAATTTTGAGTGGACAACAGCTGGCTCCTTCTGGGGACGACTTGGTATAAATTCTCGGAATGAGACAAGGCAAGAATTTAGACAAACTCGGTGAAGCAGACCAGTGCCTTATCCATTGGGCAAGGAGTCAAAAACAAACCAATATAGAGGGCAACACACACAACAATAGAAGGAAAACACACCAAAAGTAGAAAAGCAAAGACACTGTACAGAATATACAAAGGGACTCCCTAGTCACCTATGACTTGAATAACTTCAAATACTGCCCACTATAAGGAAGTGGGAGGGGAGAACCATCCATGTAATCAAGATAGAAAGAGTTTTTACCAGCAAAGTGTCTTATCTTGAAATGTCCGAGCCATAGGGAATCAAATTTTCCATGGCTGCCACGAGGTTCATGTCTTTTGTCCCATAACAGCATGGTATCTCCAACTTGGAACTCTCTGAACCTAGCTTTCCTGTCAAACAGAACCTTTACCTTCTGCTGGTGAGCAGATATCCTATCAGCAACCTCCAATCTGTCCTCATTCAATTTGTGCAGGTACATGATTCTTTTATCCAGAGCATCACTGAAACTAGTATCCTCAATGGCCTTCATCAGGTGCAAGGCTGGTAGTTCCACTGTCACTGGCAATTGAGCTTCTATTCCATACACCACTTGAAAAGGAGACATTCCAATGGCTCTTTTAGGTGTGACCCTGTCTGCCCAAAGAGCATCATAAAGCTTCTTATGCCAGTTTCGCTGAGACTCATTGACCAACTTCCTTATGATAGTCACCAGATTTTTGTTGGTGGATTCTACTTGTCCATTTCCTTGGGGATAATAATCTGAAGAATGAGCTAGAGAGATGCCATACCCGTAGCAGAAATCCATTATTTCAGTTGAGGAGAAGTTCAAAGCATTATCTGTTACAATCTTGTTAGGTACACCATACCTTACCAAGATGTTCTCTTTGATGAAGTTGCATACCACTTCAGAAGTAGTGCTCTTGACTGGAATAGCTTCCACCCATTTGGTGAAGTAGTTAGTAGCAGTTAGCACATGAGTGTGACCAACACTATAAACAGGGTTGAGTGCACCAATGAAATCCAGACCCCACTGTTGAAATGGTTCCTCAATCACAACTGGCTTGAGAGGCAAAGAGGCCAATTTAGGTCTTCCCACAAAGGTCTGACAAGCCTCGCATTTATCCACCCACTTGGATGCATCTCTGAACAAGGAAGGCCAGTAATATCCTCCCCGGAGTATCTTGTGAGCTGTGACTGTTGATGAATAGTGCCCTCCACATGCCTGATCATGAAAAGCTGAGAGAAACTTTCTCTGTTGTTCCTTGTCCACACACTTCAGAAATCTCCCATCTAAACCAAGCTTGAACAAGGCATTTTCCCACAGTACATATTGCGCTGATCTCAATTTAACAGTCCTCTTTTCTTTGGTAGTTAAATGAGAGGGGCATTCCCCATAGGTGAGAAAATGGGCGATGTCAGAATACCATTCATCGACTGAACTAAGGAATAAAACAGTAGGAATGTTAGCTTTCTCCTCCAGCAACTCATGTTTGGCTCCTTCAGCAATGAGCTCGCAAAGACCTTTTCCATGAACCAGCTTGGTTGGTTTGATATCCATGTCATACTCCTAGACTTTAGCCACCCAGTTTCCTCTCTTGGACCCAAATTCTTGTTGTGTAAGAATTGACTTAACAGTTGTATCTGGAACCAGCACCATAGAATGAGAGTTGAGGATATAGAAACGGAACTGCTTGACAGCCTTGACTACTGCAAAAGCATGCTTCTCCATCATGGTGTATTTTAGCTCATGATTCTTCAGGATATAGCTCATGAAGGCAATTGGTAGCTCATGTTTATCAGAGTCTTCTTGAGTTAAGACAGCAGCCAGGGTATTATTTGTAGCATAGCAATAGATGATGAAATCTTTGCTGAAATCAGGATAGGCCAAAACTGGAGTTTTAGCAATAGCTTTCTTGATACCCTCAAAGGATTCCTTTCCTTCAGAATACCAACCAAATGTTTGCTTCCCTTTCATCATCTGAGAAATATTCAAAGTTAATTCAGCAAAATCAGGGATGAATCTTCTTAAAAAATTGATCTTACTGAAGAAGGAATGCACGCCTTTTTTACTGGTTGGGAGAGGGATTTGCTGGATGGCTTGAACTCGTTCAGGATCAATCTTAATACCATCCTTGGAGATGATGTGCCCTAATAGTTTTCCTTCTGTAACACAGAAGACAGATTTTTTAGGATTTAAAGAAATCCCATGCTCTCGGCATCTCAGCAGAACCGTTTCCAGGTGGTCGAGGTGATCCGCTCTTGTCTTTGAAAACACTATCAGGTCATCAAGGTATATGACAATACATTTCCATTTCAAGCTTCCAAAGGCCAGATCCATAGCTCTCTGGAAAGTGGCACCAGAATTAATCAGTCCAAAAGGCATTCTCTTGTAGGCAAAGGTACCCCAAGGAGTGGTGAAGGCTGTCTTGTGTTGATCTGTAGTATCAACCTCTACCTGATTGTATCCTGAGAATCCATCAAGCATAGATAACATTTCAGATCCTGTTACTGCTTGCAATATTTGATCCATCATAGGCAAAGGGTAGTTATCTTTCAGAGAAGCCTGATTCATGTTCCTGAAATCAACACAGATGCGGATCTCACCATTCTTCTTCCTAACAGGTACTATATTTGCGATCCACGTCGAATGGTGAATGGGAAAAATAATTTTAGCCTTCAACAACTTCTGGATCTCCTGAAACATGGTGTCAGCTATTTTTGGATTGTACTTCCTCTGCTTCTACTTGAAAAGCTTAATTCCTGGTTTGAGAGGAATAGAATGCTGCATATATTTTGGCTTGTAGGCTTTTAGATCTTCATAAGAATAAGCAAGAACATCCTTATACTTCCTTAGAAGATCAATTGCTTTTCTCCTCTCGTCGGTTGTGCAACATTTTCCAATATTTACTAGCTTGGGGTCAGTAGAACTCCCTATATCAATCTTATCATACTCAGCTGATTGCTGAGGTCCAGTAGAGGCTTTAGATTTCACATATCTGTAATGTTTATCAAACAACTCCTCCAAACTCACCAAACCTTTGGGAATCTTGTTTCCTTTGAGTTTAATGCACCCTTCCTGATCTGTTTCTTCTCCTTGGGTGACAGGATGGTCAGAGGACACACTCTCACGAGGCAGGTTGTCACTTCCATCAAAATACAGTTGTTCGAAATTGCCCTTGAGTTCCAGGAAGGAAAGCAAATGCTGGTCATCGTTGAAAACTTGCCATTTATTGGTATTGTCAGGTACACTAGGCCGGTGGACCATTTCAATAGTGAACTTATCCTGAGAGAATTCAGGATGGGGAATCAGTAGTGATCCTAAGACAGCCAGTGAATCAGCCCTGCTGTTCTTTTCTCTAGGTATTGCTTCAATGGAGAAAGCATCAAGGAATTCAATTGAGTCCCAAACCTGATTCCAGTAATGCTTCAGCCTCCCATTTTTTACCTGAAAAATGCTTCTGACTTGTTTCACAATCAACTCTGCATCACCACGAGCCAGAAGATTTTTTACACCTCGTTCTTTGGCCACTTGCAGTCCAAGAATGAGAGCCTCATACTCTGCTGTATTGTTAGTGTTTTCGAACTGCAACTCAAATGAAAAAGGGTGTAGGCATCCTTCAGGCGACACTAGCAGGACACCAGCTCCAGAACCAGCCGAGGAACAACTTCCATCAAATTCTAAAATCCAAACACCATTGGGATCTTTGGGTGATACTTTGGAGGGTTGGATTTCATCAGGGGACAGAATCATGTAATTACCATGACCTATGTCCTCATAGAGTATTTGTGCCTTAGGATCATCTGTTTTCTGCACAATATACTCAGATTGTTTCTCAGGCAGTAGCTTCTTCATGTGTCTATTGATAGGTATGAGTGCATGTGATCAATCCATTTGAATCTCTCCACCCACATCTTTACAGAAGTTCCTACTTAGCAACATTCCATAAGAAGGAGGAATGTCTGCTACTAGGATGGTAGCCAAGACTTTCTTTTCAGGTAAAGCAACAAAAGCCACTTGTGCATCTTTAATCCTTCCAACCAAAGGCACTTCCTTACTTTCCATGGAGTAGCAAGACCCATAAGTATGAGTGAGGGTCAAGCCTAAAGCATGAGATACTTTAGCAGGCATCACGTTATCTGAGGCTCCGGAATCTATGACACAGTTACTGAGCCTATGGCCAGCTATAAGAAGTGTTACGTAAAAAGGCTTGATTTTTTCACCAGGCGAGGGTGACAGCAGCTACCAGACTAGGCTGTGGTGTAGAAGGAGGAGTGGGCAAAAGGCCTTTAGAGGTGGTCTTGGAATGGGAATTAACAAATTGGATCATCTTGGCAAAAGCTTTGGGATGGGTTTGATAGTATTCAGCTTCTGAAATTTGAACCTTGGTCCTTTTTAGGTGATCAACAATATCAAAGGATCCAGAGGTAGATGGACCATCATCATTTGGAATTCTAGGCTTTTTAACTTTAGGAGAAAAAGAAGGAACTTTGCTAGTAGGATTGGCAGGGACTTACCTTTGGTGCAGATGAGGTAGGGATAGGAGATCCTCTTCTGGCAATTACAGGAATAGTTGCTAGCTGCTCCTTAGATTTCTTCATGGGCTGTGTTACTTTCTCCTTCTGTCTTGTCTGTTCTCGAGTCATGACAGCAAATGATTCACTGTTCATATCTGCTACCACTTCATCATAGTCATCATCAGTGCCTTCGGTGGTAAAGAAATTAACCCGAGATCCTTCAAGTTCTTCCGCTTCATCATCAAATTCCTCCAGGAACTCCTCACAAGCTTCATTGTCCACATCATCATCTGGCTCTTCAACTTCACAGGTTGCGTTCACAGGAACTTTAACAGGAGGACCTTCAAGTGCTAGTCTTGTGTGAGGAGCAGGCAAACGATTTATGGGCTAGAAATTTCTTCTTGGAACATCTGCATACGGGGCATGCTGAGCCAATTGTTTCTTTATAGCTACTAGATCATTTGCAAGTTTCTGGACTAATGGATCAGTGTTGGGTCCAGAGGTGGAAGAGGAAGAAGCAACAGATTTAGATTTGGGGGGATCTCTTTTCAACTTCCCTGACATGATCAAGTCATCCTCGACACTAACAGCCAGTTCTTGATCCAGAACTAACGTTCCGAGATTGGCCCTTCTTAGAGCATAACTTACTTTGGGCGTTTGAGCATTTAGAAAGAAACATTTTTAAATTTTATCAACCGGTCGAGTATTTATAGGAATTTTTTTGATCAGTCTGTTGAATCGAGCCATGAATTATCTCATGGGTTCTGATGGATCTTTCTTTATCTGAGAAATTTGGGCAAGCAGGGCATGCACATCTTCTGCCGGCTTGAAATGGCTTTCGAACTGAGTTCTCATTGTATTCCAGTCAGTGATGGCACCAGCCAGAAGGTGATAGAACCAGTCAGCAGCATTATCTTGTAACGTCTCAACGAACAGCCTTACTGAGACGTCTTCATGTTCAACTCCCAAGACTCCACATGCAACTATGAAGGCTGCAATGTGTTCATCAGGGTGTACTTTGCCATCTCCTTTAAATTTGGGGAAGTTCTTTCAATTACCTCTAGGTAACTCATGCAAAGGCTGAGTAAGGGCCAGGGGACCGACACGTTGACCCCATGGCAATTGTGCTGCCATTCTTGGAAATATGGCTTGGAGGGGAACTGTAACACCAGATAGGAAAAAAGCTCGTAGATTGGGACTAGCAGGTTCTGAAGGAATACCACCGGTAGGACTTCTATCTTGAACAGGTGGAGTGCTCGTCAAACGAGTTCTTCTATTTGAAGGGAAAGGAAAACCCTGTTGCTCCAAAAGCTGAAACTGAGAATCTTCGATACCAAGGGTCCTTCTCCCTCGAGTGAAACGCGGAGTCGCCAGATCAAAGGATGATAAAAAAAATTGCAGTACTGGAATGTGATTTTCCCCAACGGAGTCGCCAAAAACTGTTGGTCGTCAAATAGGACTTTTTAGAAGAGCGACAGTCAGGGGACAAGAAGTCCCTCCTCTTTAATGGGAGAGGTTCCCTTATTCAGAAACGAACTTATTTACAAATGTACAGAACATTGTTTTATGGTCAAACTTGGATTTTATGAAAGTTTTTTCCACAAAGATCATCAATTACACAAGGACTAAGGAAAGGGAATAAGGAGGTGAGCAGAATAGCAACATTCATAATTATAGATAGCAGAATAATTCTTCGTGTATGCGAAGCTTCAAAGAATTTAAGACAAGATCATTTACATTGGCTGAATGAGATTAAATTTAAAGACACAAAGTTCCATAAATAACCTTCTTCAGATTTATTAATCAAGGACACAAAGTTCCTTCTTGGTTGTACAAGATCACTGTATTTGCAAAGCTGAACAGTATGCAATCAGAGAGACTAACGAGTTAGGAACAAAATGATCTTCACAATATTAAAGGAAAAACACAGAGATAACAAGAATCAGATAGACAAAGAATGGAAAGCCCTTTTTTGTATTGATTTCTTTAAGATCTATTTACACTTTCAACAAAAATCCAAGTTCTTCCCTCCTTTGCAAAATGGCGTGGAAAGGCCATTATATAGCTTACAAGTCAGTTACTCTTTGTAACCATTTATTTTAATTAAAGAATAGTTAAAGATCGCCCATTGCAATACCTTAACTAATTACAAGGAATACGAAAAGAATGGGAAGAAGAGAAAAGAAAGGAGAAGGAGACAGGTGGCCAGCTACTGGGAGGGACCCACTGTCTTCAGAATCCGCTGCCTGAATTTCTTCAATGCCTTAGCTATGTCTCTGCCCGTGGAACTGATGTGTTGGCTGTAGACTGAGTCCAAAATCCCAGACACTTCTCCATCTCTTTATCAAACTCGACGTGAGTATGATAATCTTTATTTGCTTCTTCAATGGCAGATTGAAGAGAACAAATTTCTTTCATCTTTTCCTTAGAGATAGAACTTTCCTTGAATAGATTATCTTTGACAAAAGCTCTGAACTGAGCTTTGATTTCTTGCAAGGACAGAAAAACACCAGAGTTTTCATCCTGAAGATGACAATGTATATCCTTGAAAGCAGCAACAGCCAATGTCTTGAAAGCTTCTCCCTTTTGCCAGCTGTTCTTCATTTCTCCCACAGCTTCCTCCAAAACTTTGATCTTCCACTCCACACTGTAGACCCAGGATTTTGATAGATTGTCCTTAGCATCATCGAAAATCTTATTCACCAGTAAGATGTTCTCATCTATCTGTCCCATAAGGCGAAGGTCTACTATACAACTGCTCCAGATTTTTAGTTCTTTATCCATGGTATTGATAGTGGAGGAGAGCTTCAGTTGCACATTACTCACCTTTTCATGGATTTTGAAAGCTTCATCGATGAAGTTTAATCCCGCAACAAGCATGTCATCCACCATGGCTTCAATAGCTCTGCCATAGACAGAATACTTGTGCATATCTTTGATACTTTGCACTTCATCTTGGCTTAGAATTACAGGAGGTGGAAGAGTCTTCAATGGGGTAGGGTCCAAGACTTTATCCTTAGATAAAAGAGACTTGATGAAACTTGTGAGAATCCGGGCTTGTTCTTCCAACTGTTCAATAGTTTGCTGCCCTTTCTCTACACTTCCAATGACTCTTGTGACTGTTTCCTGGAGGTTGTGAATTTCACCTTCAAGAGTAGACTCTCCCATAGGGATTCTTGAAAGCTCCAAGTGAGATGCCAGCAAGTATGATTCTGATTTGTCTACTGTAGGCTTAGCAACCTCCAAGAATTGCTGACCTTCGGAATCAGACACTATTCTGGAAGTAGTTCTACTTTTCTTGGCACGAGAAGGAGTGGTGCCCAATAAGGCTGCAACAGCATCAAAATTTGGTCCCAAGCTTTGAGAGGAGGATTTTCTCTTCCTTTTGTCAACCAAAGGTTGCACCCAAGCAAAAGAGGAAGAAGAATCTACAGGAGAAGCAAGGGGACCAAGAGACAGGGAGCTCATGACACTCAGGGTCTGCCCAGCTGTTGACTCAAGCTGAGATGTGAGTAGAGCACTGGAGGCAATGGCGGTAGAAGAATCAGTAGCACCTGGAAGTTCAGTGCTCTGGACCTCCTTTTCTTTATCTACTGGATCTTCAGGAACATTTGCAGGAGTTGGCATCTCACTTTCTTCACTTTCACTGAGAACAATGATGTTCTCTGGTCCTATACGCAACTCTGCCTATTTTCTTGGAGGGTCATTCTCTGCAGGATCCTTCTTTACCTCTTTGAGTTTCTTCTTATATACCTGGGTAGATGGAGAGGGAGTAGATTCAGCAGGTCCTTGTGTTGATGAGGCAGGAGGGGTTTGCATTGGTGTTTCAGACCTTGGAACTGATGCCTCTCTTATTGGTGTCGAGTCACCCTTGGAGCTGGATTCTCCTGAGTGCCTCTTGAATTCTCGGATCTTCTTACTGAACCAGACCTTAGTCCTGACTAGGACTGGAGCAAGAATCTCAGCCAGATCATCCCTCTCTTTCCTGTTCCAATCAAGGTCCTCCAGAGGGGTGTGCTTAATCACATTTTCATACTCATACGAGTATAGATCAGAATCGTCATCCTGGAGACCTTTAGGAACTTGGTATAGACCGAGTTCTTGAATCAATTGCAGGGAGAACCTGCCACAATGCCTTCTCCTGGCTTCAAAATCATCTGCACAGTCAGCCCAGTAGTCTTCTGTATCTGCCCTATGATGGTATATTATCTTGATGTTCTGTTTAATAAACTTCTTCAAGTCAAAGCAGGTTCTTGGCTTGAAGAAATGAACAGTGATAGGGACCAGGGCTCTTTCTATGTTCTAAGCATCCAGAGTTGTTTTGCATGTGTAGTTTCCCAGAGAGATGGGAAAGTGCAAGCCAGAAATCTTCTTATCTCTGCAAGTTCTGTGTAACTTTTCTAGTTGCCTGCATATTTCTATCAAGGCCATTTTATCATTGCAGAACATGGGAAGCCGTAGAGGAGTGCTTTCATAGCCACCAAGCCTGATATAGGAAAATTTCCTGAATTGAATGAAATAGGCTCCATACTGCGATATCAAGTTCATGGCTTCATCTGAAAACCTTCTAGCAGTATCACCTTCGAGCAATCTGACCACGTACATGGTGAAAGCATCATTGACCCTTCTGAAATTCTGATTGCTGGTCTCTAGGGTGAACTGCGGGCAATAGGCATACACTGGATCATCTTTGTGTGCATCTATATAGGAGAAACCAAACCACTGCCTTGATGCTGCTAGGGTATACATCAGGTATGAAGTCATATAGAACTTCTTTGTTTGCTGAACGTTGGATAGCTGCTCCGCCAAATTCATACTAATGATCTCTGCCCAGTTGATGTTTTGTGTTCCCTCGCACACCATGCTGATGAGCGGGCACATCCAGAAATGAAACTCATTGGTGGAGGGAAAACCCATAACTCGAGCCAGCAGGATTATGAAGTCTGACAATTCTTCATTGAAATCTACTCGGAAGAGGGTTTTGGTTAGGCGAGAAGCACCTTTCTTAGGGTTCTTCAACCAAGACTTCGCCACTCGTGCCTTATATATGTCACTGTCTTGATCGAATAGGGTCTGTGCTTGATCCCGGGAGACGACTATAGCATTATCCAACTCCGGAATCCTCAGAGCAGCGCCAATGGCGGCAACGTCCAGCTTGGCAATGAGTTCCCCATGTACATTTGTCAATTCGCTCGAAGCGGGGTCGAAGTGAGCTCCGCATGAAAGCACAGTATCAGCACACTGTACTGAGATTGGGAAACCACCGGCAAAAGCCAAACCGCTATCATGAATTGTTTGTGCTATTGGTGTAGGGTTTGCATCTACCATTCTTGCCCAAAAATCACTGAAGTCGAGATGACGAGCTTCGCTTTCCCCAATATTGCTAACAACAGACTCAAGCGGAGAAATTTGCTCCTGTCCTTGAAACTTGATCTTCATGTTAATAGTCTCAGAGCTGCAACCTAGACTCGGGAAGGAATTTGCAAAGGGAGGGGATATTTGCGCAGGTTTTCAAATTGCAAGGGTTCGAGCAAAGATAGCATGGAAGCAATGCGAAAAATGCAAAGGGGAAAAGCTCGTTATATAGCCGCTTGGAGAGAGGAATGAATTTAATGCGCATTGAATACACAACCACCAATTTGAATAGCATCATACTCGGAGTGAGTGGGAAAAACTAAGTGTGAATGACACTTGGTACGCTTGGGACATGTGAGACGTGAATGCGTAAAACACGCGGCTCGGCCGATTCAGGTGAAACAGGGAGAGGATGCACATATGCTTTTTGGAACAATTGGGACGAAAATGCGCAGAGTACGCGGTTCAGGTGATTCGGCCGAAAATGGAACAGTGGGCCCGTTTGGACTTGGGACATTCGGGACAAAAAGTTCTGGAGTACGCGGTTCGGCTGTTTCGGGTGAAATTGAAACAGCTTGCATTTTTTCGATTTGGGACAAGGAGCTTTGAAGTACGTGATACGGGAGTTTCGGCCAAAAATTGGAAAGCTTGCACTTTTTAACTTTGGGACATTTGGAACATGAAAGTGCGTAGTACGCAGTTCGGGTGTTTTGGCTGAAATTGGAACAACTCGTACAAAAAGTTTTGGGACACTTGGGACAAAATTTTCCGACGGACCCGAAAATGGGATAGCTTCAAGGATTTCGGCCGATCGGGGGAACAGAGTGCACTTTCGTACTTGGGACAGTTGGGACAAAAAGTTCCGACAGGCCCGAAAATCACACAAAATGACCCAAAACATAGATTTTTTCAATTTCACGACTTAGGCACTTCAGAGAAAAACACTTGAACTCAAAATTTTGAAATTTTTACTCTTATCAGAGCGGGGAATTTTGAGTGGACAACAAGATCAAGGTCACAAAACTAGTACGTGGAAAAGGACTATGTGAACAACTAGCTTTGAGTCGGCAAGTTGAA
Source organism: Taxus chinensis (assembly GCA_019776745.2). Classification (NCBI taxonomy): domain Eukaryota; kingdom Viridiplantae; phylum Streptophyta; class Pinopsida; order Cupressales; family Taxaceae; genus Taxus; species Taxus chinensis. Next base: position 806,418,501 of record CM034149.1, read on the forward strand.
GTAGGTGATGAAAAAAGGACTATCTTGGTACTACAGGATGGTCGAGAATAGGAAAATGATGATGTGCCCACTCCTTGTTGGACTCAAAATATGGTACACTTCCTACAGGCAGGCCTATGTCCTCCAGAAATGAGCAAAGCAAAGAGGAGATACTTTAGATTACAAGCCATTCCATATGTGTTTGTTGATGGTGTTTTGTTTAAAAAGACATCAATGGAGTTCTATTGAGGTGCATTGGGATAGGTCAAATTGAGAGGGTGTTACGAGATTCTCATGATGGAGATTCCGGAGGACATTCGACCCCACGAGTAATAGCTCTCAAGATAATGAAGGCAGGGTATTATTGGACGACAGTGTTCAGTGACTGTTATACATGGATAAGAAAGTGCAAGAAATGTGTGCTCTTCATGGGAAAAGAAAGACTAGCAGCACTTCCATTGCACCTAATTTTGGTTGACCAACCATTTATGCAATGGGTATTAGACTTATTCAGGGTCATCAACCCAAACTCAATCCAAGGCCACAAGTGGATTCTCATGGCAACAGACTATTTCACCAAGTGGACCGAAGTAGTTGTGCTCAAAGAAGCAAATGAGTCTAACATACTAGACTTTTATGAAGGAATAGTGACCAGGTTCGGTGTGTCAGCCACTATCATATCAGAAAATGCATTGGCATTCATAGGTTCCAAGATTACAGAATGGGCTGTCAAGAATGGAATCTATTTGAGCACCTCTTCAAATTATTACCCGTAGGGTAATGGACAGGCAGAGTCCACAAACAAGAATTTGCTAAGGATCATCAGAAGGACTCTGGATGAAAACCAAAGGACATGGCATACCAAGCTAAAATTAGTGTTATGGGATGACAGCATAATGCCAAAGAGGTCTACTTGTAATTCTCCCTCCAAGTTGGTCTATGGGAAAGAGGCAGTATTGCCTATATCATTAGAATTGCCAACATTGGAGCTCATGAAGCAGTTGGAGTTGTCTGAGTTCGAACCAATGGAGGCCAAGTATGCAGAGTTGATGGAATTGGAAGAAATAAGAGAACATGTAGTTCAGACGATTGAGAAGGATCAGGCCTTAGTAAAAATATGGTTTGATAAAAAGGCAAGAGCAAAGACCTTCCAGGAAGGGGACCTAGTCCTGAAATGGGATGTAGATTGGGAAAAACCAGGAAGGCATTCCAAGTTTGATGTCATTTGGAGTGGCCCCTACATGGTCACGGGATGTAAAAGTAGTAATGCCTTCTAATTGTCTACATTGGATGGAGAAGAACTCCCGATTCCGGTTAACAGGATCTATCTTAAACATTGCTACTAAAATGAAAAGGTTTACCCTTGTAAATAGTAGCCTAGATTTCAATTCCTCTAAGTGTGTATGCACATTGTCTTGTTGTAGTTAGGTTTTGTTGCTCTCAGGTTGAATTTCTAAAGTTTAGCATGCTCTCGGAGAAGGAGTTGTGATATCATGGATTGGGATCAGAGATCAAGTTCGTTTCTGGTTATTGCTTATGACTTCATGCCCAATGGATTTCTAAAAGGCCACTGATCTTCTACCTAGCAGGCAGGTGATCCCGTTGCGTTGCCAAATTGTTGTATATATCTCCCTCCTTGGGTAAATATAGATAAACAGAAGAATGTGGAAGTCAAAGAAACTAAAAACACAGGATGTGATGACACTGAAAAAGTTGCACCCTGGCGTAGATTAGAGGAATAGATCAGTAGGTGTTGACACCGAAAAAATTGTGCCCTGGCACAGGTTGGAGGCACAGATCAAGAGGTAATGACACTGAAAAATTTGTGCCCTAGCATAGGTTGGAGGCACAGATCAGGACATGATGACACTAAAAAATTTGTGCCCTGGTGTAGGTTGGAGGCACAGAATAGGAGGTGCTGACACAAAACAAGTTGCGCCCCTAGCGCAGATCAGCAGGTGCTGACACCGAAAAATTTGCGCCCTGGCACAAGTTGGAGGTGCAGAATAGGAGGTGCTGACATAGAAAAAGTTACACCCCTAGCGCAGATCAGCAGGTGCTAACACCAAAAAATTTGTGCCTTGGTGTAGGTTGGAGGCGTAGAATAGGAGGTACTAACATAGAAAAATTTGCACCCCTGGCATAGATTAGCAGGTGCTGACACCGAAAAATTTACACCCTAGCGCAGATCAGGAGGTGCTGACACCGAAAAAGTTACACCCTGGTGTAGGTTGGAGGTGCAGATCAGGACGTGATGATAAAGAAAATTTGTGCCCTAGCACAGGTTGGAGGGGTTGAACAGGAGGTGCTGACACAGAAAAAGTGGCACCCCTGGCGTAGATCTGCAGGTGCTGACACTAAAAAATTTGCACCCTAGCGTAGGTTGGAGGCGCAGATCAGGAAGTGTTAACACAAAAAAATTTACGCCCCTGGCATAGATCAGGAGGTGTTGACATCAAATTTTTAGCACTTATGGTGTATTTAAGATTATGTTAATGTGAGGATGGATGTGCCAAGGTGCACCTTTGGGAGGCACAATATTTTGAGTGCTCACACTCTAAACTCGATAGGAAGCAAACCCTAACCCTAATATTCAAATGGCCATAACTTTTCACAGGGAGCTCGGATTCACGCAAGGTTTGACTTTTTAGAAAGCTTACGAGTTTCTCTATCTAACTAATTCACCATTTTTTGAGTTTACTAGGGTTCTCACCTACCTCCATAATGATATGAATTAAATGCATCCTAGAGGTGGTTGGGGTAGATTTGGAATTCCTCTCTCTTCCCTCTCTCATTCTTTCTATAAATTGTAACTAGGGGATTCTTTCTAAAGGTTGGAAATTCTATTTTTGCCCCTATCTTCTTCTCTTTGGCAGGTGAATTTTTGGAGTTCAAACCTCCCATCTAAAAATGTGATGCAACTTTGCCTCTTGGCATTTTATAGTGTATTGTATCAATCTTTGGAGCAAATAATGCATGTCTGTGGATAATTCTCAACCCTCTCTGTGTTCATTTGCATCCTCCTAATATTTCACTGCAAATTTTGTTATCTGTGCATGATCTTGCATTGTATTTTAATGGTTTGTGTTTATTGGTAGGAGAGGTGTTCATCATTCCTTAGTGCATCACCTTTGTTAGTTTAGGTTTTATTTTATGTATCTTCTTACCTTGTCTCCTTGGAAAGTTAGATTAGATTTTTGAGTAAATCCTCTGCATTTTTATGTGTGCATCTGAATAGAGGAATAGGAACTGGACTTCATCCAGAGAGCTTTTTCCGATTTCACAAGATCCCACACTTGGGAAAAGCTCCATGTTATGCAATCACACTGAGAGTCTCAACCCAATGAATTACAGACATTCAGGGGTGCTGTGATTTTCCAGCAATAGTTCCTAAATCATAAGATCACACAACCATTTGACCGTCGAGGCCAGTCTGAATTGTCATTCACAATTTTTAATTTTAATATTTGATGTATTTTGTGGTTTTTCAGATCATATCTTTATTTTAGGTTATCAACAACATTGGTGATCAGTATGTGACATTATAGCAAAAAAAAACAAGGGATTGTGACAGCTAAGTGACTTTGGGAAATTTAATTTCAAAGTTCATATGCTGACTCTCATGCCTAGAGAGGGATCTTAGTGCCCACACGTCATAGTATTATTTTAGGCACCCTAGTCTAGGATACTCCTGCATTCTAACATTTTTATGGGTTTGGATATGACCTCCTACGTTTCAGTTTTACAAGTATTCCACCTTCACACACTTCTAGAAAAATTGCAAACTTAACTAATTATTCTAGGTTTTCATTACATTTAGGATTTACTTAAATTTACTTATCAATTGTTTCATTTCATGTAATTTATTTATTTATTATTGTGAATTTGAAATAGCATATCTAGGGTTTAGAAAAATATCCTATTTTTGTTAAATCATTTAGTAGACCCATCTCATTCGAACACTCTTCAATCAAAATTTTTCTTCTTTAATGTATTATAAAGTTTCTCAAGTCTCCTTGCATCAATTTATTTAAGTGTAGCCATCTTGGAAATATGTTCTTCCAAAATCCCTAAACACGATCTATATTGCTAGCGATGCACCACCTACTTAAGTGAATTTGATATTTGATCATATTTCTGACGAATCTCTTGGTCCTAATTCTAATAAATCTATTGGCAAATCCATTCAAGATTTACATTCTTTATTTCAAGACCAAATTTAGGCTATAAAATCCACAATTACATCCCTTAAATTTGAAATCCAACATCTTAAGGACACTTCTCAACCTCATGCTAGTTCTTGTTCTCATCATCATTCTATGTTTTCTACATGTTCACATATAAGTGAGCCTTAATTCTTGCTATTACCAAAGCCTATCACGTTTGAGCACAATTCCAAGCAACATGATATTCTTACTAAGATCCTTAGCCATTAATTGAAAAATTTAGCATCTACTCATGGCTATCCTCCTTATCATTTTGTAAAATATCAAGTTCGTCCATATTGCAATTATCGTCGAATCAATGGACATAATGATAATGAATGCTATGGTTTACAACAAAGAATCAATAATATTGAATGTGAAGGATTTATCTTATTCACTGCACAACATTTTTTTCCATGCCCATCTACATCTACTACATCCAAATGGGCTCCTAAATATTCTCCTTATATGTCTCATGAACACTATGCTATCACTTCCACTGTGCATTCTTTGGCTAGTCAAACACCACCTATTCAACCCACTATGACTAAGAACCAACATCTGAAATTTTATCTTCCATCACCTCCTTCTACTATGTCATCTACAACATTACCGAGTAAAAATAAGAAACCTCCTCTAAATTTCAGTCCAAACTCTCCACCTCTCAATTTTATTTTTGGGTTACTAATTACAAATAAGCAACCACCCACAAAGTAAGACCAAAACAATCTATCTGGCCTCTTTAAAATTCTTCCACATAAGGATCCTAAGCCATCACCACTTAAGCATCTAATCACTTTTTTCAAGGAACCTAATCCTTAAATTGGCCCATTTAACAATATCAACTAGATCTCCATCACTTACATGCTTGGGGGAATTACATCCATTCCCCTTGTTTTATTGTTATTAAATGTTTTTATCATCTCATGCACTTGACGCTACATGCTTAGTGACTAATCTTCTCTAAGAATCATTACAAAAATATATACACCTCTTGTATTGTTATTACCTATTGACATACACTTGTGATATAATTCACACATGAATATTTAGGGAATACTACATTTATGAACATCACACCATACACACGGGACATTTCACACTCAACACATTTATGAAACATCTTTCTAGCCTCATATTCTCACACGACACATTTTTTGATGAAACACTTTAGTTATGTGATTCATAATTGACTACTCAAGGTATAAATCTGAAATAAAACTCACGTTATCAAATTCACACTCTTTACCTCCTATTCTTCATTGATCATATCTTTTTGGCACACACTTCGAACCATTTACTGATGACACAATCTTGTTCTATGGTTGATTTTTTACTGACAAGGGATCATTTATCAATTAACCTCATTTTTCTAATGTATACATACCATACACACTCAGGGGGCACACGGATCCTATCATACTCACATTGCATAACATTCTATCCCATTCATTCATAGTATACTGCATATCTTGGTTGCACATTATTCTTACTTTCTTACACTTACATGTTACACTTTTCATAATATGTTTGACATATACATTGTATGTATTTTTATTTTCTATATACACATGCACGTTAACTTGCATTCTAGTTGTGATTGTAGAATTTAAAAATTCGTTACACACAATATAGATCTTTGGCATTGTAACTTTTACCAGTCCTGTAGCAAGCTCATCGGGGAATCCACTTTCGGACACACTCTAAGTGTTATTGTTTGATTTTATACTAATTATTATTTACTAGCACAATACTATATCAGATCATAATTGCTTTTGACATAATTTATATCTTTATAACATGTTAATGGGTTCTTCATGTGCAAGATTTTATTTGAACATAATATTTGGAGCCATGGTTGTCTGATGATTTTCTTACTATTAGTTCTCATTTTTTACCTTTGAATGCCATTGTTTGTGGGATTTTCCCCATGTTTTTATTTCTCTCTTCTTGTATTATTTTGTCTAATACGGATCTAATTATCTTGCAACATTGTGTGCGATGTCCCATGTTTGCAACCCACTTTTCGTGGTATACATTATCTTCATGTTTACATTGATTTCTATATTGATTCTTTTTTGTAAGACCACTTTTTTCCTAGCCACTATTTGCATGTGCATTCGATTCAATTGAGAAAATTCCCTCCTGCATACAGGTATCAGTTCAACATGGAGTCTTCCTTTGGGCGTATCCTCCTTAGCGTCATCACATGGACACCAAATGAGGGGGCATCTATTGGGTGAATCAATCATCCCACTTAACATTCTATAGTTAGAGTTCAACACAGAGTCAATACAATCTACTATCTTATACGAGGCTTAGAATTAGATTTAGGTCCATATTCATGCATAAATACTAGCACTTAGATACAAACATGGGTTCTGAGGAACTACTATCCTTTCCTAGGTGCCTATGATCAGGGGGAAGATACACATTTTTTCTCAAATTTGGATAGTTGACAATGGTTCACAAAGCAGTTGGTACAGTATATGCACAATCCTATAGCAATCGGTCTACAGTTTATCTTCCTTCTTCTTTGGATGGAACATGATTGAAATGGATTGAAATTGAGAAAGATAGGGTAACACAATATTTAGTGGTGTATATGTTTGAGATGAAGTCAAAGGATGGATAATGACACTAGAATTTTATCCCTACACTACTTCTACCATGGCTTGAGATTGCCCCAAAAAATCACACTTGGTGTGACATCTCCCTAAAATAGCACTCTTCTATAACATCTTTAGGATACTTTCTATCTCTTTCAATCATCACAGATTAGGTGCACATGTTCCCTTTTCTATTTTTAGAATTTTTCACACTTTTTACATATAATTCATACATTTAGATAGAAAATTTTCTATATACACATATTTAACTACTTGGTTGTTCTTCTCCTTTACAGGCCCGGAAGAATTAGTCACATAAATTTCACTTCAATCACGACATAACCAATAGGTACAACATGACATCTACACATACAATTTCACCTGGAGGGCCATCATCACTTTTTACTTCCTCTTCTCTATCTTTCACGCTTCACTTTTTATCAATCCACAATTTTTGTTGTCTCTTAGCATGCTCTTCATCATAAATCTACATGGGTATCAGGTATGCATATCTATCTACTTTATGTTAACAGGATTTCTTCAGCAATATAAATTGGACAAAAATGTACACACTAAATCATGCACTTGGGTACATTTCTATGTACTAATCACATGGATTTCATTCATATGTTTCCCAAGGGAGAAAAGTACTAATTTATCACTATATTTGGCTTCTTAGGTTCCTTTCTTATCTCCTTCTTGGCCTAACACACCCTACTTCCTAGCATGACCTTCAATCCTTCACATTTTTAGGCTTTGGACACTAGTTCTCAGTAGAGACATAATCACCCACATGCATGCATCGCCTTTGGGAATCCTAGACCTATTTTTATCTTACTCATCCATTTTGGGTCCTTTCTAGTTGTTGGGCATCATTATCTATTAGGGGTCAATGTTTTAGTGATCAATTAGAAAATTCAACCAAAGGAATCATACAAATATAATAATATGAGATCAAGTTAAAGTACCAATCTCTAAGATTATATTATCACGACCTAAGGTTATATCTACAAAGAATTTAAGAGTGTCATTGCATCCATCTAGTGTCATCAAAGGGACAAGGATTACTTATTACGCATACATGTAAACGAGGGGAAGTTCATTTTTCCATGCACACATCTATTCATAACTTTTACATCTAGATATTTCTCACTATCATGTACGTCATGGATAAGAGTGACCTAGGCCATGATTCTACACACACACACACGTAGAACTAAATGAAATATGAAATGTAGTGGAGTACCCAGGTCATAAGTTCACTCAATCGGTTGACCGTTGAGGTCAGTATGAATCTCTATTTGCATTTTTTACTTTTACGATTTAATGTCTTTTTGGGGTTTTATAAATGATATCTTTATTGCAGGCTATCTGTGACATTGGCGATCACTCTGTGACATTCTAGTGACAAAGAATGATCAGTTATAAGAACTAAACAACCCTATGAAATTCAATTACTAAGCTTCTACATAGACCTTGGCTCTTAGACAGGGATCCTATTGCCTAGTAATTGCAATACTTATCTACGTACCCTAGTCAAGGCTTCTCCTACATTCCTCTAATTGTCTAGGTTTTGGTAAGACCTCATGTATTTCAGGTTTACCAATCTTCAACCTTCGCACACTATAAATAATATCACTAAATCAACTAATTATTCTAACTCTCCATGAAACTTAGGGTTTAATTTATTTATTTTATTTCTTTTGTCACTTCATGTACTTTACTTCTTTATTTATTACTGTGAATATGAAATAGCCTATCTAGGGTTTGGACAAAAATATTATTTTTGTGAAATCAATACCACACTCTTAGGTCACTAAAACCTTATTCTTATAACCTTGAGAAAGTTTTTTTACAGGACCCAACCACTTTTACATACCTATGGAACCCTTTTAATAATATTCATACCTTATAGATCCAGTGAATATACCTTTTACATACCTATGGATCTATTAGCTTGAGGACTCATTAGGATATTTTCATACCTATAACATCCTCTTTCTTTGTGTCTCAGTCATAGCGATCATCACTCTTAGCATATCAACCATTCTCAAAAACTTATTTTCAAAGCCTTTTATTCACCATCATGATGAGAGGCATCCATTAAAATTTTTTCCTCTCAGGATGGCTTTGATAATCATAAAAATATTAATTATATCATCTTCCCTTCACCAATTTACACACACATAGCCTACTATCCTTGGATCAATGAAAATAACAACTATTATTCAATGCATTCATTTTTATAAGACAACCATATCTGATTTGAGTATCCAATTGGCTATATTAACTCCTTCATGAACTTTGAAGTCTGACACCAAAGGAAACATGTGAAGTTTATAGTTCATTATTTTGCAATTACGTATGTTAGTACTATCACTGTCGAATCTAGTAACTGATAAGAATTGTAAATAACTATGACAACTTCAAGACTTGAAACCACATGAATCTTAAATAGTTCACATTTAAGATGATTTTTTCAAAGTTTTAGGTTTCAACTGAACCATTTTCTACTTCAAGCACTGACTCTATTTCATACCACTACTTGAGATCACCTAGAACCTAGTTAGGACATATATACCACAAAATTTACATATTTTTATGTTAAGGTCTCAAATTTTTCCACCAATTCTGTATCGAAATTATCCTAATGTACTCAGAATCATTTTTTTATGAATAACCATAAATACCACTTACATGCTTGAAACCATCTTAATTTACACTCATCACCTCTCAAGAACACTCCCATAGTACTTTTCCACATAATGGTCTAATCAAGTCATCATGATATATGAATTATTTCATCTTCAACTCTCCTTTTTTATTCTTAAAATTTATTAGATCCGTTTTATGTATGACACTAAGACAACTAACCTAGCTAATGATAGTGAATCACCACCTTTGATTTAGAAAGAGGCTTACACACCATGACATGAATCAACAAGTATTACATCGAAGATTACTTTTCTTAACTCACACAAACTTAATCCTCATTTTTACTTCATTAAGGATAATTTCAATGATATGGAACATCTTAACAAGACACATCCTTCTAGTATTGACCAATCAAGGACTTAAAATAGAATGTTTGAGCTAGTATAGACCTTTATCCTTGTCACCATATTTAAATACTAACTCAGAACAAGAAATAACTCTACATTCAGCTATCATGGCTTAACACACACATTTTCAAAAGAAAACATGACCTTTATAGAAGATGATCCCTTGTACAACACTTTCATACCCATAAAATGACATTACAAATATAAAAAAAGAACTCTCAAAAATAAAATACCTCTTGAGAATGAATAAACCATTCTCACTACTCTAACAACCAAGAAAGACAACAAGACATTATTTGAGAATGTGAATACATACCTTGACAAGTGATGAAATATTTTGACACACCACCTTTATTAATAGAACTTTATACTACGAACTCCCCATTGACATATGCTTCTCAAGAAACCTTCAAGCTTCACATGCTTAAGCTCTCATAAGATGATGACTCCATGATTCCTAATGGAGGCATCCATGACATCTAAGTATACCTAGCAAGGTAAAACATCCATTTACAAATGGGACATGAAAACAATATCCTTCATCAACTCTTTTATGATCTTAACCTTTTTTTCTCTTTTACTCTTCTTGGGGACTTTATGAGAAGATAAAAAAAGTTCTTGAGGTTCAACAAGAGAGAAAATACCTTCATGAGCAGTAGGATTGTCACGAAAAGTATCAACAACTTTAGGATCATTCATGATGTCATCTTTCACCTTCTCAAATTGTGTAGAATTAACATCATCCTTTTCCTTATAAGTATTCATATTGGTTCTACAATATATTGTAATGTGACAAAACTTGTTGCATTTGAAACAAATAATAGTAATCATAACTTTAGGAGTTCTATCTTTCCAACCTTATCTTCATTTCCCTTGAGTTAAATTTCTAGCAATATGTCCAGCATCATTTCCTCTGAAACATACAACTAAACCCTTACCTTTGTAGCCTTTATTAGCCCAATTTTGAATTTTTGGTTCATAAAATCAATTCCTAGAAACATGAGCTCTCTCAATAAATTTGCAACAAACTATATTCTTTTCTTTCTCACTTCTACTATCCTTCATAGAGGATAAGTTCTAGAAAATATGCTACAGTTATTTTCCATAGGACCAAATCCATTACAAGTAAAACCATAACCATTAAATGACCTTTCATACCTTGAAGTATTTGGTTTCCTGATTTATTTGGTCTTCATATTTTTATTAATTTGATCTATATTTGAACTAGTAGACTCCTTGCTTAAAACAACATCATTTTTAATGACCTCTCCTTCAAAAATATATTTTTCTTTGGAAGTTTCTTGACTTGATTAAGAGATTTTATCATCCTTATTTATTTCATTTTTGAAACCTAAACCTCATTTTTCACTTGATTTTCTTTGGATTCTCAACAGATCATATAAGCTAGTTATACTCTTTTTAAACTTTTGAAACATTTTTAGTTTGTTTGAAACTAGGTCAAACTCCGATTTTAAGGATGTAAATTACATTTCAAACTTGATCCACTCATCCTCTTTAGTCTCGAGACTAGCAATAAGAAATTAAATTTGTGTTTTAAGTTAATTACTATTTTTCTCTTTGTATTTAAGCTTCTTATTGATTACCTCCAGTATTTGATCCATACCTTTTGTACTATCACTTCCACTACTATTGTGGGGGCTTTTATATTCATACCAATACTCCAATTTTTCCCATATATCCTTATCCAAATTACAATCCAAAAACATGGTGCTCACACCTTCTTCCATAGAACCAAAGATTATATCCTCTGTTATTTATTCCATTCGATCTGAAAAATCAATATCTCCTGCATTAACTTGATGACAGAGAAAACTTAGATATACCTTCATTATGAATATTTATAAGGAATAGTTTGTTCCATTGAACTTATGTCCTTTATATGGTAGGAAATATTCTCCCATTTTGATCACCTAGACCTGTGCTCCAAGATAATATCCTTTCAAGTGATTAAAATGCTCCAAAAGGAACTTCTCTGAAACAAATTTTTTGAATCACGACGGACTTAGGGGGGTGAATGAGTCCCAAAAATTTATTATTTCATTAACCATTAATTGCAACAATAAATAAAATTTATCCATTCACATACATTAAACCATTGCTTATTTATTTTGCACAATACATTCAAACAATAATAACACACGAGAAGAAGCTCATAGACATAATATATAAGTGGGAAAACATCACGAGGAATAAAAAATAGTTAAAATATTCTTCTATTACAAAAATAAAATTTATTTAATGAAGCACCAACTTCACAAGGAGCACCAACCCTACAAGGAGCAGAAACCCCTAATTTAATGAACCACCCACTCCACAAGGAAGATGAAACCCCGTGTATGACTAAGAAAAAAATAAACAACTTGATGATGATGTTCTAAGAATTTGTTTTCTACCATAACTGATAGATATCTCTAATTGAGCTCACACAATATTCCTCAAACCTTGATTCACACAACTTACTCTTTCTTCTTCTTATTAGACTTGGATTTTCTCTAATCACTTGTTTTCATGCCCATAATAAGTCTTCAACATGTAACACATATTATCAGCCTTCAAATAATACATTTTATCTACCTTCAAATGCTCATCTAGGTCACACTTTCTCTCATAACTCAAATAGCTCAAAATAACATCCAAAAGATCATGTTTATATGATATTATTGATTCAAATTAAAACCATGTAAGTTTCCATCCTTTTTTTTTACCAATTCCACTTCATAGCATTCCATTTGAATCATTTAAACGTTCGTATATGACCTATATTGGTATCCCATGCCCAAAAATGGTCATCATGCACTTGAAGGCCTTAAAACCCCATCACTAATGAGGAATTTAATCCACCATGCACTAATGAATTTAAATCACCATGAAAATCAATAAAAAAATAAAATAATAAAAATAATGTCCATTTAATTTGTGGCTCCTTTCGACAATATTGTCATAAATTGAATTTTATTTAGAAACAACTCTATTTTAGTGGGGTCCACTTGTAATTACCGCTTCAAACTACCACTTGAGACCAAGAAACAAACTAGGATTAGCTGGGAAAAATTAAAGAATAATTTTTCTTTCATTATGAGAGTCCACAACTAAGTTGCAAGACATAAGTTTGCACTAACAGGTTCGGGAACAAGGTCTAATTACCAAATACCTATTTTTTCCCATTTTAAACTTATAGCAAGTTCACAGGATTTCAATTTTAGGATTAGATATTTTACTAGGGTTCCGGGAGAAATTTACCTCCATCGCTGCTCTCTTAACAGGCCCTAAACTTCAACTAGATTTTTCTCACATTAAGATTCATCAAAACTTTCCTAATTTATGCTCATTAGATAGGAAATTCTCTCACCTTTCCAACCATATAAAGAATTCCTCCTAACTCCTTGTAGAACTCCAATTATGACAGGGCGAAGTTTTAGGGGGAAATTTTCCCTTAGGGCGGATTAGTGATTTGGGGAGGGAAATTGAGGATTTTCCCCGCTTCAGGCACAAAGCGCAAAACACTTCTGCATGCCCGCAGGGCTGACGAAAAAGGACACGTGGTGCATGCTGATTGGTGTGGGGTGACGCGGATCAGCAGGGCGAAGGAGGATTTGGAGATTTTGGGGATTAAAATCCCAAGGGAGAAAATATCTTCGCTTCCCCACCGAATCCCAAATTGCCACGTGTCACCATGTGAATGGGCTGGGTCGACGGATTGCAGGGAAAAATTTGTGATTTTTCCCGAAGTGAAAAATTCAATTTTTTGAAGGAAAATTTTCCTCTGTGCCTCTGTGCTTGATCAAATGGCCACATGGTGTCTTGTGATTGGCCGCGGGCTGGCGGAGAAAATTTTGATTTTTGACCAAAGGGATAAAAAGGTTAAAAAACACTCGCGTGGGCCTGTTCCTCTAAGGGGACATGTGTCAACACCCTATTGGCTGCGGGGGTTAGGGTCCGCGGGGAAAAATGTGAAATTTTTCCCAAAGGCCAAAAATGGCTAAGTTTTTAATTTTAATCCACACACCCTCCCTACCATGTGTCAGCACGTGATTGGTTCAGGTCCGCAGGGTTGCAGGGAAAATTTGGAAAATTTCCCCAAGACCGAATTTTCAAAAAGTTAAAGTCTTTTTCAAAAGCTCCACCCCTCAGGATGCCATGTGGCATCATCTAATTAGATAAGAGGGTGGCGGGGATGTGGAACTTTTTAGGAAATTTTTCTAAAGTTCAAAATTTAAATTTTTCTAAGGTTGAATTATTTCATTTTTGGTTTGGAATGGCCCTTTTGAAGTAAAACTTCAAATGGCCATAAATTTTGATAGGAAGCTCCATTTTAGGCAAATGAGGACTTTCCGGAAAGGTCTCGGAGTCCTATTTGCAAAAGAATCATCAATTTTGATTTTTGATAGAGTTTCCAAGGTCAATTTTGAATAAACGATCCGTAGGTTTTTTAATTGCATAACTAGCAGTTTTGTCCAACTTTTAAGTTTGGTTGAATTTGATTTCTTTTCTCCTCAACATGCAAAATGAACATGGAGGGGAGATCATGGATAATTTTAGGTATATTTTCATAGTCCTATTTAGATATTTAGTTGAAATGGATATAACTTTACAACTTTGGTATGGAGTTGGGTTGCGAAGTTTTAGAGATGTTTTCTTAAATGTGGAGTTCAATATAGGTTCAATAGGACCTAATACACCTAAAATTATTTTTCTCATTTATTAATTTTATTCATAAATCTAAACTGTACATTAATTACATTATTTTCAAATGCCAGAATTATACAAATAACAGAATTTTTCCTTTCACAGGTTTACAAAATTAATATGCAATGTTCAAATATGGAAACATGCCAAATTTATTTCTCAACATTCAATTGATTCAACACCCACTTAAATTCAATATGTAGATTTGATTTCAATTCTAAAACTCATTTCAAATATCCAATTTCTCTCATTTTTTTTATACGTGTTCTCTTTCTCAAAACAAAATTGCAATTATATCAGTCATTAAAATTTCAACACAACAATGCAATTGGGGAAATAAGATATTTCTTTCATTTATCTCCAATATCAATATACAATTTAACTCTTTCTTTGAATTCCAATTTGAAACTTACAAACTGTATGATGTTCTTTTCCCAAAATAGAGAGAGAAAAAAGTGACTCTTCACATTTTGAAATATAAAATATAGGATATCATTTACATGTCTCAATCAATTACAACTTCCAAATTACAATGTAAACAATTCACATTTAAATATTAAAACATCATCCAATTGAAGTGGGAAAGGTTACATTCAAATTTACTCAAGAAGTAGGACTGTCAAAACTGTAATTTTTCTCCTCCAAACAACAGCATGTTGATTTCATCTTCTTTCATCCTTTTGATCAAAACAAGGAAGGGGGAAAGGCAACGCTCTTTACCCAACCAAGACATCCAATGGGAAAAGAGAAGCCATATATTCCCCATTGGCCCCTGAGCCCCAACCATATTGAAATGGAGCATGAAACCAACACATGGCAACAAAGGCTTCTATCACAAACAAACAAAACTCACATTGCACAAGAACAACAAAATCACAATTCAAAAGAAAACAACAGTCCCAACTGCATTTAAAAACAATCATGCAACACATAGGCTTGAACAAGCAATCCAAACAAGAGAAAGAGCTATGGAGGTCTCCCTATGCCTCCCTTGTTGAACTTTGGGCATCCACCAAAATAACCCGCCAAAATTATAACAAAACCCATAAACCTTATCCCTCCTCAACCTTTCCTTATCCCTCCTCAAAATTTATCCCTTATGCCCCCCCCTCAAAAGTAAGAAATGCAAGCATATTCTTTTCCTAAGTGGATCCCAAACCAACATTCCATCCACAAAGAATAAGTGCCAATGGAAATTTTCCTCATCCCTCCTCTGATTAAACCTCATAGTATTCTCTCTACACCTTTCCCTAAGCATTCTACCCATCCATCCAAGAATGTAAACACAAAACCATTCAATAATGCATGCAAGAAAAGGAAAAAAAAACAACAAATTAAAATGGATAAGATCCTACCTCTCCATTATGGAGATTTTTTTTCCAACACAACAGTTTTTTGATGCTCAAAACACAGTCCCAAAACAACAATGTAAAAGCATGTGAATCAATCCAAGATCCTTCCAAAAAGCAAGCTCCAAAGGCAAGAGAAAATTCGACCCAAGAGTGAAATCATAAACTTTCAACAACCTCAAAATGAGGAGGAATTCAAATTTTAAAGGAGAGGGTAGGGAGAGGATGATGTGGATTCCAAGTGGGTTGCCACATGATTTTTCCCCATTCCCCAAGAATGCAAATCAACATCAACAAATAAATCACAATAAAAGTGAATGACAAACCACTTACATACTTCATTTTAGCCCATACTCCAAAAGGAATGCATTAAAAATTTGTAAGACAAGTGCAATCAATTCTTACAAAAAATTATGTCAAAATATTATTAAAAGGATTGATTTTGACTCCAATTCTATAATCATGGTTGGTGGAATATTTTGAGAGGTGTGGGACAAGTTTAAATTGTCCCACAAGCCTCCAATTTTATCCTCCAAGATCAAATTCTAATTTCAAGAGGGATGGAGTGTTTGACCTTCCAAAATCTTCCTTACAACCTCTTACAAACTCTTACACATTCCTTACATGGTAACTTACACACTCTTTCAAAATGTATTAATATCTATGACATTCATTTATTACCATCTTTTGACATAAGGTTTATTTATTTATCACATGGTTATACTATATATAAATCAAATTTAATTATTACTCAAGACAATAACATTAATTCCTTACATCCCTCATCCCCAATTATTTAATTAAAATTTATCTATATGACTTCTCACATTAAAACTATCACATTAGAATAGTTAAAATAAAGAGCACATTACAAATAAAATACATACACCACTAAATAAAAAGGGAACACATAATTAAAACACATATATCCCCATGGTCACAATAGTGGAAATCCCCCCCATGGGGAGTCCTAACAAAACACAACACACAAAAAAAACCCACAGTTGCCATGGTGACCTTGTTGATCTCACACTGAATTCCAATATGGTTAGTCTCTAGTCCCCCGATGTTGTTGTGATTTTTTAACCTGCAAACTACAAAACACCTCCTTTGGCCCTCGTGGCCACATCAGAACATCCAAAATGATATAAGCACATATAGTTACTAAATTCAAATCACAAAAATATCACAGAATTTAATATTTATCATTTAAATTAAATTTACAACTATATCATCATCCCATAGATCTCTATACTAGAGCTATTCATAATATCAATGTCACATGTCTAAAATCAACATCAATAAACTTGTCCATGTCAACTAGTATATCATCATCCAGATAAAAATAATAATGTCTCAATGATCATCAAGCATAATAACTGAATCCAGATCCATATTAATCCATAGTCTATCTTCTAATCATCATACTAAGAAAAACATAATAGTGTCCATACTATGATCAAAATTGTTAGGATCAATATCTAAATAGTGTCAAAGGAGAGTGGGAACTACACCACTCATCACCACGACCAATAAAATAATTTTATAGAAACTTTTATGGGTTCTCGACATCATAAAAACATCATCCATACACTATAAATAAATTATTGGAACTTATGGAAAATTTATCTCAAATTGATTTCTAGCTAGGGTTTCAAGAACACAAAAAGTTGTTTACCTTCTTAACATTAGTTTGTAAAATGTGATGATGAAATGAATTCATTATTATTTTTAAATATTATAGAATAGTTTTAGAAACATCCCTAAAAACCACAAGGTCCCATGCAAAACACACAATTCAGGGTGAGCATCAGAAGGTGCAATTTGAGCTACAAACGACTTTGTTTTCTACCATGTTTCACTAAAACTATCATATATTACAAAATACACATCATGGAAACCTGAAATATTTCCCATGAAAACATGAAACATTATTATAACATCTTTAATCATCAGCATATTAAAAATATATCTCCATATTTCCATCCCATCTCATTTGCATGGGTAGCCCTTAGGGGTTTGCATTGTCTAGGCTAGGGTCAACTGAAATAATATCAAAACTCATCATAGAAACTACAAAAAATTTTGAACATACCTGGTACATCAAGAAAAAAAGTCATACATGCATCCATGAGCTCACATGGCTCCAAAATTCATCCTCATGTGTCTTAGAACTTAGACCCGATCTAGATGAGCACTTGAAACTTGGTCTTAAACCTGCACTTGTACCCTGAAAATCATGTGAGTTTATAAAAAATCCCAAAACATGCTTTTAATTCTTCCAAAAATCTCCTCAAGATATTAATAAGTTCTAACCACCATGCACCATCACCTAGACCAACTATATCACTTGAATGGGCTTCCAAGACCAAGCCAATCTAAATGAATCACTTCATGTTATCAAGAACACACCTGAAACTCTATGTCATCATCACTCTGAACATCCTATGACTCCACTCCATCAACATCTATTTCATTAATGGGATTTTACATCAATGGAAACACCTAAATCACAACATGCCCACAATATGCGTGAAAATTATAATAAACACTAAAAATTGTGGAAAAAAAAAAAAGAATCATTCATTAAATAAGAGTAGGTTTATAATTATTCATACAAATAATCCATGAGTACATATATATTATGATATAATTTAGCTTTCTCCATTTCCTAGTATTTTCCCTCATTATTTTTTTGTACTATGAACTCTTCATCTCTTTCGCGTCGCTTAACATTTTCCATATAATTAAAACTAAATATACATCTAGTTTTGTGTGCACTAAAGCTCTCCGAGCCTAAAAAATATGTATCATCCAAAGACCAAACTGATGTATGTATCTGATCCTATTTGTAGCTAAGCTCCTTTGTCCAATTTCATATTCCTTATCTTTAATCTAAGGCTATTTTAGATCAATTGACTTCATACTTCTCTCTCACTATGCTCATTAACTTCTTAGTCACATGTATCACTTTTTCAGTTATACAATGAGGGTTAATGTATCATTTTTCACTCTCACACTCACTTCTATTCTACTAATAGGGTTAATGAGTCCATCTCAACCCTCTCGATGACTACTAATCTACTAAATTAAAAATATAAAGACATGCTACATTTCCATCCTATCTGGTTTTCCAATCATCTAGGGATAAAATTAAATAATTCTTTATACTCATTCACATAATCATTATTTCAATTATGTATTAATTTATTGCATGATACATTGTGTGATATACTACACAATCATTATATATTATTCAATATTCCTAGTAATTGTAATTTCAATCATTGTAAAAGTCTCCTAAAACCTATTATTTTCTCTTTTTATTTATGATTGTTGTTGTCTCCCATTTAAAATTTTTTATTTTGAAATGTGCACTTAATTATATAATGTATTATGAATTATTTCAAAATCATACATATCATCTTGGTCTGGTCCTGTAGCTTTAATAAGAGTTTTTTCAAATTTATTTGACCTGTGCATGTGTTTGTTGGGGCTTATACATTTGGGTATGTTGCAAAATGTTTAATACATGAAGCACTTTATTTATTGCATAGTTTTTCACACATATCTTAAAATCAAATCATTTTTGTATTCATATATTTAATACATTAAACTTCCCTATCATTGCGCTATTGGTATCCATAACTTTATCTAAAATCTGTCATTACTCATACCTTTCACCCCTGTCATGATATTTTAATTTAAGTTTCAAGACATGGTTTAATTAGTGTTGATTAAGTAACCTACATCTTCAAAACCAAATGGCCATTCAACTTCCCATACCTTCAACTTTTACATATTTTTTATACATGTATTTAGATTATAGTTTAAAACTTTTATTACTATGCACCTAATTATAATTTTCAATCTATGCTTTAGGTCAGGTTTCTCACCATTGTGATTGTTTCCTAATACTCTACCTTATAATGGCACTAGATAATAAAATGTTGTACATCACAGATCCCAAGAAGCCTCTTTTCTGTAATAACTACTATAATAACATAGATGATGAGTACAATTTCATTTTTTAAAACCATTTAAATATACTTTTGGCATTTATATTGTGTTTTGTAGGCTTCAAAATTATTCTTGATTACATGAAAAAATAACATTGTACCATTCTTATTAGAGGCCCCTGTTACATGTCTTACTAAGACATAATGAGCTCTAATTATTTAGTTATATACAATGTAATCGTAAATACATGAAATAAAATTCAATATGCAACAAAAGTTTAATAAACACTGATAGTGGAGGTAAAAAAATAAAAATCCTTTGTTAACTGAGAGAAAATTTATAATTATTAAATCTAAAAATACATTATAACTAAAATATTAAGATAAAACTAATTTTTCTCACTTTTCTCATTCCTTCCTTATTTGTACACAGTGGTAACTCTTCGTATTCCATCTTTCTCAGTCTCATTCACGCTTCTTCACATTTCCCATATGATATAAATTATTCATACATTTAATTGTATATATCGTAAAAATGAAATTTTATATTGTAGAGAATATAAATAAATGTGTGGCTTGTATATTAGGAAAGCAACATAGCTAACCATTTCAATCAAGTAAGTCTAGGAGGGAAAGATAACCATTGTAGTTTGCATATTTAGATTTATGTGGGCCAATGTGTACTCCAAATCTAGAAAATAGTGTATATTTTACACCCTTCATAAATGACTATACTAGAAAGACATGGGTCTACTTATTGAACCACAAGTCTGAAGAATTAGAGAACCTTAAATACTTTAAGACCATTTTAGAGAATTAGAGTGGAAACTTCATAAAGGTTTTTATAATAGATAAAGGGGGATAATATATTTCACAATAATATATGAATTTTGGTAATTCTAAATTCATTAAATTGTATGAATAGCTAGGTATATTTAATATTAAAATTGTGTGGTTGAAACAAAGAAAAGGAAAATGCAACAGATGGAAAGAACCATAATGAAGGCCATAGAACTATCAATAAATATTTGGTTGAGGTTTAAATATAAGTATATTTTCTTACTATATGTCCCAAAAATAGTGTACATTCCATGATTCCATAAGGGGTTTGGTAAAGTATAAAATGCAATGTGGAGCACCTTAGAGTATTTTTTTGCATGTCATGTTTGTTTGTGCCAAAGGAGAGAAGGAATACGTTGAATAGTATAACTGAAAATTACATCTTCGTCTGATACAACAAGGATTCCAAATAATACTTGATTTTCACTAGTAGGGACATTGAATTTATTGAGAATAATTGATGGGATGAAACAATTGACACCTACTTTAGTATCTTAACAATGTGGCCTATAGGTAATGCAAAAATTTGAAATGAAGAATAATTTTCCAGGAATGAAGTTGAACCTTTCATAGGACAGTAAGGTTAAACTTAAAAAACACTTCAATATCCTTTTTTAGTGCCCCCCAGTTTATGTACATCTTTTAGCATATGTTGACTAATTTTATTATACATATATTTTACATGAGATGATTGATAATTTATATTTCTAGTGTTACTTAGTTATTTCTACTATTTACCTTCATATGAAATATGAAATTGTTATTCGATGAGGAAACATAAAGATGTAATTGATACTTATGATTATGGAAATTGCATATTTATTTGGTGATGATGATGTTATGATGATTATTATGTGATGGATTATGTTTCTTTATAGATTTGTTGATGATATTGCTCAAATTTTAGGTATTGTTTATAATATTATGTTGTATGTATCATTGATAGATGGATATCTGGTGAAATATTTTATCTAATATAGTATAGTTGATCATTATGATTTTATCTGTAGATTTATAATGTCAAGAAAATTTGAGGTTTTCCTTAAGTATGTAGGTTGTAGGTTGCACCACATAGTGAAAGTGGGACTCAGTGTTAGCACTACCGAAGATGCCAATTTGTCTTTTCCTAGTTATGGTTTCACTTTAGTGAACTTTGGGTCACTCATTGAAACTTGGGGTTTGAATTATTCTTGAATTTATTTAATATTCTATCCTTTTTCCTTGAGAACCTTGGTGAGTCTGGTTTTACCTAATCACTCACTTAATTGGGTTTAATTATTCTAATTTGGTATTTTTTGTTGAGTTAGGTTAAGGGGTTTTTTATTTATGCCAATGTTGTCTAGGTATAATTTGTGATTTGTTAATCATGTTTATGGGGACCATATTCCACCTTGGTTATCCCACTTAACCTTCAAATATTGAATTTTCTCAAAAAGGGCATTGTTGAAGGCTTGTATTTTAAAGGGAAGGTCTCCCTTACCCTAAAAACGATTCTTGGGACCTAAACTAGTGGTGGGGGAATCTTTTTGTGCACCCAAAAATTGTCTTCCCCACCCCACATCTCTATTTTAACTATCTTAATCTTATATTTTTGTTTTACTTGGTTGCATTGGGATTTTATGTGTACATTTTGGATGCTAATTCAAATAATTTCCCAATTTTTTGCATTTATTATTTTGCGGGTCTTGGAAAGTGACTAGGATGAGTTGAAGGGTGTGCTTAGTTTGAACGGTGATAAATGTCACCCTCTCATGGGTTGTGGGTTTGGGGTATTTTTCCTTTATCTTCTCTAATTTTGGAGAGAAGGGGGATTTTCCTTGGTGTTTGTTTTGTGGGAGCTTCTAGTGGAGTATTAGGATATTTTCTTGAGGAGCTTTAGAAAATAATATCTTAGAGCTTGGATTGTTGAGGTAGGACTTCATCTCCTTTTTTTATCTATTTTCTAAAATATATAGTGTATGTTTATCTTGTGTGTGTGTTTGGATATAGTTGAATGCTTATGCTTGCATGGGGATTATTTTTGGTTATTTTTCCTTCATTTTTTGGTTTCTTTGTGGAATGGAATGGGAGGAGATACTAGATTCCATGGATTATTGGGGAATCCATGGATGTTATTTATTTTTCTTGATTCTGTTAGGATATAAGAGAAAAAATATGTGGAGAAATCCCACTCTCAACCGCAATAGTAGAAACTAATATGAAAAGAAATATTACAGATCTGAAATAAAATTGTAGAAAAATAATAGGAAACAACACAAAGATAGTATTTAACATGGTTCACCCAATTTTTTCTACATCCACCAAGAATCACTTGCTCATAATTTTTATTACAAGCCACCTCTTTCTCTTAATACAATACCAAGATATGTTTCGAGCTATGCTTAAGCTCTCTTAAATTCACACTTGAACTCAGAAACATCTACAATGATATGTCTACCCTATCAAAAAAACCCAAAATCACATACATAGGAAAATTCTTAAGTAGTTTTACAATACTATGGGTATGAAAACCATGGGCCAAAACCACCCCATAAACCTATAAGTCAAATATCCCTCCCAGAAAAGAAGAGTACATTTCCTGACGTATCATGCATGTTTTTAGAGGCCAAAAATAATTATTGTATAACCTTTAAGACTTCCACAGATGAAGAAAGGATCCACAACATAACACCTTCCCTGGGGGAAGTAGAATGAACTTTTATTTGGTTTGAAAGTCTCATTCTATCCTTACCAAGGTATCTATCAAGGCTTAAAAATATCTCGTAAGGAGGAGATGTAGAGAGATAAGGTGGAGCATTTATTTGACATTTTGGTGATAGAATTTGGAGGTATTTTTGGTTATAAATTTCATAAGTGTTGCCATACTTAGAATGTACCTCTCCCCTCTTCATGTTATCCCAATTTTACCCCCTGATGGTAAAATTTGTTGAACATGACCCTACATAGAAGGAAATCAAAACTGTTATCACCGAATCACAGCACCCCTGGATGTTGATCAGATTTCTAGTTTGATCACTCTAAGCATCCAGTGTGATTGGATAACATGGGTACTATCTCCAAGTTGTGGGACTTGCTACTTGAGATAGACCTCCAGAGAAAGCTGGTTCTTGCTCCTAAACTACCTGCCACAATCTACTCTAATGCAGGAGAAACTAGCTATTCTAACCTAAAATTCCAAGGGACCAGAGAGAGAGAATGCATAAAATGAAAGCCTACACTAAAGCGGTGATACACCAGAAAAGAGGGTGTGAGAGTAATCTCCAAATGTGTGAAATACAGAGGCAAAGTGCACACTAGAAGAGGTGATGACAGTTCACCATAATCCAGCAAAATGCATTCACAGCAATATTCCAAGCACACACAATGATAATGAATTCCTGCAAGAACATAATAAATAGACACAATATACTTGTAGAAAGATTAAAGGGGCAAGAAGAATGCAAGGAAACACAGCAGGGGAAGATATATCCACAAACTGATATTTTATTGCTTCATGGTATGCACAGTTCAATCTATTACAAGATAAGGGCCTGGATCACCATGCAAGGAGTCCACTACAAGGGCCTGCAACACACTGGCTTCACAAAGCAATTTTGACAGAGCTTTGCTACCCAAAAACTCTCCCCTTTACAATAAGCCCAACACTCCAATTTATAGAAAAAATGAGAAGGAGAAGAGAAGAGAAAGTGGAAATCCCGAAATCTGTCCTTCAACCACCTGTAAGAGGCATTAAATTGAGTGGAATGGGTATACATTACTTGCAAAAGGCTCCCCATACTGTCCCATGTGCTGCAGCAGAGAAAGAATGATGACCATGCCTCTTAAATGCACTCCCAGCTACCAAATAAAACACTGTTCTGAACCCGGCCACGTTTTCTTAAAAATCTCAATCAGTTTCTGATCAAATCTAGAATTTCTTGATTGCTATGCATTGGGCTCGGAACCACGGTTCCAACGGTACCAATTTTGTGCGATTTCGTTGAGAAATGCAAAAGTTATGGCCTTCTGAGTGCAGGCAGCTATTTTGGGCCTGGCAGGCGTTTTCTGTCATTTGACGGGAAAGAGCATCTACTGACTGGAGCCGAACACATTTCCTTTATTTAAATATATCTATCCTCATTAAAATTAAGAAATCCAGTTTTGTGGCGTAGAGGACGTCGTGCTCGTTCCAGAAAGTCCAATTTTATCAAAATCGGAGCTCGGAGTCAAAAGTTATGGCCGTTTGAAGTTCCACGGGTCAAATGTTGACTTTTCTCCTCTGACCTTCGGCCATTTCGGATTTTCGGCTCCTTCGCGCGTCCCTTGTGTCCCACGCGTCCCTTTCGGCCGATGTCCCATTTGTCCCAGTGCTTTTGGTGCTGAAATTTCCCATTTCGGCCGATCCAGCCGGTTCGCGTACTTTTGGCCCGCGCGTCCCATTTGCTTTTGGACTGTCCGGGACAAATTCGCCCGGTTCGGCCGGTTCGCGCCTTTTTGTCCCAACTGTCCCGGGACAAAAGTTCTTATTTCGGCCGGTTCGCCCGGTTCGCGTACTTTTGACCCGCGCGTCCCAGACTTTTTCGGGCTGCCTTGACTCATTTCGGCCGGTTCGGCCGGTTCGCGTACTTTTGTCCCGCTTGTCCCAAAGGCGACCCTCTCAGCAGTTAGTCGATTTTTTCTCTGTCGAACCGGACTGTTTGTGCTGATTTCAAACGCCCGCCGCGTACTTTTGCCTGCCCACTTTTGTCCCATTTTTGCTGCGTTTCAGACTGTTTGTGCTGATTTCGCCCGGTTCGGCCGGTTCGCGCTTTTCTGTCCCAAACGTCCCAGAGGCGACCTTGAGCGGGACTTAGCCAATTTTCACGATTTTTCCTGGATCAACCTATTTGCCTTCTGCAACCCTTTTTTTTTTCGCATTTTCTCAGAACTTACTCTCTTCCTCTTGGACAGGGGAGTTAGACAAATATGAGGGGACCCTAGAAACATGACTTTTCGCCCTGAATCAATATAATTGCTTGCATGTTATCAAAATTACCTTGGGGGTGAATTTTGGATAACAATTTTGGCGACTTAGCGGGGTCATCTGCCTGCTAGATGAAGAATGACCAGCCGCTTGTAGCAATCCATTGGGCATGGAGTCTGTTGGATAGCCTCTCAGCTGATCTGAAATTTGAAAACCTGCGTTCTTGAGCCATTTGAACATTTGTTGAGCTGGTCTTCTCATGACTGCAAATTTTTCTCAGGGGCTTGATGGACTGCAAACATGCACATACTAGAAGCAATAGGACATGTGCACAAGCACTTAGGGAAATAGAAACTACTCTAACAGCAGTACAATGTGCATAAGCACTTAGAGGAATGGAAAATCTAAATTAATATTTACAAGGGTGAGAAATCTATCTTTCTAGTAGCAGCGTTTGAGATAGATTCCATTGACCGGAATCTGCAATTCTTCACCACCCAACTTAGCCAGTCGGAAAGCGTTGCTACCTTTGCATTCAATGATCATGTATGGGCCACTCCAGATGGCATCAAACTTGGAGTGCTTTCCTGGTTTTGCACGATCAGCATCCCACTTCAGTACCAAATCTCCAATTTGGAAAGTTCTAGCCTTGGCTTTCTTATCAAAACTCTTCTTGATCAGGGCTTGATCCTTCTCTATTGCCTGGGCTGCATGCTCTCTTGTCTCTTCTAATTCCATTAGCTCCGCATACCTGATTTCCATAGGTTCAAACTCAGCCAGCTCCAACTGTTTCAGGAGTTCCAGTGCTGGCAACTCGAGCGATATAGGTAGAACCGCTTCTTTCCCGTACACAAGCTTGTATGGAGAGCTTCCTGTAGACCTCTTGGGTGTGATCCTATCGGCCCATAGGGCTGATTTGAGCTTTGCGTGCCAAGTCCTCTGATTCTCATCAAGAGTCCTCCTGATGATTCTTAGTAGATTCTTGTTTGTAGACTCGGCTTGGCCATTACCTTGAGGGTAATAGTTTGATGAAGTGCTGAGATACACACAATTTTTTACAGCCCACTCAGTGATCTTTGTGCCAAGGAATGCCGATGCATTATCTGATATGATAGTGGCAGGGGCACCAAACCTCGTGACTATCCCTTCATAGAAATCTAAGATATTAGATTCATTTGCCTCCTTGAGTGCCACTGCTTCAGTCCACTTGGTGAAATAGTCCGTTGCTGTTAGAATCCACTTGTGGCCTTGACTTGAATTTGGATTGATGACTCCAATGAAGTCCAATCCCCATTGCATGAATGGCTGATCCACTGAAATTGGACGAAGGGGCAGCGCTGCTAACCTCTCTTTCCCTGTGAAGAATGCACATCTCTTGCATTTCTTAACCCATGAGTAGCAATCATTGAACACAGTAGGCCAATAGTAACCAGCTTTCATGATTTTTAGAGCTGTTACTCGTGGAGCAAAGTGGCCTCCTCCTTCCCCGTCATGGAACTCGTGTAGGATCTTCTCAACTTGACCTGTTCTAATGCATCTTAATAGAACACCATTGATGTCCTTCTTGAACAAAACTCCGTCAACAAGCACATATGGAATGGCTTGTAATCTGAAGTATCTCCTTTTTGCTTTGCTCACTTCTGGAGGGCACAAACCTGTTTGGAGGTAATGCACAAGGTCTTGAGTCCAACATGGGATGGATGCATCATCAGCTGGCTGTTCTTGATCATTCTGTAGTAGCAGGACAGCATCCTCTTCACTTTTTGGCTCGTCTGATTGTTTGGAAGCGAGCTGCTCACACAAGCCTTTGCCACGAACTAGCTTGGTCACTTTGATTTCAATATCATATTCCATCGCCCGAGTGATCCAACCTGCTCTCTTCTCATTTAAATCCTTGTTTAGGAGGAAGTCCTTGACGCCAGCATGAGACACCAACAGTTGAATTTTATTGTTTGAGACCAAGTGTCTGAACTTCTTCAAGCTTCTGATAACAGCAAGGACATGCTTCTCGATGAAAGAATACTTTATTTCGTAATCTTCCAAGGTTTGGCTGAAGAATGCAATGGGCTGCTCTGAACCTTCTCTATTCAGCTGTGTCAAGACAGCTGAGATTGTATCTGATCCTCCAAATGCATACAACATGAAGTCCTTTGAGAAATCTGGGTTGATAAGAGTTGGAGCTTGTGATATTGCATGCTTGATGCTTTCAAAACTCTCCTTGCCTTCTGTTGTCCATTTGAATGCCAGACTCTTCTTCAACATCATTGTTAGAGGCTTCACAAGAGTGGCAAAATTAGGCACAAATCTGCGGACAAAGTTTATCCTTCCTAAGAAGCTTTGGAGAGATTTCTTGTGGTGTGGTAATGGAAGCGTTCGGATGGCTTCAACCCTTTCAGGATCAATTGTTAGCCCTTCCCTAGAGACAATGTGGCCCAACAGTTTGCCTTCGTGTGCCAAGAATACACACTTCTTTGGATTCAATGACACTCCGAACCTTCTACACCTCTGAAATACTTGCCTGAGGTGAAAGAGATGGTCTGCTGCATTCTTTGAGAAGACAGTGATATCATCCAGGTATACCAGCACTATCTTGTTGATCAAGCCTTTGAACGCCATATCCATAGCTCGCTGAAATGTTGCTCCGGCATTTGACAGTCCAAATGGCATCTTCTTGTAAGCATACGTGCCCCATTTTGTAGTGAAGGCTGTCTTGAATTGATCTTCTTCTTTTACTAGTATCTGATTATAGCCTGAATATCCATCTAGCAATGAAAACCTTTCTGAACCAGCTACAACCTGCAATATTTGTTCCATTGATGGGAGCGGATAATGATCTTTGAGTGATGCTCTATTTAGATCACGAAAGTCCACACACAATCTTATTTCTCCGTTTCTCTTTCTTACCGGCACCAAGTTTGCAACCCAACTTGAGTGTTTGATGGGAAAGATGATACTGGCCTCAATGAGCTTGCCTAACTCTTTTCTCATGAGAGGCTCGATATGAGGATTCACTGGCCTTTGCTTTTGCCTGACAGGCTTGGATTCCGGATCCAACTCAATAGTATGTTGTGCCAAACTTGGGTTGAAGCCTCTTAAATCTTTGTAAGTCCAAGCAAAGACATCTGGGAATTCTTGACAAAGCTGAACAAAATCAGATTTCTCTTGTGGAGTACTTACTTTGCCAATTTGTAATGTCTTGCCTTCTTCCACTGAAATAGGCTCTGAATCTTCACCCTTTACTTGAATGTTCGCTTTCTCCTTCCGGAACTGATCATTCGGGTTGAAGATTGACTCCAGCGTTATGAGGCCTTTTGGCAGTTTGTTAGTCCTCAGCTGCACCACTTGGTCGCCATACTGCTGCTCCAACTTGTCTTGATTTCTCATGGAGAACTCAGCTTCTTCTTGTAGGAAATTAACAATTTGCTGATCATTCTCGAAGACTTGCCAACTTGTGTTGTTATCCGGAACAGCTGGTCTCACAACCACTTTGATATGAGGCTGAGTTTTCTCACTTTTGATACTTTCTACAACATCAAACGCAGCCCCAATTGCTGCCAGTCTGTCAGCAGCTTCATTCTTTTTTCTTGGGATGGAAATGATGCTAAAAGCTTCAAAATCTTCAATAAGATCCCATACCCGATTTTTGTAGTTCTTCAACAGATCATTCTTGGCAGCATTTTTTCCTTTGACTTGGTTTATGATAAGCTCACTATCACCAAACACTTGTAAATTTCTGATGCCTTTCTTCTTTGCCCAGTGCAGTCCATGAATTAAGGCTTCATACTCAGCTGTGTTGTTTGAACAGGAAAACTGGAAACGGAAGGCTGAGTAATACCTTATACCTTGCGGTGAAATGAGCATAGCTCCTCCTCCTGCACCTTGTCTGCTCCTTGACCCATCAAAGAACAATTGCCATACTTCATTCTTGTCCTTATGATCTGGCTTGGTGATGCTGGGAAGAGGTTGATTCTCTTCATGTAAACAATAGACTCCCAGCTCAGATTCTTCTATTTCTTGATAGGGATCAAAAGCATGCACCTTGCTTGCCCATTCATCAAGAGTCAAATCTGGGATGCTTCCAACCTTGGTGTCAGCTTCATCAGTGCTTGGACAGTCTTCTTGATCAAACGCTGAGCAGTTGGTATTGATTTGGCTTGGAGTGTAAGGCTCAATGTGGAAGTTTGCAATAGGTTCAGACCTGATTGTAGCCTTAGTTCCATACCTTGTTCTGAACAGCATGTGTGACCAATCCGCTGAAAGATAGCCTCCAATTTTAGCAGTGAAGTCTCTTGATAAGCATAATGCAAAGAGTGGTGGTAGGTCTATGACCGACACATCTTGCAACACTACTACATTGGGACATGCATGCAGTGTGAGGCTCAAACCTTTGATTACTCCAACCGTTGTCACTGCTGTCCCGTCTAATTGGACTACACCCTTGGAGACGACTTCATATTGAAGCCCTAACTGGTCAGCTATCTGTTTTGGCATTACTGAACTACTTGCCCCAGAGTCAATCATGCAATTATGCACCAGCTTATCTCCTATGATCAATGAAACATAAAATGGAGGGGGCTTCAACATTTTACCTTGCTGTCCTCCATGATTTCCTTCAGGCTGGGCAGCATTTGTGAGTACCTCCTCTTGCATTTGGACCTGTTGATTTGAAGTTGACCAGTCCTTCATGGCAGCTTGTAGCAAATCTCTTTGGCCTGGGATGGATAGTGATTGCCACATTGATATGTTGACATTTGTCTTCTTCATCTGGTCAATGATGTTGAATGGAGATGAAGTATCCCTCTGCTGTCCCTTGGCCTGCGCATTCATTCCTTGCATATGGGCAGCAGTAGCTGGCATTTGAGTAGGTTTAGGAGCTGGTTTGGATGCTCCTTGCATGTTTGGAGCTACAGTTTGTTTGCCAGCGGCTTGTGGAGTGGTAGAAGGTTGTGGATTACTTGAAGCCAATGGCTGCTCTTCACCCAAATTTCTCCTCTTTGACCTTGTGTTGGCTGCAACACTTTGAGAAGGTATCTGATTCATACCACAGAAATCTTCAGCCTGCCAATTGACAAGAGTAGTTTCGTTCGGAGATGTTCCTTGCTGAGATGTTTCCTGTTGCTGATCTCCTTCGTGGCTGGAATCTTGCGACCCACCAATGGTTTGCACCATTAGAGCCTGATTTAATGCACCGTTAAAGCACATTGATTGGTTATGTGGCTGACTGCACGGAAAACACCAATCATACTCTTGGGCCATGTTATTTTGGACTGGCACCAAAGCTCTGGATGCAGATGCAGCATTGGGGTTGTAGGGCTGAAATGGTCTGTTGGCAGGAGGCCTTGCTTGATTCTGATTTGCAGCTGGATTGGGTGGTCTTTGAGGTTGGTATGGTTGCCTATTTGGTTGAGCTTGAGGCTGATAGGAAGGTCTAAAACTTTGAGCTTGTTGTCTCTTGAGTGTGACCAGCTCATTACCTAAATTTTGCAATTGTTTCATAACTTCTTGAAGCTCATTTGGGGCATTTGGAGATGAAGTGGAAGCTTCATTTGAACTTTGATTTCTAGGAGTGGGAATAGGGGCTAAGACAGGTGCTTGACTAGTATTTGGGCTCTCCAAACTTGGGTATAATGGCATTGGGGGCCTGGGAGCTAGCTTACCAGCTTGAATAAGACAATTTTCAGCCCTAATGGCAATGCTATAAGAAGCAGGTAAGGTTGTGCCTCCCATAGATTGAATTAACATAGAAATATCAGAATTCAAAGCTTTAAGATAGTATAGAAAAGCACCTTCTGCTGTTGGCCTGACTGCCACTGGAATCCTATCCCAAGACCTTTGAAATCTGAAGTTGAAGTCAGTCAGCTGCTCATTGGGAGCTCTCTTGATAGTTGTTAATTGTTCTAGAAGAGACAAGTTGTCTCCCTTCTCTCCAAACTGCCCATGGAGAACTATGCATAACTGATTCCAATTCGTGATAGAACCAGCTTCAAGGCTCTGAACCATTGCAATGCCTTCCCTTTGAATGATGATGCCAGCAGTTTGACAGCTACATCCATTTCATTTATCTCATGGATTGCACAGACATTAGCAATGTCTTTGACATGATCTCCAGGAGTAGTATGATTTTCTCCAGTGAAAAATGGAATGTTCTTCAATGCTGCAATTGGAACTGGATTCTGTGCATTGAGGGCAAGTGGGCTGCTGCCAGTGAAATTGACGAAGGGATTTGCTGGTTGCGCCATTCTGATTGGCCTGAGAACCCTTGTTGATGCGAGAAAAGGTCTACCAGGTGGAGGTGTAGACAAAGTTCTGTTAGGTGGAGACGCAGATCTTTGAGCTCTTCTTCCCCTTCTTTCTCTGCCTGGAGATAGATGCAGATAAACAAATAATCCTTCCTCCCTAGTTCTTGATCTGGTCTGTATTCTTCTCATAAATTCGTCAGGCTTGGACTACAGAAACCAGCAGATTACGCCTCTTTTGGAGTCGCCAGATGTGCGATTTTAAAGCTCCTTCAAAGCTAGAACTTACAACAAGTGCACATCAATCTTGTTGCAATGAAATTTAAAGACCTCTAGTCCCACCGGGCGTGCCAGAACTGTTATCACCGAATCACAGCACCCCTGGATGTTGATCAGATTTCTAGTTTGATCACTCTAAGCATCCAGTGTGATTGGATAACATGGGTACTATCTCCAAGTTGTGGGACTTGCTACTTGAGATAGACCTCCAGAGAAAGCTGGTTCTTGCTCCTAAACTACCTGCCACAATCTACTCTAATGCAGGAGAAACTAGCTATTCTAACCTAAAATTCCAAGGGACCAGAGAGAGAGAATGCATAAAATGAAAGCCTACACTAAAGCGGTGATACACCAGAAAAGGAGGGTGGGAGAGTAATCTCCAAATGTGTGAAATACAGAGGCAAAATGCACACTAGAAGAGGTGATGACAGTTCACCATAATCCAGCAAAATGCATTCACAGCAATATTCCAAGCACACACAATGATAATGAATTCCTGCAAGAACATAATAAATAGACACAATATACTTGTAGAAAGATTAAAGGGGCAAGAAGAATGCAAGGAAACACAGCAGGGGAAGATACATCCACAAACTTGTATTTTATTGCTTCCTGGTATGCACAGTTCAGTCTATTACAAGATAAGGGCCTGGATCACCATGCAAGGAGTCCACTACAAGGGCCTGCAACACACTGGCTTCACAAAGCAATTTTGGCAGAGCTTTGCTACCCAAAAACTCTCTCTCCTTTACAATAAGCCCAACACTCCAATTTATAGAAAAAATGAGAAGGAGAAGAGAAGAGAAAGTGGAAATCCCGAAATCTGTCCTTCAACCACCTGTAAGAGGCATTAAATTGAGTGGAATGGGTATACATTACTTGCAAAAGGCTCCCCATACTGTCCCATGTGCTGCAGCAGAGAAAGAATGATGACCATGCCTCTTAAATGCACTCCCAGCTACCAAATAAAACACTGTTCTGAACCCGGCCACGTTTTCTTAAAAATCTCAATCAGTTTCTGATCAAATCTGGAATTTCTTGATTGCTGTGCATTGGGCTCGGAACCACGGTTCCAACGGTACCAATTTTGTGCGATTTCGTTGAGAAATGCAAAAGTTATGGCCTTCTGAGTGCAGGCAGCTATTTTGGGCCTGGCAGGCGTTTTCTGTCATTTGACGGGAAAGAGCATCTACTGACTGGAGCCGAACACATTTCCTTTATTTAAATATATCTATCCTCATTAAAATTAAGAAATCCAGTTTTTGTGGCGTAGAGGACGTCGTGCTCGTTCCAGAAAGTCCAATTTTATCAAAATCGGAGCTCGGAGTCAAAAGTTATGGCCGTTTGAAGTTCCACGGGTCAAATGTTGACTTTTCTCCTCTGCCTTCGGCCATTTCGGCTTTTCGCGTCCCGCGCGTCCCTTTTCCCGTACGTCCCATTTGGTTTTGGTGCTGAAATTTCCCATTTCGGCCGATCCAGCCGGTTCGCGTACTTTTGGCCCGCGCGTCCCATTTGCTTTTGGACTGTCCGGGACAAATTCGCCCGGTTCGGCCGGTTCGCGCCTTTTTGTCCCAACTGTCCCGGGACAAAAGTTCTTATTTCGGCCGGTTCGCCCGGTTCGCGTACTTTTGACCCGCGCGTCCCAGACTTTTTCGGGCTGCCTTGACTCATTTCGCCCGGTTCGGCCGGTTCGCGTACTCTTGTCCCGCTTGTCCCAAAGGCGACCCTCTCAGCAGTTAGTCGATTTTTTCTCTGTCGAACCGGAATTTCGCGCCCGCCGCGTACTTTTGTCCCATTTTTCCTTGTTGCGTTTCAGACTGTTTGTGCTGATTTCGCCCGGTTCGGCCGGTTCGCGTCCCAGAGGCGACCCTCTCAGCAGTTAGTCGATTTTTTCTCTGTCGAACCGGAATTTCGCGCCCGCCGCATACTTTTGTCCCTTTTCTGTCCCAAACGTCCCAGAGGCGACCTTGAGCGGGACTTAGCCAATTTTCACGATTTTTCCTGGATCAACCTATTTGCCTTCTGCAACCCTTTTTTTTTTTTGCATTTTCTCAGAACTTACTCTCTTCCTCTTGGACAGGGGAGTTAGACAAATATGAGGGGACCCTAGAAACATGACTTTTCGCCCTGAATCAATATAATTGCTTGCATGTTATCAAAATTACCTTGGGGGTGAATTTTGCCAAGAAAAACAACAGAGCTAGCAGAAGGAGCCACGTGTCACCTCAGTGCAACTTCAAAAGTAAAATTTGGAGGCATGGCCCAAACGTGCGTGAAGAATTCACATTTCTAGGGTCAAACATAGTGCTCTACCAAACTAGAGGAGCTTAGCTAGAATGCAAAGGAAATAGAGCAGGCTCGGAAATGACACCATGTCTCTCTTTGGCACAACTTCAGAAGTTAAAAGAGAGGGTAAAATCTTAATATGCATGGGGCTACCACATGGATCTTACATGAATAGACTCTCTAAATATCGAGAGTCCATGTTAAAAACCTGACCCTAACCTTCAAATGGCCATATCTTTCAACTAGGAACTCGACTTTGAGTGAGAGTTTTTGGAAAGCTCTTGGCACCTGCTACCCACCTACCACCATTGATGAAGAAATTTAATTACATTCCTCCATTTTTGAGGTTGTCATAATTCTAACCTACCATTTTAATTAGGTTTAGTCTTCCTTTCTTTCCCAACAAGAAACATTAATGAAGGCACAGGTTGTGTTAGGAAAACCATCATTGTTGCAACTGAATTTCAATGCTATCTGGGGTGGTTGGAGTAGGTGAATTTAATACACTTTTTTGGTGGTTGAAGCAGGATTCAAATTCTTCTCTAGTTTTTCTCTCATTTTTCTATATATTATAAAGAAGGGGAATTTTCTATAAGGCTTCTCATCTTTTCCCTCCTTCCCCCTCTCGCTTTCTTCCCTAGGGTCA
Organism: Taxus chinensis; assembly: GCA_019776745.2. Lineage (NCBI taxonomy): Eukaryota > Viridiplantae > Streptophyta > Pinopsida > Cupressales > Taxaceae > Taxus > Taxus chinensis. The sequence continues at coordinate 806,453,600 of CM034149.1, forward strand.
AATATGGAGCTTAATCGTTATCTCATTGCCCTATAATGGAATTTTCTTTCCTCTTGCTCACTGATTATGTACTATGTGAACTCAAGGAGCAATAAAATATGTTCTATGATGAATTTTGTCCATCCTTCCTTATTTTATTATCTCTTCTTTCCTCTCATCGTTGTATGGTATACTATGCATATCTCTGATGTCTATTATAGGTTCTGGGAGATGTGTTTAATGGGTTCTAATTGATGTTCTATGTGAGCTTTATCTTTTGTCTATGATGCATCTATCCATCCTCTCCATTGCTCACCTTTCTTCACTTCAGGCAGCTGAGATTATGACCAAAAACCCCTTTTCTTGGTGCTATCACCTATGTAGTATAGGATTTTATTTTTTTCATGCTCTCTCTCTCTCTCTCTCTCTCTCTCTCTCTCTCTCTCTCTCTCTCTCTCCCTCCCTATCTCCTTGGAATTTTTAGATTAGGATTAGATATTCAAATTTACTTCCTTAGAAGTAGTGTAGAATTAGAATTAGGAAGAAGAATTCAGGTTTCTCCAGAGGTCCATCTGAAGTTCGCAAGTCCTATAGCTTGAGAGATGGTCCCATGTTATGCAGTCACATTGGATGCCGCACTCAGATCTGAGGCTATTCGGGGGGTGTTGTTATTTCACATCAATAGTTTTGGCATGCCTGGTGGGACACTGATGTTGTATGTTTCTCATATTTCCAAGGTGTCTCATTATTAAATAGTAAATCTTAAGCCACCATGTGACCACATTCAACAGTTTTTGCATGCCTGGTTGGACCAGAATACTAAGATACAACCTTTAGAGGCATTTTTATACACATATGATGACTCTATCTGGTCAACCACCCATATCTAAAGTTGCAAACCTTCCCCCATCTATTTTCATCCATTTTTCTTCCATCTCCTTCCATTCGATGAAGTTTTACAATCATGACTTCATTCCCAACTTGGAGTTCACACTTGCAGTAACAACAATGCAGTCAGCCTCCAACACATTTCTCAACTCCTCCAGATAAAGATTATGATTAAATTCAAACCATTATGCTTATCCATATGAGCATTTTTAGAGCCATTTTGGCAATGGAGCTTATCAAGAGCAAGGGGATGCATATAATGCTAAAAATTATATGGAGAATCCTGATCGACTGGAGAATATTCAAAGGATGGAAGATGGCATGATGTAGTCAATGGCTACAGAAAAAACGAAAGCTTTCAGGGTTTGTTGCAGGGCACCTTGTCCATGGGAAGGTCATTTTCCAAGACTCTATAACCCACAGGAGAAGCTTAACTTCATGGTTGAAATGTTTCCTCAACTTGCGCAATAGACTGAGGAGATAGAGGAATACAAGCTTGGTGACTAAAAACCTTGTCAATGAGTACGTCCACCATCTCATAGCTTTTCTTTTCCTCTTTCTCAATTAGCACCATATCAACTGGAGCTTCAATTTCCATGCTTCCCATCTGCTGCCCCAAGAGTTGATTTCGCTTCTGCATCCCCTAGTCTTCCATCTCATCTCATTTCCTCTTCCCTTTTCCCTTCAAAATCCAATTCCCCTCCATAATATTTTGAGTCAATACCTTCCCCCCCACGAAAAATAAACAAAAAACTAGTGGAGATCCCACCCACCACTCCTCCTACTTTCCCGCGCCCATGTGAGGAAGAGACTCCAAAAACCAATCAAATAGAGCAGCAAGAAGGAGAGCCAAATATAGAAGAAATGATAAAAAAACTTAGTAATCTTGGCTCTCAAGTTTGGGATTACAAAATTCCCCTTGATGGTCAAACCTTCAGTGGAGGTTGGGGCAAGACTACAAATGGTGGAAGTTGAGTTTGCATCAGAACAAGAACAAGATGAAGAATATCAACATTTCATATGCTCTAAATGCAATGTCCATGATGGAACTTTGTCTGAAGAGAATGCTGATATAATCCAAGCTCCACAACTAGTTAAGATGGAGGAAGAACTATCAGCTCCAAGTCCTATTGAAGAGGAGCAGATGGAAGAGATTGAATAAGAGTTGAAGCCACTTGATGAAGAAAGCATTATTGACAATTTTTTTCTTTCATTTGAAGGGCCTAATTTGATTGATGAATCCATGATAGAGGAGATTTGTCAAGAAGAACTTGCTGCCCCAAATAGTCCTCTGGAGAAGTGAATTGAAGATTTTGATTTAACAAATTTCATGCTAGAGGAAGAGGCTTTTCAAGAGCAAGTCAGTCTTTAAGAAACAATGGAGGATGGAAAAAGGTACGAAGATCCCATCTCATCCACACCATCCATCTAGGATGTTCCACAAGAAGACTCCATTCTTGGAGTTGAATTTTAGAACTATGGGCACATTCAAAGTGTAATGCCCTATTCTACGTTACACCTGTTCATCCTTCGGTGATCGAGTGCTAAGCATGGAACGTCATTGTGTTCCAATTGCTAAATGAGGAGAGTGTAGTTTAAAATTTTTAATCATCAAGGAGGAGAATATTAAACTAAACAAGGAGAGCTTAGTTTAAGTAATCAAGGAGAAGATTAATGATTATTATTTATATAGACTATACTTTTTTTATTCTTTTGGTAGTAGTTGAAGTGCAATTTTCTCCCTGGTTAGCTGGTAGAGGGGTGACATTTCTTGTCACTTCTTAAATGAACTTGTAATGCCCCATTTGGCAGTTACCCAAGTTCATGGCGTAGTGACCTTTCCCTTGTTGGGTCGTTACAACTTGAGATGGATTTCAGAGTAGTTTTTAACAGTCATCTCAAGTGCCCATATGATATTTTGAAAAAACCCCATAAATTGTATTTAACTTTTTTGATTCTAACAGTCCGAGATGCACGGAATTTGAAAAGCATGAAAATATTGACTAGATACCATGCCTTAATTCTCTACATGACGTTAGAAAATAGAGAATTTGATCATATTGTATTTGGACTGAAATTTTTGTATTTGTAATGTCATAGAATGAATATTCTACCGTGTTTGATAGAACCGTGTCATTGTATGTTTGTTTGATATATTTAATTCAGAAATAGATAGAATGCCGAAATTTAAAATTCAACTTAGCCTTAACTAGGTCTTTTATTTTGTTCTATAGTTTTGTATGCTTGTTTTCTCATGGTAGCACTTCAGATGTTATAGTTGAGGCACAAAATTACTATTGGTGTTAATGAAATGAAATAAAAAAATAAGTAAAATAAACAAATAAAGGAATGCAGGTGTTGCGTGGGAAATAAGGGGGGGTAGGTGTGTGGCGCACGTTGGAGGGGACAGTGAATTAAAATCAAAATTTTATCTTCTTGTGCCTAAGGCCCTACCGTCCCTCACCCCCCTTCCTGCCATCTAGACCTATTTGGCGTGAGACAGTGGGACTCGGTGGAGTCTTGACTTCCTTCACCATGATCTCTTTTTGGATTCTCTTTCAATGAGTATAGGTGGGTGTTAGGCACATTTTTTCTTGGGCTGTAGGTGTTGGAAGGAGGGAAACGTGTTTGAGTGCCTTCTTGTCCTTTTTTGCAGTTCTGTTCCTGTTTCCTGCTTCACGAACCTTCTTCTTTCTTTTTATTTCTTCCCCTCTGTGTATGGGTGTTTTTTTCTTTCTCCTGGCACGTTTTCTCTCCCCCTTGGTTGCTGCATGAATGCTGGGTTTGATTTGGTGGTTATAGATGAAGCTACAGGCCAGTAGGCGTGTTACCTTCACTTTCATTGGGTGCTGCGGGATGTGTTCTGGTCGGGGATCCACAGCACGGCTTGCACAGTAAATAGCTAGGCAGCAGGCATGTTACAGAAAGTAGAAGCCTTTTTGAGCGCTTCCATCAAGCAGGTTGTCCAACTATGTTGTTATCTATTCAGTATCGACTGCATCCTCAAATTCGGGATTCTCCTTCAAGGTATTTTTTATCAAAATCGATTAAGTGACAGTAAGAGTGTTACCAAGAGACCTGACGAATCTTGTTGCAAAGTTTCTCTATTGAGACCTTACTTGCCTTATGATGTAACTCAAGGAATATAATCTCATGGAGGCGGATCTGTTTCATATTAGAATATTCATGAAGCATGATTTTCTTTGCAATTATATGAGCTTCTTCAACGAGTCACTGAGTTGGCAAACATAAAGGTTTCTGTTTGAATTATCACACCTTACAAGCTGCAGCTAAAATGTTTGCACCAAGAGTTTGATGCTCTCCTCAAATCTGATGAAGGAAAAGGTTTATTTATCATTATGGTAGATGCCTTTCAGAGCCTGGAGCGATGTAATCATTATGTCTTGTGTCCATAGCTTCAAATCCTCAGCAGGCCGAGCTTCTTGAATCTTTCAAGGCCTCAGGTTCTAATATAGTCCATGGATCTCTGGAAGATCATGCAAGTCTTGTGGAGACAATCAAAAAGTGGATGTGGTCATCTCCATAGTGGGAGGGATGCAGATAATGGATCAGCTTATCATTATCAAGGCAATCAAAGAGGTTGGAACCATCAAGACATTTCTACCATCTTAATTTGGAAATGATTTTGATAGAGTCCATGCAGTCAAGCCTACAAATACTGCATGGGGTTACAAGGTCAAAGTCTTTAGGGCCATTGAGGTAGAAGGAATTCCCTACACATATGCTTGCAACAACTGTTTTACCACATATTTTGTGCCAAATTTGGGGCAACCAGGCCTTACTGCCCTACCAAGGGATACAATTTTGATTTTAGGGGATGGAAATGCCAAAGTTGTGTTTGTGAAAAAGGAAGATATTGGCACTTTTACCATCAAGGTAGTGGGTGACCCAAAAACTCTGAACAAGAAATTGTATTTGAGGCTTCCTGCCAATACATATTCTTTCAATGACCTGGTAGCTTTGTGGGAGAAGAAGATAGGCAAGACTCTGGAGAAAAAGGAAAGATATTTCTACACCTTTCTACTACTATTATATTTACAATTATTGTGAAATCGAACCACTTTTTCCTTGCATTGATTTGTTAGTTGGATGTCATGATGGGAGATTTCCCCTTTCTGCTTGTTTCTCCTTGTTTTAGCTTTTATCGTTGTCATTTTCTTGATCAAAAGGATGTGTGTTCCCTCTCCTCTGGGTGTTATGTTTCTCTTGCTCGACTGATCGATCTTCCTTTATATATATATATATATATATATATATATATGTACTCTTCTCTACGATAGAGTTCCAGTTATTATTTGTTCCAGCTAGTTTTTAGCAGTTGTTATTGTAAGCGTGCAATAACTATGAAGTTCCTTCCTATCAACCAAGGCTGTCCTTCCTTGTCTTTTGACATATATTGTTAATGATCTCTCAAGCCACCTAACAACCCTTCTGGCATCGATAAGGAAAGGTTGCAGGATTAGTGTAATCAAAGCTTGGACTATTTCAGGTTAGAGATTCGGTGTTAAACTTTTAGAATGTTTTAGTTTGCATGCATCATGTTTCAACCTCGAGTGTTTAGACTCCTACGTAGCTTCAGCCTGGTTCCTAGGTTTTATAGCCATTCTTAGGAGGTGCTTTGACTACACCCTTCATCTTGAATCGTAACTAGTTTTTTTTTATATTATCTATGTTCGAGGTCTTAATTGTGCAACTCTAGTACTCCGCTATTTCTGGTATTATTTTTGGTCTTCTTCCCTCTCAGAAGATGGTTGGTGAGATAATCCAGTCTTCTAACTTGTGTTTCCTCCCATTTATTATGACTGTGTGGTTAATTAGGATTGGACAACTTATATGCACATATGTACCTTAATGTTTTGTGATGAAAATTGCCTTGAATATTGTCAACCTTCGGAAAATCCTTCTTGCAATCAATAGTATGATGGAGCTATAGCAGAAGGAGTTGTTTTGTTAATGGAACTTATTAGTTTATGTTGTACCTTTGTTTGAACGATTGTTTATGTTACCAAGGGTTGCCTTAAAAATATTGTTGTTTTGGGAAATCTCTTGGAGTTAGTGGCCAAAACTAGTTTACTTCGCTTATGCTTCGAAAGTTATGTTGTGTGGATACTCTATGTGATTTCAGGTTTGAAACTCATTTATACATGTCTTTTTGTGTTAATCCTTGGAACTGTGGTTTCCCTTTTCTTGGGCCGATCAACTCTTGTTCTTCTAGAAATATAATATTATGACCTATGCATTGGGTACCTGTGATAAAATTATGGATGGTTGGTACTTTATATCAAATCACACTTTTGTGATTGTTATTTAATTATTTACTTGGTGGGAATCCTGCTTTGTTAGATTGGTTATTTCTCCTTATAGGGCCAAGGGCCTTTCTCTTTCAGTTGTTATATTTTTCGTTGTCTTTACTCCTAACGGAAGTACATGGTCTTCTTCCTTGTTTGGCATGGTGGAAACTTCTTATAACTTGAAGTGTTGATAGTTTTTAGAGGTTTGACCCAAATTCTTGTAATAAAGTGCTTCTTTTCATGATATTAATAGATAGCAGTTATGGTGGGTTTGTGTAGCCTTATCTTGCTCAGTTCTTGTGAACTGACTCTTGTAGAAAATTTGTTGCAGATGGATTTTGCGTGTAGATGAGGGATAGAATTGTAGAATTTTGTCATCAACCTCAGTTGAGAAGTTATTTTGCATGAATCCTTATTATATTGTTCAACTATTGTTAACATCTAGTGGAAAAGTTAGAAGAGGATCAATTTCTTAGTTTTTTTTTTGTATCGTGGATTATGTCGTCTTAACTCTAGAATCTTGAATTGTCTGACTATTTTTGAAATTGTAAGAAAATTTGGTTATTGTTGTTGAGTGACTTTGTTGGAGTATCAGTATTTTAAGAATTGATGTAATCTTGTTTTGTTCTTGTAAATGAGTGTTGCTACAACTTTACCTTGAGAATAAATTTTGAGTTAAACCTTGCTATGACTTAGTAATAAGGTGTCATAAGTAAACTAACATAGGATTGTTTAATACTTCTGGAAGTTAATTTAAAAGTTGTATTCAAATAAAGTAACGTAGGGGTCACCAACTTGAGAGCAAGAAATTCTTTAAGTAATCAAGGGCAAGACTATCATTGCAGGTAAAACTTTATAACATGATAACCCTAGCTCCTCTAGTGAACATTATTACTTTTATGGTGAAATTTGTAAAATGACCCTAAGGTGAAATGAACTATTAGTTGTTTGAAGATGATAAGATTTAATAAGCCTGAGAAAACAAATTGGAGACCTCACCATCTTTCTCACCACCTTTTGGAAAGTAAATTTTTTACTCCTTGTTAATAATTTTAGCGAAGCCTAAGTAAAGTTGTTAATAATTCTGGTTAAGAGCCCTAGCTTCAATTAAATACTGGCAATAACAAATGAGGTCTTGAAGATGATTTCAACTCAACCTTCTCCCTCTAACCTTTTTCCAAGGTGCCTTTTCTTTCTTCTCTTAAGTATGTTAAACGCAAAACCCATGTTGTCATATGGGCATGAACAAGTTCTAGTAGCATAAACGTTAATAGATGGCCTTGTGAAATTAAATTACCCCTTTCTCTAATTAAATGAATTAAAAAAATAAATGTCATAATAGAGAAGATTAAAGATGATTACTCAGTGTAAAAGGAATAAACTTAGCTTGGTAAGATGAATTGTATGAATCATATCCTGAGTCTCCTTGAAAATGTAAGCTAAGAATTACAAGATGTCCTTTTAAAATAAATAACCCTCAAGAATATCTCATTGTGGTTGGTCCTAACTTTAAGTGTGTTCTGTGATTGGACTTCTATGTTGTCTTCTCAAAAAGAAAAGTAAATTGTCCTTGATAGGTGTGAACATTTCCATGCTGCCTTTATGGCCATCCTTGTATCAAGTTGTTCACAGTGTTAGTTATATCCTTGGTGACGACATGTTGCGTCATGTTATGTGTCAAGAAAGTAAAAAAAAAAAGTTATCCTGTATTTCACTGTGTTGTTCGTGTGTGGATTTTTGGGTTGTTACACAAAGGACTCAACTGTGCCCTATCAAGAACTTGTCTTCGTTGGATCCAAGGGAGAAACCAAAACTGGTCATGTCCACAACAAGGCATGTGGATGATATGTAAAGTACCGAGGATCATTTGCAATGCCTCTTCAATCATAATATAGAGCAACTAAAATAGGCATTTTCCTTGTTTCTAGTTGATACGTTGATGATTTGGGTGGAGGATCGGCCTCTTGTTGGTTTTTCATTCATTATAACAGCCATGTTTAGTGCCCAATCAGATACATGGCAGCCTATTATAAGGAAGGGAATTTACTTATCCCTGCCTATAGAAGGTTTTACATGAACGTCCCTTACCTTTGGTTAGTTTAGGTTAGTTTAGGTTTTCTTTTAGTAACACAAGTTCTTTTACACACTCTGCATGTTCCACCTGGAGCATATATAATTTTTAGTTTTGTCCATAGTGTGTGTTGTAGTGTTTTTTTACTCCAAGGTTGTATCATTGTACGTCCAATGCACCTCCAAGGTGAATTTTGTAGCAGTGGCTCAGGATCAAATGAAGCCCAATGTCAAGACAATTTTCTACTCTCAGAAATCTTATCTTCAATATGTTCTTATGAAAATTGAGAGTGCAGACGTCGGGGCAGATTCAGGGTCACCATGTGCAAGCATCGGATTCAAGGTTTCAAACAAAAGATCAGTACTAGCCTATCATTCATGACTCCATGCCCAATGGATGCAATAGGGAAACTGATCTCTTCATCTAGCAAGAAGATGTCCCCATGAGTCACCAAAATGTTATCCCAATTTTACCCCCCAGGTAAAATTAGTCGAACACGATCCTCCATGGGAGAAAATAAAAGGGAATGGTTCAGTCCTATGAGCTCACATTTGATCCAAAATCAAAGGGGAAAGTTGGCTTGACAATGGAGGAGTTGGGATGATGATGAGGCTGAACAATGTTAAAGGAAACTAGAGGCTCAATAGGAAAAAAATTAGATAAAAGACTCAAAGTTTTTGGACTCCACATACAAGTCAACTCTGGGCCAAGCAACATACTCATGGAAGGCACCACATGTCAGCTTGGTGTAATTATAAAAAGTGCAAGAGAGTAAAGTCCCCAAACAAGTGTAGGCTCACCACGTAGTAAGAGTCCAAAAATGCGTAGAGCCGGCCGTGTATTTGGCTAAGTATAGAAGAGCCTACAGAAGCCTCCACGTGCCTCATCATCGCAACTCTAAAGGAAGAATCAAAAGGCATGTCCCAAATGAGTGTAAAGCTTCTACATGTCTAGGGCCTGAAAAAGTAGAGCCGGCTATCGAAAAGTCCAAGAAAAGGAGTAGAGCTAGCAGAACGAGCCACATTTTAGCTTGATGTAACTTAAAAAGTAAAATTTAGAGGTAGGGCTCAAATGTGCATGAAGCCTTCACGTGTTTATGGTCAGATGTAGTGTTCTGCCAAACCAAAGGGGGTTAGCTAGAATGTAAAGGAAATAGAGTAGGCCCACGGACGACACCACATGTCTCTTTGATGCAACTTCAGGAGTGAAAAGATGGGGAAAAAATATTAAGATGCATGGGGCTACCATGTGGATCTTGCACAAATGGACTCTTTAAATATTGAGATCCCATGTTAAACAACCAGCCTTGACCTTCAAACAACCATATATTTCAACTGGGAACATGGATTCGAGCAAGAGGGGACTTTTTGGAAATATCTCGGTGCCTATTACACACTTACGACCATTAATCAAGAACTTTAATTATAGTCCACCATTTTGAGGCTGTCACACGTATAACCTACCATTTTAATGAGGTTTGGTCTTCCTTTCTTGCCCAACAAGAAACATTAATGAAGGCACGGGTTGTGTCAGGGAACACATCATTATTGCAGGTGAATGTCAATGCTTTTTGGGGTGGTTGGAGTAGGTGAATTCAATGCATTATTTGGGTGGTTGAAGAAGGATTCAAATTCTTCTCTCCTTTTTCTCTCATTCTTCTATATATTGTAAAGGAGGGGCAGCTTCTAAAAGGTTGGTCATCTTTTCCCTCCTTCCCCCTCTCTCTTTCTTCCCTAGGGTTGAATGTAGAGCTGAAGCCTCATCTCATTGCCCTGTAATGGAATTTTCTTGCCTCTCTCCACTGATTATGTACTGTGTGAACTCATGGAGCAATATAATATGTAATTGTGATGGATTTTTTCCATCCTTCCTTATTTTATCGTCTGTTCTTTCCTCTCATCATTGGAGGGTGTACTATGCATATATTTGATGTCTATTATAGGTTCTGGGTGCTATGTTTAATGGGTTCTAAATGGTGTTTTGTGTGAAATCTATCTTTGGTATGTGATGCATCTATCCATCCTCTCCATTTCTCACCTCTCTCCACTTCAGGTAGCTGAGATTGAGACCAGAAAACCCCTTTTCTTGGTGCTATCACCTTTGTAGTGTAGGATTCCTTTATTTGATGCTCTCTCTCTCTCTCCATGTCTCCTTGGCATTGTTAGATTAGGAGTAGATCATCACATTTCCTTCCTTAGAAGTAGTTTAGCATTAGGATTAGGAAGAAGAATTTAGATTTCTTTGGAGGTCCATCTCAAGTTCGCAAGTCCCACAACTTAACAGATGGTCCCATGTTATACAGTCACACCGGATGTCCCACTTATATTTGAGGCCCTTCGGGGGCTGCTATTATTTCACATCAACACTTCCTAAATAAAATGTTTTCTTGTTTATATAGGAAATATTTGTTTTGTTATTGAGAGAGTTTTCACTTCCTTCAGTTCTTTCTTGCTTTAGATTCATCTTGTTTTCTTTTTGTCCTTGGAATTTTTATAGTGATTTATAACCCTTTTGATTTAGTATTATGCAATTTTTAAAAAATAAGTTTAATAGGTGTGAAAAGCGCAGGTCGCGAACATGTTTTAATTGTGTTTCACAATTGTTTAACCATTTTAGGTCTCCTTCTCGTAAGTAAATTTTTACTTGTTTGCCCAACATGTCAAATTTTTATGTTATTGCACACATGTTTTTGCAGATTTTAATTTGTTGACCCACCAATTTTTTGTTTTTTTTGGATTTAACTCAACATTATGCATGTTACGTGCAGGTTGTTTGTGGCTCTAAAAAAATAATTGACAACATTTCAATGAAAGATGGATTTTTTACCCTGGAATATCAATATTCTGTTATTCAAACAGACAAGGGTTCCTTCTGGCCCAGGCATTGATGAAATTGTTTTTGTAATGCCTGCATGCATTTTCTAGTCGTATTACACCTTTCATCCTTCCAGTGATGGATGCTAATCATGGAACGCTTCTACTTGATTTGTGCTCATATGTGGTGTGGTGTGGTGTAACATCACGTGCCATTTATTCTCTTGTTTGCAAAGCTAAGCATGAATGTCCTCCTTGCTTGCTTATTTTTCCATCATTGTGTTCCAATTGCTAAATGAGGAGAGTGTAGTTTAAAATTTTTAATCATCAAGGAGGAGAATATTAAACTAAACAAGGAGAGCTTAGTTTTAAGTAATCAAGGAGAAGATTAATGATTATTATTTTATATAGACTGTATTTTTTTTTTATTCTTTTTGGTAGTGGTTGAAGCACATTTTTTTCTCCCTCCCTGCGTTAGCTGGCGGATGGGTGACATTTCTTTGTCACTTCTTAAATGAACTTGTAATTTTCCTGTTTGGCGTGAGAACAGTGGGAGTCGGTGGAGTCTTGACTTCCTTCACCATGATCTTTATTTTGATTTCCTTCTTCAATGCGTATAGGTGGGGTGTTGGGGCGCGTTTTTCTTAGGCTGCAGGCATTGGAGGGAAAAAACGTGTTTGAGTGTTTTTTTGGTGCCTTTTGCATGTGTTGTTCCTTTCCTCCCATCTAAACCATTCTCTTCATGCGTTCTTCTTCTTCGGTTCCTTCCTTGTGGCACGTGGGTGTAGATGGAGCTTCAGGCTGGGGGAGCAGGTGTGTTACCTCCACTTTCATTTGGGTGCTGCGAGGTGTGTTCTCGGTCGGATATCCACAGCAGTGGCCTGCAACAGTGTAAAAAGCCAGGCAGCATGCATGTTGCAGTAAGTGAGGAGCCTTTTGAGTGCCTCCAACAAGCAGGTTGTCCAACTATGTTTGTTATCCTGTTCAGTATCGACTGGCATCCTCAAATTCAGGATTCTCCTTCAAGGTTTTATTTTTTCGATCAAAATCGAGTTATGTGACAGTAGAGAGTTTACCAGAGACCTGACGAATCGAAGGCAATTTATGGCAAAGATTCTCTATGTTGATATTCTTACTTGCTTTGCGATGTAACCATGGAAGAGACCTCATAGGCTGGATTATTATCCTTGCTTGGTTTTTTTGTTTGTTGCACGGCTATGAGTGAAGGAGCTCTAGGACTTTTTACAAGTAACATGCAATTTTGAATGTCGGGTAACTGTGTGGGTAGATTTTTTGGGGTTTGAAGAGCATAGACAAGGCATATTAGCTTTTTTATTGAATGCCTGAAGAGATACCCTCATGTCTAGACGAGAGCGAAGGGAGTTACGCTTACGACTCGTAATAAGGGGGAGGCGGTGGCGTATGAAGGCGACTCTTTCCGGGGCGATTACCGGAAAAGAGGTGGATTAATAAAGAATTCGAGGGCTGGTTGTCTGCGCCTCTCGTGAGTGCCCTAGGGGGGATGGGTGGAAAGGAGTAAACTGATTATCTGGCTTCACTAATCCGTATCACTTCTTTAATGGATTTATGTCTTCTATGACCACCTGCCCCCTCTGTACTTCGGTTACTAGTGTCCTACCTAAGCACGCCTAGGCGTTATTAAATGTTTTTCGGGAAGGGATTTCCGATCACACAATCGAAGATAGTGAAAAGTCGAGCCGCTCGATGTCCGTACCTAGATCCATCAGGACAGCCGAACCGAGGATTCCCCGAGTCCTCAAGAGGGCTCGGTTTTTGAAACCCAAATCGACTACCCCGTTTTCTCACTCACGAAAGAGCGAAGAACTTGATTTTTCTCACCAACGAGGAATCCTATGCGGATCCCACTAGGCAGAGGCGTTGAGGAAAATCTCTATCTGCCAACCAGCAACCCATCTTAATTTGGAAATGATTTTGATAGCGTCCATGCAGTCAAGCCTACAAATACTGCTGTGGTTACAAGGTCAAAATCTTTAGGGCCATTGAGGTAAAGGAATTCCCCTACACATATGCCTTGCAACAACTGTTTTAAACGAACCACATATTTTGTGCCAAATTTGGGGGAAACCCCGGCCTTACTGCCCTACCAAGGGATACAATTGTGAATTTAGGGGATTAAATGCCAAAGTTTGTGTTTGTGAAAAAGAAGATATTGGCCACTTTTACCATACGGTATTGGGTGACCAAGAACTCTGAACAAGACATGTATTTGAGGCTTCCATCCTGCCATAACCAGTCGTTCACTGACCTGGTAGCTTTGTGGAGAAGAATATAGGCAAGACTCTGGATAAAAAGGAAAGATATTTCTACAAAAACCTTTCGACTACTATTATTTTACAATTATTGTAAATCGACACTTTTCTTGCATGTGAGTGTGTGAGTTGGATGTCATGATGGGCGATTTCCCCCTTTCGGCTTGTTTCTTCCTTGTTTTAGCTTTTATCGTTGTCATTTTGTTTATCAAAAGGGATGTGTGTGTTCCCTCTCCTCGGGTGTGCTGTTTCTCTTGCTCTACTGAATCGATCTTCCTTGAATATTATATATTAATCTAATATTAAGCGTCTTCACGATAGAGTCCAGTTTTTATGTTCACGCTAGTTTTAGCAGTTGTTATTAGTAAGCATGCTACTATGAAGTTCCTTCCTATCAACCAATGCTGTCCTTCCTTGTCTTTGACAGATATTGTTAATGATCTCTCAGCCACCTAACAACCCTTCTGCATCATAAGGAAGGTTGCAGGATGTAGTGTATCAAAGCTTGGACTATTTCAGGTTAGAGATTCGGTGTTTAAACTTTTAGAAATGGTTTAGTTGGATGCATCGTGTTTCACCTCGATGTTTAGACTCCACGTAGCTTCAGCCTGTTCCTAGTTTTATAAGCCAGCTTAGGAGGTGGCGTTGACTACACCCTTCATCTTGAATGAATCGTAACTAGTTTTTTTTATGTATCGATGTTCGAGGTCTTAATTGTGCAACTCTTTACTTAACTTCCGCTTATTCTGGTAATTATTTTTGGTCTTCTTCCCTCTCGAAGATGTTGGTGGATAAGCCATCTTCCTAAACTTGTGTTTCCTCCCATTTATATGACTGTTGGTTAATTAGGAATTGGACAACTTATATGCACATATGTAACCTTAATGTTTTGTGATAAATTGCCTTGAATTTGTCACCTTCGGAAAGCCTTCTTGGCAATCAATAGTATGATGTGAGCTATAGCCGAAGAAGTTTGTTTTGTAATGGAATTATTAGTTTTATGTTGTAAACCTTTGTTTTGAACGATTGTTTATGTGCCCATGGTTGCCTTAAAAATAATTGTTGTTTTGGGAAATCGCTTGGAGTTAGTGCCAAACGAGTTTTACTTTACTACCTTCGCTTATGCTTCGAAAGTTATGTTGTTGTGGATACTCTATTTATTTCGGTTTGAACTCAATTTATACAGTCTTTTTGTTTTAATCCTGGAACTGTGTGTTTCCCTTTTTCTTGGGCCGATCACTCTTGTTCTTCTAGAAATATACTATTTGACCTTGCCCTTGGGTACCTGTGATAAAATTATGGATGGTTGGTACTTTATATCAATCACACTTTTGTGATTGGTATTAAATTATTTACTTGGTGGGAATCCTCTCTTTGTTAGATTGGTTATTTCTCCTTATAGGGCCAAGGGCTTTCTCTTTCAGTTGTTAATGTTTCGTTGTCGTTAACTCCTAACGGAAGTAACATACATGGTCCGTCTTTTCCGGGTTTGCATTGGTGAAACTCTTATAACTTGAAGTGGTGATATTTTTTTTAGAGGTTTGACCTAAAAAACAAATTTCTGTAATAAAGGCTTCTTTTCATGATATTAATAGAAACAGTTATGGTGGGTTGGTGTAGCCTTTATCTTGCTCAGTGATTGTGACTGACTCTTGTAAAAATTTTGTTGGCATATGGAATTTTGCGTGTAGATGAGGATAATAATTGTGATTTTGTCATCACCCTCATTTTGAGAAGTTATTTTGCATGAATCCTTAATTAATTGTTCAACTATTGGGAACATCTATGTAAACGTTAGAAGAGGATCAATTTCGTAGTTGTTTTTTTTGTATCGTGGATTATGTCGTCTTAAAAACTCTAGAACTTGAAATTGTCTGACTATTTTTGAATTGTAAGAAATTTGGGGGGGGAAGGATTGTTGGTTGAGTGACTTTGTTGGAGTATCAGTATTTGAAGAATTGATGTAAACTTGTTTTTGTTCTTGTAATTGTTTGCTACAAACCCTTTTTTTGACCTTGAACTAAATTTTTGAGTGAAACCTCGCATGACTTAGTATAAGTTGTCATAGAAACTACATAGGATTGTTTTATACTTCTGGAAGTTATTAAAATTTGTATCAATAAGTAACGGGGGTCACCAACTTGAGAGCAAAATTCTTTAAGTAATCAAGGGCAAGACTATCATTGCAGGTAAACTTTATAACAGGATAACCCTAGCTCCTCTAGTGAAACATTATTACTTTATGGTGAAAGTTTGTAAATGACCATAAGTGAAATGAACTATTAGTTGTTTGAAGATGATCGATTTCATAAGCCTGAGAAAAATTGGAGACCTCACCATCTTTCTCACCACCTTTGGAAGGTAATTTTTTACTCCTTGTTAATAATTTTAGCGAAGCTAAGTAAAGTTTGTTATATTCTGTTAAGAGCCCTAGAGCTTTCAATTACATCCTGGCATAACAAATGAAGGTCTTGAAGATGATTTCAACTCAACCTTCTCCTCTAAAACCTTTTCCAAGTTGGGCCTGTCTTCGTGCGCTTAAGTATTTTAAACGCAACCCATGTTGTCCATATGGTCATTAACAAGTTCTCGTATCCTAAACGTTAATAGATGGCCTTGTGAATTAAAATTCCCCTTTCTCTAATGAAACGAATGAAAAAATAAATTCATAATAGAGAAGATTATAATGATTACTCAGTGTAAAAGGAAAAACTTAGCTTGGAAATGATTGTAGGATCGTATCCTTAAGTCTCCTTGAATGTAGCTAAGAATTACAAGAGTCCTTTAAATAACTAACCCTCAAGAAATCTCCATGTGGTTGTCTAACTGGAAGGGGTGTTCGGTGATGGACTTCTATTGTTGTCTTCTCAAAAAGAAAAAGTAAATTTTCTTGATATGTTGTGAAACAATTTCCATGCTGCTTTATGGCCATCCTTTATCAAGTTGTTCACAGTGTTAGTTATATCCTTGGTGCGACATGTTGCGTCAATGTGTATGGTGTCAGAAAGTAAAAAAAAAAAATGATCCTTTATGTCAAACTCACACTTTGTTGTTCTTGTGTGATTTTTGGTTGTTACACACGGACGCACTTTGTGCCCTATCGGTACTTGTCTTCGTTGGGATCCAAGGAGAAACCAAAACGGTCAGGTCACACAAGGCTGTGGATGATATGTAAGTACCGCGATCATTTGCATGCCTCTTCATCATAATATAGAGCAACTAAAATAGGCATTTTCCTTGTTTCCTATTGATACGTTGATATTTGGGTGGATGACGGCCTCTTGTTGGTTTTTCATTCATAATAACAGCCATGTTTATGCCCAATGTCAGATACTGTCAGCCTATTATAAGGAAGGGAATTACTTATCCCTGCTATAGAAGGTTTTTACCTGAACGTCCCTTACCTTGGTAGTTTAGGTTAGTTTAAGGTTGTTCTTTTAGTAAACACAAGTTTTTTTACAACACTCTGCATGTTCACCTGGAGCTATATTAATTTTTAGTTTTTGTCCATAGTGTGTGTTGTAGTGTTTTTTTCCATCCAAGGTTGGTGATCATTGTACGTCTAATGCACCTCCAAGGTGAATTTTGTAGCAGTGCTCATGATCAAATGAAGCCCATGTCAAGCAATTTTCTACTCTCAAAATCTTATCTTCAATATGTTTCTGATGAAAATTGAGAGTTCACGACGTCGGGCACGATTCAGGGTCACCCATGTGCAAGCCTCGGATTCAAGGTTTCACAACAAAGATCATACTAGCCCTATCCATTCATGACTCCAGCCCAATGTATCAATAGGGAAAGCTCTCTCATGCTAGCAGGAAGATTCCCCATGATCCCCAAAATGTTATCCCAATTTTTACCCCCCAGGTAAAATTTATTCGAACACATCCCCATGGGAACAAATAAAAAGGAATGGTTCATCCGAATGAGCTCACATATTTTTGATCCAAAATCAAGGGAAAGTTGGCTTGACAATGTGAGTTGGGATGACGATGAGGCTGAACAATGTTAAAGGAAACTAGAGGCTCAATAGGAAAAAAATTAGATAAAAGACTCAAAGTTTTTGGACTCCCGCATACAAGTCAACTCTGGGCCAAGCAACATACTCATGGAAGGCACCACATGTCAGCTTGGTGTAATTATAAAAAGTGCAAGAGAGTAAAGTCCCCAAACAAGTGTAGGCTCACCACGTAGTAAGAGTCCAAAAATGCATAGACCCGGCCTGGTATTTGGCTAAGTATAGAAGAGCCTACAGAAGCCGTCCACGTGCCTCATCATCGCAACTCTAAAGGAAGAATCAAAAAGGCATGTCCCAAATGAGTGTAAAGGTTCTACATGTCTAGGGCCTGAAAAAGTAGAGCCGGCTATCGAAAAGTCCAAGAAAGGAGTAGAGCTAGCGAACGAGCCACATTTTAGCTTGATGTAACTTAAAAAGTAAAATTTAGAGGTAGGGGCTCAAATGTGCATGAAGCCTTCAACGTGTTTATGGTCAGATGTAGTGTTCTGCCAAACCAGAGGGGGTTAGCTAGAATGTAAAGGAAATAGAGTAGGCCCACGGACGACACCACATGTCTCTTGATGCAACTTCAGGAGTGAAAGATGGGGAAAAATATTAAGATGCATGGGGGCTACCATGTGGATCTTGCACAAATGGACTCTTTAAATATTGAGATCCCATGTTAAACCAACCAACCTTGACCTTCCAAACAACCATATATTTCAACTGGGAACATGGATTCGAGCAAGAGGGGACTTTTTGGAAATATCTCGGTGCCTATTACACACTTACGACCATTAATCAAGAACTTTAATTATAGTCCACCCATTTGAGGCTGTCACAACGTATAACCTACCATTTTAATGAGGTTTGGTCTTCCTTTCTTGCCCAACAAGAAACATTAATGAAGGCAAGGGTTGTGTCAGGGAACACATCATTATTGCAGGTGAATGTCAATGCTTTTTGGGGTGGTTGGAGTAGGTGAATCAATGCATTATTTGGGTGGTTGAAGAAGGATTCAAATTCTTCTCTCCTTTTCTCTCATTCTCTATATATTGTAAAGGAGGGGCAGCTTCTAAAAGGTTGGTCATCTTTTCCCTCCTTCCCCTCTCTCTTTCTTCCCTAGGGTTGAATGTAGAGCTGAAGCCTCATCTCATTGCCCTGTAATGGAATTTTCTTGCCTCTCTCCCACTGATTATGTACTGTGTGAACTCATGGAGCAATATAATATGTATTGTGATGGATTTTTTCCATCCTTCCTTATTTTATCGTCTGTTCTTTCCTCTCATCATTGGAGGGTGTACTATGCCTATATTTGATGTCTATTATAGGTTCTGGGCGCTATGTTAATGGGTTCTAAATGGTGTTTTGTGTGAAATCTATCTTTGGTATGTGATGCATCTATCCATCCTCTCCATTTCTCACCTCTCTCCACTTCAGGTAGCTGAGATTGAGACCAGAAAACCCTTTTCTTGGTGCTATCACCTTTGTAGTGTAGGATTCCTTTATTTGATGCTCTCTCTCTCTCTCCATGTCTCCTGGCATTGTTAGATTAGGAGTAGATCATCACATTTCCTTCCTTAGAAGTAGTTTAGCATTAGGATTAGGAAGAAGAATTTAGATTTCTTTGGAGGGTCCATCTCAAGTTCGCAAGTCCCACAACTTAACAGATGGTCCCATGTTATACAGTCACACCGGATGTCCCACTTATATTTGAGGCCCTTCGGGGGCTGCTATTATTTCACATCAACACTTCCTAAATAAAATGTTTTCTTGTTTATATAGGAAATATTTGTTTTGTTATTGAGAGAGTTTTCACTTCCTTCAGTTCTTTCTTGCTTTAGATTCATCTTGTTTTCTTTTTGTCCTTGGAATTTTTGGTAGCATGCTATCCCTCATTTCCATTGGCTTGGTGGAGGCTAGCATGCACTCTCTTGGGAGAAAATACATGCAATGATTTTTATAGGTTAGGTGGTAAAACATTCTCTAGTTGGTCATTTTTGATGATTGATAATGGTGAAGATGTTAGTACCCATACGTGATCTTATTATTTTTTCTAAATATTCTATTCTCTATATCCATTTTCATGAGAAATACCTGATAAGAACTTAGTTTGAGTTATATCTCTCTTATCTAGGTTCATCTTTCTGCAACGGGCTAGTCAAGTATATAGTTGGTCTTACCATTGCTATAAATTCGCTAAAATTTCTGCATAGTTAAGGTACAAAAAAGATTGTATTTTGAGTCAAGGTCGGCACTTCGGATGTGTTTAAAGCTAAGTGTGAGTATGATGAGTGCATTTTTTCCCTGATGCTTGATGCGTAGGTATCTCTGGAAGCTATATTTCCTAACCTAAATGTAGACTCTAAGGTTACCTTAGAACTCTGACCTAGGTTATATTTTCCATAGTAAAAACATACAGGTGTTTATCTATTTTCGGGCCCTATCCAGGAATGTTCACAAATAATTTTCTCCACAACATATGAGAAAATATTCATACTAGACTTATAAATTGAATAAAAGTTTGGAGCTCGGGGTCTAATTAACTTTTTTTGGATTTGACACAATTCATAAGTTTTGTTTCAGACCTAGCCATTTAATTGAAGGTAGAAAGGAATAAAGCAACAAAATATTCCCAAATTTTGAGGGAAAAACAATATGAAAAATGCCCACTTATTTCTCCCATGATTTTGTGCAGTTATTTGTTATATATAAATATGCATCCACGAGGTAGAATGTCCATTTCGAAGGTGTTATTGTTGTAAGAAAAGAAAATAAGGAAATAAAAGATATGCCTATTAGTGCAGAATCACAACACCCCCGAATGGCCTGGGTGTGACTGGGGCATTCGGTGTGATTGCACAACATGGTACCATCTCTTAAGGTACGTGAATTGTAAAATTGAGATGGACCTCCAGAGAAGCCAGTTATTGCTTCCTAAACTACCTACCACAAGCTACTCTAGTGAAGGAAGAACCTAACTAATCCTAATCCTAACCATTCCTAAGGAGAAGAGAGAAGATAGAAGAGAGAGGAGAGAGAGAGAGAGAGAAGTAGAGAAGAGAGAGAGAGAGTAAACTAAGTGGTGTAATAAACTAGAAAAAGGAAGTGGTTGAAATCAACACAGATCCGACTAAACCTGACTATAATACGTTGAGAGAGTGATTATAGGAAGAGGGTGGAAAGAATGCACACGATTGGACGCAAAGATAAGATTTCCACATGGAACACAAACTTAAAAAATTGATTAGGGCAGAATGACCCAGCACCTTACAAAAAATTAGAGTAATGCAAAGTAATACCCTACAATGATGATAGGTTAAGAAGAGTACAAAAAATAAACCAAAGATAGAAGATCGCATTAAAGGAAACGATATTTTATTGCTCCCAAAATTGTATACATGGTACAATATAAAATTCAGTGGGAAAGAGAAGCAATAAAACACCGATTTATTAAGAGCCATGTGAAGGAGGCCTTAGACTTTGAATTCTTACCCTAAGGAAGAAAGAGAGAAGGGGAAATAGGAGAAATAATGACCAACCGACTTTGAATATGCCCCCTTCATTTACAATATATAGGAAGAATGAGAGAGATGAGGGAAAATTTGAATCCTTTTTCAAACTACCTTGATATATGCATTGAATCCTCCTACTTTAAAAGATCAACCACAATTAATCAATGCCCCTTTCAAATCCTCCTATATCTATCGATTCCGGTTCCCTAGTTCTACTTGGAATGTTGAAGAATAAGAATGAACGATCAATAAAAATCCAATCTGGTAGTTGAAGAAATGGATTCTGTATTAATGGCCTAAAAGATGTTTTCCTCCATTTACACATACCCCACTAGACCCTATCAAAAAGATATTTTATGTTTCCCGTGTCATAATGGTGTTTGAGATGTTTCCTAAAAAGTCTGCCTCTCACCAAATATGAGTTTCCAATCAAATATATGGCCATTTGAGATTAGGTTTTGCGGGCCGTATAAAATTTTGAAAGAGTTTTGGTTGATCAAGTCCACTTGGCAGCCGCCTCACACACCTTGAAGATTCAGCCAGTCAGGCCCCTATGTTTTTTGTTTATGATTCATATTGTTTTTCTTTTGTCCTTGGAATTTTTGGTAGCATGCTGACCTCATTTCCAATTGGGCTGGGGAGGCTAGCATGGCACTCTCTTGGAGAATAATGCAATGATTTTTATAGGGTTAGGTGGTCAAAAACATTCTAGTTGAGTCATTTTTGTATTGATAAGGTGAAGATGTTAGTACCCATACGTGATCTTATTATTTTCTAAATATTTATCTCTATATCCATTTCATGAGGAATACCTGATAAGAGAACTAGTGAGTTATATCCCTATGATCTAGGTTAATTTTCTGCAACGGGCAGTCAAGTATATAGTTGGTCTTACCATTGTATACATTCGCTAAAATTTCTGCCATAGTAAGTACAAAAAAGATTGTATTTGATCAAAGGTCGGCACTTCGGATGTTGTTTAAAGCTAAGTGTGAGTATGATGAGTGCATTTTTTCCCTGATGCTTGATGCGTAGGTATCTCTGAAGCTATATTTCCTAACCTAAATGTAGACTCTAAGGTTACCTTAGAACTCTGACCTAGGTTATATTTTCCATAGTAAAAACATACAGGTGTTATCTATTTTCGGGCCCTATCCAGGAATGTTCACAAATAATTTTCTCCACAACATATGAGAAAATATTCATACTAGACTTATAAATTGAATAAAAGTTTGGAGCTCGGGGTCTAATTAACTTTTTTTTGGATTTGACACAATTCATAAGTTTTGTTTCAGACCTAGCCATTTAATTGAAGGTAGAAAGGAATAAAGCAACAAAATATTTCCCAAATTTTGAGGGAAAACAATATGAAAAATGCCCACTTATTTCTCCCATGATTTTGTGCAGTTATTTGTTATATATAAATATGCATCCACGAGGTAGAATGTCCATTTCGAAGGTGTTATTGTTGTAAGAAAAGAAAATAAGGAAATAAAAGATATGCCTATTAGTGCAGAATCACAACACCCCCGAATGGCCTGGGTGTGACATGGGGCATTCGGTGTGATTGCACAACATGGTACCATCTCTTAAGGTACGTGAATTGTAAAAATTGAGATGGACCTCCAGAGAAAGCCAGTTATTGCTTCCTAAACTACCTACCACAAGCTACTCTAGTGAAGGAAGAACCTAACTAATCCTAATCTAACCATTCGAAGGAGAGAGAGAGAGAGAGAGAGAGAGAGAGAGAGAGAGAGAGAGAGAGAGTGAGAGAGAGAGAGAGTAAACTAAGTGGTGATAAACTAGAAAAGGAAGTGGTTGAATCACAGATCCGACTACCTAAAGTTGAGAGAGGTGATTAGAGGAGAGGGTGGAAAGAATGCACCATGGACCAAAGATAGATTTCACATGGAACACCACTTAAAAATTGATTAGGCAGAATGCCCAGCACCTTTAACAAAAATTAGAGTATGCAAAGTATACCCTACAATGATGATAGGTAAGAAGAGACAAAAAAATAAACCAAAGATAGAAAGATGCATTAGGAAACATATTTTATTGCTCCAAAATGTTACATGGTACATAATCAGTGGGAAAGAGGCAATAAAACACCATTATAGAGCCATGTGAGGAGGCTTAGACTTTGAATTCTACCCTAAGGAAGAAAGAGAGAAGGGGAAATAGGAGAAATAATGACCAACCACTTTGAATATGCCCCCTTCATTACAATATATAGGAAGAATGAGAGAGATGAGGGAAAATTTGAATCCTTTTTCAACTACCTTGATATATGCATTGAATCCTACTTTAAAAGATCAACCACAATTAATCAATGCCCCTTTCAAATCCTCCTATAATCTATCGATTCCGGTTCCCTATGTCTACTTGGAATGTTGAAGAATAAGAATGAACGATCAAATAAAATCCAATCTGGTAGTTGAAGAAAATGGATTCTGTATTAATGGCCTAAAAGATGTTTTCCCATTTTACACCCACTAGACCCTATCAAAAAAGATATTTTATGTTTCCCTGGCATAGAGGGTGTTGAGATGTTCCTAAAAAGTCTTCTCTCACCAAAATATGAGTTTCCAATCAAAATATATGGCCATTTGAAGATTAGGGTTGCGGGCGTATAATATTTGAAAGAGTTTGTTCATATCAAGTCCACGTGGCAGCCTCACACACCTTGAAGATTCAGCCCCTATGTTTTGTTTATGAAATTATACTGGACTGACATGTGGTGGCTTCTGCAGGATCCATGGTGTTCCTTTGTGTTCTTCCTAAGTCTTTCATGTTTTGCGGGGCCATAAGTCCTACCCTGGACACATGGAGGTCATGCCCTTTTTTGAAATCCCGCTCTGAATTTTACTTTTGAAATTGGTCCGAGATGACACTTGGCACCTTCCACTGGCCTGCCTCTTCTTTGACTATTCAACCCCCGACTTTGTACTTTTTTTGGACCTAGGACACGTGGAGCCTTTTACTCATTTGGGGACTGCCTCAAGACTTTCCTTTTGAAATCATGCCAATGTGACATGTGGAGGCTTCCGCTAGTTCTCTATACTTAGTCTTTTTGGGCCCACTCTCCTTTTTGGTCCCTAGACACGTGGAAGTAGTGTGCTCATTTTGAAACCTGCTGAGGATTTTACCTTTGACAGAGTATCGTTAAGACACATGGCACCTTCCACTTGCACTCTTATACTTAACATATTTTATGCTCACTCTGTGCCACTTTTTGATTGGACTGCACGAAAAGACCATGCTCATTTGGGTCTCCTCTCTTTGGATTGATCTTTGAAGTAGCGTCATTTGGACACTTGGCACCTTTTGCTAACTATTAGACTTCTCAATGACCGATGAAACTTTTGGGGCTATGGACACGTGGAGGCTTGGCGCTTGTTTGAGTATCTTCTTTTGGATTTAAGCTTTAAAGATGTGCCATTGAGACACTTGGTAGCTTCCGCTAATTCTTCCATACTTAGCCCATTTTGGGGCTCATTCTAAATCATTTGTAGAGCCCGTAGACTTTGAGCCTATGGTTTTCTTCCTTTTTTTTTTCTTTCCTTGAACTTTCTACTCCATTATAGATCCTTCTTGTAACTTTTCTATTGGATTTGAAGTATGGGCTCGTACGATAGAACCATCCCTTGAATTTTGTTCTGCATGGGGTTGTCGTTGATCATATTTTTCTAGGGGGTGAAAATTTAGATAACAATTTGGTGACTCAGAGGGGCATCTACATGCTAGATGAAGGGTCCAGTAGCCTTGAAGCATCCATTGGGAATGGAGTCAAAAATAATAGCCTGATACTGACCATTTTTCTTTGAAAATATGATCCCTAAGCTACTGTGAGCCCGACCGTTTGCACTTAGTGACCCTAAACCTACCTTGGAAATAGACTCCCTTTAAAACACTTTTAGTTTCTCTGTATTTGTTTTATTTTGAAATTAGAAATTGTTATAGGGAACTATGGGTCTCTTCGCCATAATTACTGAAGGGCTTGGCCTCTGCACCTCTAGAGCAATATGAAAAAAAATTATGTACAAAGACAAAATCATACATGCCTCAAATGAGACATGCAGAGTGTGAACAAGCATTTGTTCTGTTGAAAACAAAACTAATCCTACTCCTATACTAACCAAAGAGAAAGAAGCTAAGAAAATCCTGCTACATGCAGGGAGAAGTATCTTCCCTTTCTCAAAAGGGGGAGCCATACAAATGATTTGACACTGAATATGGCTACATGTATGAGTGAAAAACTTCCTATAAGCTGGTCCTCCACCCAAATCATCAAGGTATCTACATCAACCAAAAATACCTCCTCAAGTTGATTGGCATTGGAATATGAAGGTGTTGATGATGACCCTTGGTACTTCGATACTCATCCTCATGCCCTAAAGTAGGCATGATTGGTTTTGTCTTCTCCCTTGGCTCTAATGAAGCCAAGTAACTGATTAGGTAGGTTCTAATCCTTTGGATGTGCCCATTTCTCTTAATTTCAACTCCAAAAATGGAGTCTTTTTGTGGACCTTCTTGGATGGATGGTGTGAGAGGGATGATGACATCTTTCCTTTTCTCTTCCTTCTCCCGTGAAGAACATGGAAGACTCATATCTTCCAACCTTTGTTCCAGAGGGATGTTGTGAGACATAGGTTGTTATTATTGAATGCCCTCCTTTATGGTAGCAGGATCATATGCTTAGAAGGTGGTAGATAGAGGAATAAATGATGTAATTTCCTTACGCTCCTCTCTATCAAAGTAATCCTCCAAGTTAGATAGATAATTTGTCTCCTTGTTATCCTGTTGCATGTGCTCGACCTTCTTCATGGTGTCCTCTTGATCTATAACTTGTTCACCATGGTTCCCTTCATCCTTAAACATGAAGTTTGAAAGATCAAACTCTTCTTCAACATTAGAGCTTGAAGAGGATGAAGTGGGAGGAATAACTTAAGGTTATTTTGTGGCCTGCCCTACATTTGGAGTCTCTAAAAAAGTATGATCCTCCTCCATCATGGGTTCATCAATCAAATTAGGCCCTTGAAATGAAAACAAAAAATATTCACTGATGCTTTCTTCATTGAGTTCTTCAACTATTATTTGATCTCTCCCAGCTGCTCCTCTTCAAAGGGACTTGTAACTGATTTTTCCTCCTCTTAAATTGGTTGTGCAGCTTGGATTAGATCCACATCTTCTTCACACAGAGTGCCATTAGGGATACTACATTCAGAGCAAGGAAACTACTGATCTTTTTCTTCTTATTTTTATTCCTTCTCTGCTGCAAACTCAACCTCAACCACCACTGGCTCTTCAATATTGACCTCCATTGTCGGCTTAACCATCAAGGGAATCTTTGTAAACCTAAATTTAATAGCCCAACTCTTCAAATTATCTATCAATTATTTTTTTTTGGGATCCACTTCTTGTTGTTCTCCCTGAATGGAATATTAAGTCTCTTCCAAACATGGAATTGGGAAAGCAAGAGGAGTGGCAGGTTGGGGTTTAACCAATTTTGCAGTTGTTTTTGGTGGTGAGGGAAGTGGAACTTCTTGGTTATTTGGAGGGAATGAATGCTTGGAAGGGAAAATGGAAAAAGAACTGAGATGGGGTGAAAGATCAGGAGATGGAGAAGAGAAATCAACACTTGGGGCAGAAACTGAGGGGATTGACCTTGACACTGCTGAAATGATAAGGCTTGAGAAAGAGAAAATTAAGGACAGGGAGATGGTGATAGACTTACCCATTGACAAGGTTGCCTCACAATTTTCTCATAAGCCTCAATGTCCTATATCCATTGTGTAAGTTGATCCAACACTTCAACCATGAAGTTAATCTTCTTTTGAGGGCTATAATGTCTTGGAAAAGGGCCTCCCCATGGACAAGGTGTCCTAAAACCAATCTTGAATGCCTTCATTTGTGTTGTACCCCTGGATTGCACCATGTTAGGCTCCATTTTTTGAATATTCTCCAGAAAATCAACATTCTCCATTTGAATGTTGTCATTATATGCATACCCATGTTCTTGATAAGCTCCATAGCGAAAATGTTTTTGGAAATTCTCATATGGGTAAGTATGATTATCCTGGATCTGATCATAATGTTCATCTAGAGGAGTTGGGAAATGAATTTGAGGTGGATTACACTATTGTTTATATAAGTGTGAGTTCTATGAAGGGAATGAAGTCACGATTCCACAAATTCATGGAATGGAAGAAAAATGGGATATATGGAAAGAAAAGTGAATGAAGATGTGTGGAAATTGATGGAAAAGGTCTAAAACTTCATAGATGGGGTTGTTGACCAGATGGAGTTTCTAGATGTGCTTGTATATGACTCAAAAGGATGAATGTTAACAAGAACACACCAACATGCTAAGATGAAGTGGTAAGGTGCTTCAGACCTGTCCCAGTGGGCATGCCAAAACTTTTAATGTAGAATCATAGCACCCCCGAATGTCCTGGGTCTGAAGTGGGGCATTTTTTTTGACTACACAAAATGGGACCATCTCTCAAGCTTTGGGACTTGTAAAACTTGAGATGGACCTCAAGAGAAAGTTGGTTATTACTTCCTAATCTACCTGCCACAAGCTACTCCAGTGTAGGAAGAACCTAACCAATCCTAATCTAACTGTTCCAAGGGGATAGAGAGAGAGAGGGTGAAAGAGCCTACACTAAATGGTGATACACCATAAAAGGAAGTGGTTAAATCATTGATCCGACTGCCTGAAATGGAGATAGGTGAGAAGAGAAGAGGAAGGAAAAAATGCACCATGGACCAAAGATAGATTTCACATGAAATACCACTTCAAACCCCATTAGGCACAGCTCCCGGAAATTGCAAAAAACATCAGAGTATACACTGTATAGCCTATAACAATGAGAGGTAAGAAGAGACAACAAAATAAGACAAGGATGGAAAGATGCATCATGAAACATATTTTATTGGTCCAAAATGTCACACAGTACATCATCAGTGGGAAAGAAGAAAGAAAATACCATTACAGAGCCATGGGAGGAGGCTTAGACTCCATATTCTACACTAAGGAATAAAGAGAGAAGGGGATAGAGGAGAAACAATTACCAACAACTTTTAAGATGCCCCCTTCATTACAATATATAGGAGGAATGAGAGAGAGGAGGTAAAATTTGAATCCTACTTCAACCACCTTGAGATATGCATTGAATCCTTCTTTGAAATCTCAACCACCGTTAATCAATGCCCCTCTGAAATCTACCTACAATCTATCATTTCTTGTTTCGTAGGTCTGCTTGGCATGTCAAAGAAGAAGAACAATGGATAAAATCAAATCTAATCTAGTAGTTAAAGAAAATGGATTCTATATTAATGTCCTGGAAGATGTTTTCCCAATTTACACCCACCTGACCTTGTCAAAAATGATATTTTATGTTTCCATGGCATAGAGGGTGTTGAAATGTTTCTAAAATTATTCACCCACCCAAATCTGAGTTTCTTGTCAAAAGATATGGCCATTTGAAGATTAGGGTCACCAGTGTGTAATATTTAAAAGATTTTGTCCATACCGAGTCCACGTGGAAGCATCGTGCACCTTGAAGATTCAGCCCCTGCCTTTCATTTCTAAAATTACACTGGATTGACATGTGGTATCTTCTGCGAGCTCCATGGTGTTCCTTTGTATTCTACCTAAGTCTTTCATGTTATGTGGGGCCATAAGTTTGACCCTAGACATGTGAAGGCCCTACCCTTATTTGAAATCCTGCTCCAAATTTTACTTTTGAAATTACGCTGAGCTGACACTTAGCACCTTCTGCTAGCCTACCTGTTCTTTGACTATTCAACCTCTGACTCTATCCTTATTTTGGAAATGGGACACGTGGAGGCCTACGCTCATTTGGGGATTGCCTCCAGACTTTCCTTTTGAAATTATGCTAATGAGATTCTTTGGGGTTTCTTTTAGGACATTGGTGAGAATTGGGGTCTTTAGTTTGGCTTGAGGCTTGACCCCTTTAATAGCTTTACTTATTTGTTATACTCCTTGTCTTAGGAAATAACAACATTCATTAATAGTTTTCTATCGTCTTCTGTTGGTGCTCAAATTAGTCTCGCACCATTTGTCCTTGAAATTATTCATTTTGCGGGCTCTGTCACATTTTATATCTACCCATATTGATGCATGAAAACAATATACTCGATTTAGTTGTCATGATCAGTCCCTTCCTTGGTTGAGGATCACTTAAAATCCAAAATTTGTTTTTCATCCCTCTGTACATGTGAAAAGAATCTGTAACTCGGGATAAAACTCAGGTATTTACCTTCCTTCCATTTTCCACAGTCACGTTTTGTTGTCCTTATCATTTTTATCCCAAATATTTGTGGAAATGTGAATGTAGGCAGCTCAGAAGATCATATTTGGGCATTATATAATTTCCATAGTCTCTGTCTTGAAAGAAAGATTCATTTTTCGGCTCAAATGGTGATTTTCCTACATTTTACAGTTTTATGGGTGTGTTTTTACCCGTCAAATTTACATCTTGACATCTCTAGAAACATGGCCCTTTCTGGTTAGATGTGGCTCAACGAGGCACCTTGAAAAATCTAAGGCTCCCTTTAACTCAAATCTTGTCCACATGGAGGGCCGATGCTCATATGAAAATTTTCCTTTTGGTTTGGCATGGGAGTTGCACCGGGGAGACACGTTGAGGTTTCCACTACCTTTCCCGGAATTAGAATTTTTTTTCATGTAGCCAATACAGTTTTGGTAGACCATGGAAACATGGAGGGTTGGCACTCATTTGAGGATCCACCTCATTTTCCCACCTTAACAAGTGCAACAGAGAGACATGTGGAGGATTCCGCCAGCTCCACTCTATACTTAAAATTTTCAAAGTAATTTTGAAATACCTGAGACACGTGGAGGGACCGCACCTATTTGGGGACTGGCCCCTAAGTTTTATTTTGAAGAAGTGCCAGGAGTACACTTGGAGGCTACCACTCACTCTGCCCTTTTCTTGGACTTTTCAATGGCTAAAAAAACTTTCCTCGGACCCTAGACACATGGTGCCTTCTGCTGAACCATCAATGTTTTTAACAAACTCTGCGAGACTGAGACACGTGATGAGCCCGTGCTTGTTTGGGGTCTCTACTTTTTAGGACTATCTCAAAATTCGCCATTGAGACACATGGAGGCTTCCGCTGGCTCCTTCTTACATTGAGACTTTTCAAAGGACAAAAGACATTTTTCTGTGGTAGTAGGCATGTGGAAGGCCTACGCTTGTTTAGAAACTTTCCCTTATACTTCTCATTTGTAGTTGCACCAAGGAAACATGTGGACAGTTATAATATAAATTAGAAAAGGGGCAGAATCAATGGGTGTTGTGTATTTAACCTGTATTTCCCCAATTTTTTCTCCAAGACTCTTCAAGATGCAAATATGCACTGTTTTTCATCTTTTTTTGATGAAATTCCTTTTTGTCTCTATCTGTAGAGTGCCATTCAATGGATTCAGAACTTAATTTCTAAGTCTAAGGTTTTTTAAGGTTGATATTTTAAAGTTGAAATTGCTCAGGAACTTGCAAAAATGGGAATTACCAGAGAAGTTGGATGTGGGATAGAGTTGCAAAGGAAAAAAAGGGAAAGGGATGAAATGATGAAAGTTGAAGGAACAAAAGATGAAAAAGGTATTTCCTTGAGAGAGAAAATGATTACATGTTAGATCCAGTTGTGCAGATCTCTAGAAAATGATTAAAAAGGGGATTTCTCACATGAAAAAATTAGAATGATTAGAAGGATTGTAATAAATTTATGGCATGACATCCTAGTCATTATTCGAGGGCCCAAGAAATGTGATTAGTTCACAATTGGTCCTCCTAGTAGCTTTTAGATATGAATTTGTTAAATGTCATTTTTTTGTAACAAATTGGTAACAAGCAAAGGTACCTCGAATATTATTATCTTTTGGGGGGAAAATTTGAGTGAGTGAAATGTATAAATGGAATGAGAATATTCTTGTAAATGGTCGGGGGTTGAATTCTTAAGAGAGAATTTGAGAAAGCCATCTTCCTGAGAGACCAAGCTGAGATAACCTGTTATTTTCTTCTATGTTATATTTTCTATCATGTCAAGTTGGTTACAAATGTATAGCCATTGATGAGCACTGATATTTTTGTGGAAGCTTTCCCTTGCTGATGAATGTAAGTAATTTTGAAATTAGTTTGTGTCCAATCTCTAGTAATTTGTGTCTTCTTTGTTTCAAAATGTCTGCAAATGGTTTCTTTTGTTCCTATTGCAATCTTACATTGAAATATTTGTGAAATCACACAGGATCTCATCCCTATGATATTTTAATGGTATTTAAAATATCATTTCATGAAGAGCCCTCATCCTCTTATGGGATAAAAAAATTTAAAATCACTCAACTGTCATTTGTTGATAAAGGTTATCTGTAAGTCTTTCGGTGTACCTGAGGCATGATTGGTCAGATATTTTGGTGTTTAATTAAGTCTTTTAACTCGATCCTTCGTGTTAGAGTCTCAATGATTGTGTGAAAATGTGCTAATGTGAGCCTCCATTTCAACACACCTTCTATTTGAATGAACATCTTAACTCTTATGAAGCTTTCTGTTGTTGAGTTGTCCATTCTTGAGAATTCTCTCAGAGATCTGGTATAATAAACTTTATCTTGCTTAATCTCCCATAAAAAACCATTCAAAAAACATGAATCCACCCTAAACTACCATTGTTTTCCATATATATCCACAAAGGAAAAAAATCTATTTACTAAAATATGTATAACAATAAGGATTTCTTAATGTCTTAAGTAACCTTAGCCTTGTGTTGAAACTATCTCCATCTTTTAGAAGTGACAACTCTTAAGAGTTAAATTCTAGAGTATTGGCTGTATTTTCCCAAGGTTTTCTTCATAAAATTTGTGTAAAATAAGGATATCTCCATCTCTTTCATCAAAAAGAGGTTACACTAAGGGTCCTCTCACCCTAGTCAAAAGAAACAACTTGAAGTAATGAGTTTAGGTCAAATCCTCTTGAAGGTGTTATCTATTTGTCCACAAATTTGACTGACAAAGGGTTAGTTAGATCTCATCCTCGGATACAAAATGACACACACTATAATCTATCTGTCTCTAAGTTCCATTTCCAATATGTGTTTCTGATTGGTTTGAAAAGGAGAAAAAAATTGGATACCAACGCTAGTGGCATTTTTTCTGGGGACTGATTTACGTTTATGGGGATTGATTTGTTGATTTTTTCCCAATTTAGATCCATTTGGCCCATCTCCAACACTTTTGGCACAGTTTTCAAGGACTATTTGAAGTATTTTAACAAAGGTGTACACGTATAGACCCTAGTAATGCTTCTTACAAATTTTAAAGTGTAAATACATTGTTGAAACATCATTCTCTGTTTAGATATGTGAGAATTGCTCAAAGTTGTAAGTTCTGAGTGTAATATTTCCAACTTATATAGTTATTGCACTAGATTTTGTATCATCATTGATAAATTTGGGTAGAAGAAGAATAGATCTTGTAAGCTTTGCATGAATCTGGTATTGATAAACATTCGTTAGATCTTCTGTATTGCATTTGTATAAACTAAGGTGAAAATCCTTAGTGGAAACTCTTTGATGTTTAAATTATTTATAAATACCATTTCCTTTACATATATCAAGTAAGATTTTTCATTAATATCTGCATAGTTGGAAGGAAGAGGATTTGTCTTCATCAAGGACCCTAGTATAAGGTTGTTTCAAGAGCTGGCAAAGCCCAATCAAGAAGGAAGTAGAATCCGAAAGGTTGTTGGAAATCAAGCATCAAGAAAAGAGATCTTCATTGGTGAAACTGATAATCTTGTGATTGAAGATTTCCATGCATCCTCAAGTGCTTCTGAATCAGGTAGCCTCTTTGTTGAATTTAATTCTCCATCTTGAGAGGGTCCTTTTGTATTTGAAACATTTGCTTCTCAATTTACCTCGGTATTTTCCAAATCTAATAAATTTTTCCAATAAACAAAGACATTAGAGGGCAATCATTCTAAAAATTCCATCCCTGTACCACACAGACCCCTCAATCCTCATCAATTTGTTTCTCTTGTAATATCACCTCCTCAAAATAATATGGCTCAGCCTCCACCTAGACCTCTATTTGTTGTTAATAATGTTCATCCCATCAATTTTAGAGGTATGGCTAGCTATCCAAATGTTGTGCCACAAGATGTAAGAAAATTATTACCTACGTTTCAAGGAAATAATGCCATCATTGGTGATCAACACTTAAAGCTCCTTTTTAATATGATGGAGAAATTTAAAATATTATTTGAGGATGTATACATTAAATTCTTTATCCATACTCTAGAAGAGGATACAAGGGACTGGTATAAATCTTTGTTAGATAATTTCATTGACTCATAGAAAGAGATGAAGAATGCTTTTAGAATGCATTATGGTGATAAAACAGACCCTAGGTTTCTTTTATCAGAGTTTGAAAATATAAAATAATCCTAATGAATTAGTGAATTATTTCAATACAAGATTTAACAAAATATTGAGAAGAATTCTTGTTAATTTGAGGCCATGTGATGAATCATGTTTGATAAAGTATTAAGATGCATTTGATAAGAAAGTCGCTTGCTATTTGAGGAATAAGAACCTTAGAACTTTGAGGTAGGCCTTCACCATGGCTCTGTAAATTGAGAACAACATTAAAGTGGTTGGAAAACCTCCTAAGAGGGATAGTTTTAAAATTATCAACCCAGAAAAGCCTCAATCAAGTAAGGATATGGAACTTGAGGAAGTTGTAAGGACTTTGGCCGGGGCTATCAAAGAAATCTCTTACAAGCTAGCTAGGGAAAATAAAGGAACTAGACTAGGGTCTTAGGGTCAGCATAGAAAAAAAGGACAAGAAATACTTGAAAATCATCCTAGAAATGATTAGAAGTCTGATGAAAGAGGTAAAGGACCCATGGGAGCTAGATAACCCCAAGCTAGGGAAAATGGAGTAGTGCATGATCCTCTAAATTCCAGAGTTATTGTTGTTGAGGAAACAAAATAAATGGATTTGTGTGACAACTGTTTCTTTCCCCACCTTCCATGTGAAGTAGATCAGCAAGCTGAATAAGTTGATGATGATGAAAACACTAATGATGATGCATGCATGGTGGAATTCTCTACAAGCTCACAGCAAGGAGCAACTTCAACTGAAGTAATAAGTGCAAGAATTGCTCTAAGTTTTTGGGATTTCATTCAATAGGTACATCTTCTTCGTCCCTCTCATGCTTTAGAAATAGATATGGGACAAGCGTTTGAAATTTATAATAATTATTTTGAGTACCTAAGAGATCTAATTATTAATAAGTATGATGGAGGAATCCCATTAGAAAAGGATAGAAAACTATTAATGAATGTTTTTGTTGCCTAAGAAAATGAGTATAACACAGGAAATAAATTTTTCAAAGGGGTCAGGCCTCAAGCCAAAACAAAGACTGCAGTTCTCACCAGTGTCCAAAAAGAAACCCCAAAGAAATAAGCATCTAGAAAAGGCTTTATTGTCTCAAGTAGAACTGGTGCTCCTACCCATGCCCAAAATGTGAAAAATCTTGTGTCCTCCGATGAATTTTTCAACCTTTCTCCAAATGTTTCTTTTCCCAAATACATTTCCTATGCCACTTCCCAAGTCTTGAGTCAGATGAATATTTCTGTCCCAATTGTTGAACTTCTTAGGATTCCTCAGCACAAGAAGAGGGCTTTTGAGTATTTGAAATTGGAAGAAGATAGGAGTTCCCAAGGTAGAAATATAAATAATGTAAACACTCCCCCTCCAACCATTACAGATATAGAAAAACCACTAGCATTAGAGGAGATAGGTCAACCTCCTAAAGTTTCCTTGGGAACATCTTTGGTTGAGTTTCAATTAAATGTTGATCCATTTTTTACAACACTTATTATTAAGGACAGATTGTTGCATAATTGTATGTTTGATTCTAGAGCATCATGTAATGTTATGCCTCTAGAAGTCTTGAATGAATTGAATGTTAAGGTGAAAACAACGTATGGCAAGTATACTGTAATGGATTCTAGAGAGGTCCCAGTTGTAGGATGTGTAAAAGGTTTGGTAGTACAACTCTCATCTTATTCAGGTAAGAACTTGAAACTTGATGTTGTTATTATTGATTGCCTTTCCAAATGGGGCATGTTGTTATCAAGAAAGTGGGATGTAAGTGTTTGTGGAAGTGTTCAGATGGATATGTCCTTTTCCAACATTCCGATTGAAGATAGCCTTGTAAAGCTGTATGGAGAGAAGAAGATGTTGCACCTCATTAAAGATCCCAATAATGATTATTGTGAAGTGTTGTATGATGATGTAGATGCAGATAACTTTGTTGGGTTTGCTGATGGAAAAGAGTATAAGATTGATCAATGTAAATTTATTGAACAAGTAGGTTTACCTTGGACCTTGCTATTTGATGGAGCTTGTTCCAAGTTTGGAAATGGTGTTGGCATTTTTTTGTTTTATCCAAACTAGGAAGAGTTTTTTTTTTATTTCAAACTCAACTTTGAATGCAGTATAATATTGTTGAATATGATACACTATTATTAGGCTTTAGAATTGTATGGAAATAGGGTATAAATGATATCATTGTTAAAGGAGATTCAAAAATGATTATCAAAAAGATTAGAAAATTGTATGCTACCAGAAATCAGAGAATGAAACAATACAAGCATGTAGATTGGGATTTGATTGAAATGTTTGACTCTTTTAATTTTGTGCATCATGATAGAAAGTTTAATTTTGTTGCATACAAGTTAGCAGTGCTAGGAACTAGATTTGGGAATTGTACAGTGTGTCTATTTTGTGAGTATGATGTTGAAATACTAACAAGGCCATCTATCACTGATAACATTAAAAATTGGCAAGTGTTTGATGATGATGCCTAGCTGAAATGGTTTTTGCAGAACCGAGGTGAATTTTCTGACCAAAATATATATTGGGAACCAATGGTGTGTTTTGCTGAAGGAAAGGAAGCTTTATTTAGAAAATAAATTATCAAACTGAAGATAAACAAGATTCCCATAAGTTTTGTGTCTCTTGAATCAAACTTCGATAATGTTGATTGCATTATTAAAAGAACTATGTCAGTTTCAAGAGATGTGGAAGAGAATGACCTGGGCACAAAGGAAAAACCATGTAAAATCTTGTTAGGAAGGAATCTCAGCAAGGAAGATTAGTCCTATGTTCAATTACTGAAGAAATATCCAAATTTTCTAGCTTTGTCTTACTCTGAGTTAAAGGCATAACATGAAGATTTGTTCCAACATGAAATTCCTCTTTAATCTAATGCCAAGCCTTTTAGGCAAAACCAGAGGCCCATAAATCATCTCCTTTATTTGAAGATTCAAGAAGAACATAAGAAGTTGAGGGATGGAGGGATCATTCAGCCCACAAGGTAATCATCTTGGGTTACAAACCTAGTGCCTGTCAGAAAAATGAATGGTGATATAAGGTTGTGCGTAGAATTAAATAACTTGAATAAAGCATCATTGAAAGAAAATTCCCCTCTGCTAAACATGGAGAAATGTTACAATTGGTAACTGGTTCTAAATTTTTATCCAATCTGGATGGTTTCTCTTGCTATAATCAAGTTGTTTTGAACGAGATAGAAAGAATAAAGACTACCTTTACCACTCCTTGGGGAACTTATGTTTATGTCAGGATGCCTTTTGGCTTAATGAATGCCAGAGAAAATTTACAAAGAGAAATGGATGTAACATTTGATGGTTATATTACTTTCTTCATTGTTGTTTGTCAAGATGATGTAACTCTATTTTCCAGAAAAATAAATGATCACTTGCAACACTTAGAAAGAATGTTGTTAAGGTGTAGAGAGTATGGCATATCATTAAATCCCAAGAAGTTCCATTTTAGAGTGCAAAAGGAAAATCTTCTTGGTCACATAATATCAAAGGAACGGGTCATGATAGATCTAGAGAGAGTGTAATCCATCAACAAGGTTCTAATTCTGAGAACTAAGAAGGGAGTTCAATCCTTCTTTGGAAAAATAAAATATATTAGAAGATTTGTGTCTAACTTTACTGAGCCAATTATCCCCATTACTAGTATGTTGAAAAAGTATCAAGTTATCAAATGGAAAGAATCTTCCATTCAAACATTCAATGGGATCAAGGAAGCACTAAAGCATGCCCTTGTTTTTGGCATCTCTAGATTACAATAAGCATTTTCAAATGTTTCCTTTTTCTTTAAAAAACACCATTACATCTGTCTTATTGTAGAAGTATTATGAACGGGTTGAGAGACCAATTACCTTTTTCAATAAGGCATTGCAAGGAGCTGAGTTGAAGTACACCATCATGGATAAGAAGTCATTTTCCTTGGTGAAAGAAACAAAGGTTACCAGACCTACATCTTGAGCTCTAAAGTTTTTACTTATGTTCCCCAAACCATGGGGAAAGACATCTTATCAGACATGGAGGTCTTAAGAAAAATATGCAGATGGGTGAAAACGTTGCAGGAATATGACATGGATATCCATAGCACGAAATTGGTAAGAGTTTTGGACCTAGCTAAGCTTATGGATGAGAGCAACTTGCAAACTATTGAGGTGAGTGAAGTAGAAGGAGAAAGGGTGGATGTCCTTCAAAATTTTGTAAGCTCTGAATGGTACAAGGAGATAATCATTTATGTCAGACATCTATGCTGCCCTAAATATTTAAGTAAAAATCAGAAAGGAGCTCTTAAGTTAGCCTCTCAAAAATATGTCATTACTAATTTTGGGTTAGCTTGGAACAACCTAGAGGGAGTGCTCTTAAGATGCATTGTTGAGGATGAGGCCCCAAAGGTAATTATTGATCTCCATGGAGGAGTTTGTAGGGGATATTTTTTGGAAGAGTTACAACACATAAACTCTCGAGGATTGGTTATTGGTGGCCAACTCTCTTCAAAGATACAACTATATTGGTTAGGAAATGTGAAAGTTTCCATTGTTTTTCTTAAAGATTGAAATCTTCAAGATCCCTTCCTCTACAACTTGTGTTAGGTGAAGCCCCATTTAAGAAATGGGGAATTGATTTCATTGTTGAAATTCTTGATCCTTCTAGTGCTGGTCATAACTGGATTCTTGTAGCCAATTATTATTCCACTAAGCGGGTTGAAGAAATCCCCACCAAGAAAGAAACACACCAAGTTATCATGCACTTCATGCTGAATCAAATCATATCCAGATTTGGAGTGTCAGCCAAAATTGTTGCTAAGAATGCCATGAGTTTCAGAGCCAAACCTTTGGTGGAAATGTGCAAAGAGTATGAAATCAATTTGACATATCCCTCTAACTACAATCCCCAAGGAAATGGACAAGTTGAGTCCAGCAATAAAAACTTGTTGAAGATCACTAGAAGAACCTTGGAGTTGAAAAAAAAGAAATGGGGTGAGAAACTTAAGTTTTTTGTTTGGGATGACAGGATCACTATCAAAAGAGCTACTGGTAAAACCCCATTTGAGTTGGTATATGGAACTCAAGCTTTGATGCCCATTCATTTGAAATTGTCCTCATTTCAGTTTGTTCAACAAATTGAAGATTGGGAAGTTAGCCCATATGATGCTCGAATCAATTAGATTATTGAGTTAGATGAAGAAAGAAGGGCATCCCATTAGCGACATGTAAAGTTCAGAGAAAAGTTGAAGAATTTATTTGAAAAGAAGGTGACTCCAAGAGCTTTCAACATTGGGGATCTTGTGCTATTATGGGATAGTAGGCATGAAGATAAGGGATGAAATGGTAAATTTGATGCATTATTGTTGGGCCCTTAACATTTGAATTGGTGAAAATACTTTCTTTCTAAAAGACTTAGATGGGGAATTGCTTGAATTGTCTATTAATGACAGGCATTTGAAACATTTCCTTGATTGATTTCTCATAATCAAGGTATACTCCATTGTATAGTGTATATTATTTTGGTTGCTTTATGCCTTCGTGGTTTTGTTTCTCCTGGTCCTTGGTGGCCATTTTGTTTGTTTC
The DNA here is from genome assembly GCA_019776745.2 of Taxus chinensis. Lineage (NCBI taxonomy): Eukaryota > Viridiplantae > Streptophyta > Pinopsida > Cupressales > Taxaceae > Taxus > Taxus chinensis. Next base: position 806,492,480 of record CM034149.1, read on the forward strand.
TCGGTTCGTCATCAGGGGAGTTGGTTATTATTGTTCTGCTCTATAAGTTTATTCTTTGACTTTGTTTCCCAATGGTCTATTTTTGGCAATTGGTCTATTATTTGTTCTTGTGTCACTCATAGGGAGTGCCCATCCTTGATTCGGAGCTGATGTTGGTGCTCAAATTAGTCTTGCCCTGTTTGTCCTTGAAATTATTTAGTTTGCAGGCTCTGTCATGTTTTATGTCTCCCCATTTTGATGCATGAATAATATATCCTCCATTTGGTCTCCATGATCACTCCCTTCCTTGGTCAAGGATCACTTAAAATCTATAATTTTTTTTTCATCCCTCTGTCCATGTGAAAAGAATCTGTAACTCAGGCTAAAACTTAGGTTTTTTCCTTCCTTCTATTTTCCACTGTCACGTTTTGTTACCAATGTCATTTTTGTCCCAATTATTTATGGAAACATGATTGGATGCATCTGGGAAGATCAAATTTGGGCCTTATATCATTTCCAAAGTATCTGTCTTAAAAGAAAGATTCATTTTCAGGATCAAATGGTGATTTTCCTACATTTTACAGTTTGACAGGTGTGTTTTTCCCCGTCAAATTTACATCTCAACATCTGTGGAAATGTGGCCCTTTCTAGCTGAATGTGGTTCGATGAGACACTTTGAAAAATCTAAGGCTCACTTCAACTCAAAGTTTGTCCATGTGGAGGGCCGATGCTCATCTGAAAATTTGCGTTTTGGTTTGACCTTGGAGTTTCGTCGGGGAGACACATGGAGGTTTTCGCTGCCTTTCCTAGACTTAGAATTTTTTTTTATGTAGCTGGTATAGTTTCAATGGACCATGGACACATGGAGCACTAATGCTAATTTGAGGATCCACCTCAAGTTCTGACCTTAAAAAGTGTGACAAAGAGACATGTGGAAGCTTTCGTCGGCTCCTCTCTATAGTTAAACTTTTTAAAGTAATTTTGCAAGGTCTGAAACACATGGAAGGACTGCACCTGTTTGGGAATAGGCCCCTATGTTTTTTTTTAAAGAAGCACCAGGAGGACACTTGGAGGCTTTTGTTCACTCTGCCATTTTCTTGGACTTTTCAATGGATAAAGAAAAATGCATTAGAAATTAGACACATGGCACCTTCCATTGAACCTTATACTTTTTTAACAAACTCTGTTAGACTGAGACACATGGTGATCCCACACTTGTTTGGGGTCTCTACTTTTGGGGACTATCTCAAAGTGTGCCAGTGAGCCATGTGGAGGATTCCGCTGGATCCTTTTTACACTGATTATTTTCAAAGGCCAAAAGACATTTTTTCTGGGGCCTTGAACACGTGGAAGGCCCACACTTGTTTAGAAAATTTCCCCTAAACTTCTCCTTTGCATTTGAGAAAAGGAAACACGTGGATGGTTATAATATAAAGTATTAAAGGGGCAGAATCAACGGTTGTTGTGCATTTCACCTGTTTTTCTGCCATTTTTTCTCCAAGACTCTTGGAGATGCAAATACACACTAGATTTCATCATTTTTTGATTAAATTCCTTGTCGTCTCTATCGGTAAAGTTCCATTGAATGGATTTAGAACTTAATTTGTGAGTCCAAGGATTATTAATATCGATATTTTAAAGTTGAAATTTCTCAGGTACTTGCAAAAATGGTAATTGCAAGAGAATCTAGATGTGGGACAAATTTGCGGAGGAAAGACAGGGAAAGAGATGAAATGATGAAAGTTACAGGTGTAAAATATGAAAAAGGTGTTGCATCAAGAGTGAAAAGGATTACCTATTAGATCCAGCTATGCAAAGCCTCTGAAAAAATATTTAAAAGGTGATTTCTCACATGACAGAATCAAAATGATTTCCAATATTTTGTAGCATTACATCCTAGTCATTAGTCCAAGGCTGAAGAAATTTGATCAGTTCACAATTGGTCCACCTGACAGCTTTTGGATCTCAATTTGTTAAATTTCACTTTCTAAAACAAATTGCTAAAAATCCAAGGTCACTCGAATATTGTTCTCTTTTGGGGGGGAAATTTGAGTGAGTGAAATGTATAAATGTAATGAGAATATTCTTGCAAATGGTCGGGGATTGAATTCTTGAGAGAAAATTTGAGAAAGCCGTCTTCCTAAGAGACCAAGCCGAGATAACATGTTACTTTCTTTTGTGCTAGATTTTCTATCATGTCAAGTTGGTTACAGATGTATAGCCATCGACGAGAACTAAGATTTCTCTAGAAGCTTTCCCATGCTGATTAATCTAAGAAATTTTGAAATTAATTTTTGTCCAATCTATAACAATTTGTGTCTGCTTTGTTTTAGAATGTCTGCAAATGGTTTCTTTTGTTCCTATTGCAATATTACATTGAAATATTTTTGAATTCACACATGATCTCATCCCTATGATAGTTTAGTGGTATTTGAAATTTCATTTCATGAAGAGCATTCATCCTTTGATGAGGTAAACAAAGTTAAAATTACTCCACTGTCATTTGCTGATAAAGGTTGTCTGTAAGTCTTTGGGTGTACCTTAGCCATGATTGATCAGATATTTTGGTGTTTAATATAGTCTACTAACTCAATCCATCATGTTATATTCCCAAATATTTTGTGAACACATGCTGATCTGGGCCTCCATTGAAGCACACCTTCTAGTTGAAGAAACGTCTTAACTATTCTAAAGCTTTCTATTGTTTAGTTGTCCATTATTGAGAAGTTTCTCAGAGATCCAGTATAATCAACTTTATCCTATTTAATCTCCCACTAAAAATCATTCAAAAACCATGAATCCACCCTAAACTACCCTTGTTTTCCCTTTTTATAAACAAAGGATCAAAATCTATTTACTAAAATATGTAGAACAATTAGGATTTCTTAACATCTTCAGTAACCTTAGCCTTGTGTTGAAAGTATCTCCATATTTTAGAAGTGACAACTCTTAAGAGTTAAATTATGGAGTATTGACCATATTTTCCCAAGGATTTCTTCATAAATAATTTGCAAAAGAAGGATATCTCCATCTCCTTCATAAAACAGAGGTTACACTAAGGGTCCTCTCACCATGGTTGAAATGCGTGGCCTAAAGTAGTGAGGTTAGGTAAAATCCTCTTAAAGGTGCTATCCATCTATCCACAAATTTGAGTGACAAAGGGCCATTTAGATCTCATCCCTGGCTACAAAATGACACACACTATGATCTACCAGTCTCTAAGCTCCATGTCCAATCTGTGTTGCTACTCGACTTGAAAAGGAGAAAAATTTTTGATACCAACACGGTAGTTCTCTATACTTAGTCATTTTGGGCCCGCTCTCCTTTTTTGGTCCCTTGACATGTGGAATCCACATGCTCATTTGGAAACCCACTCAGGATTTTACCTTTGAAAGATTTTCATTAAGAAAAATGGCACCTTAGTCCTACACTCTTATACTTAACAAATTTTAGGCCCACTCTGTCCCACTTTTTAATTGGACTATGTGGTGAGACCACACGCTTTTTAGTCTCCGCTCTTTTGATTTATCTTTGAAGTAGTGCAGTTTGGACACTTGGAACCTTCCGATAACTCTTAGAATTTTCAACGACCAGTGAAAAATTTGGGGCTTTGGACACGTGAAGGCTTGGTGCCTTTTTGAGTCTCTACTTTTGGATTTAATCTTTGAAGATGTGTCGTTGAGACACTTGGCAGCTTCTGCTGATTCTTCCATTCATAAACAATTTTGGGGCTCGTTCTGAATCATTTGTAGAGCCCGAAGACTTTGAGCCTTCTCCATTTATTTTCCTTCGAGCCTTTGGTTTTCTTCCTTCTTTTTTCTCCTTCCCCGACCCTGCTACTCCATTGTAGAGCCTGTCTGTAACTTGTGTGTTGGATTTGAAGCATGGGCTCATATAACGGAACCATCCATTGAATTTATTTCTACATGGGTCGTGGGTGGTATCATTTTTCTGGGGGGAGAAAAATGAGATCACAATGCCTGAGTGATTTCAAATAAAAAATATTTGCACACATCATACATTTTAATAAACATGAAGAAAACTCAGAGAAACAATTACATGTGAGAAAAATGGGGTTCTATTTGAGTGGCTCATGTCCTCAAACAACATATACACATACATATACATAGATGGATTTTTAAAAATGAAAATCATAAATATAAATCCTTTGCAGACACATTTAGGCATTGGAATACATTTTAGTAGGTCATCTCTGTGCTGAATGAAGTCATCATGAGCCTCTGCTTCAAACACAAATTTGACATCGGCCACGAAACCCGGAGACATACCCATCTCCAGCAGTTCCTAAGTTCCTCACCATGTTCCATTCAGTAATTGGGTGAATTACATTATCATTTTAGGTGAGTTTTCTCTCTTAGAAAGGAAACATCCACCTCTTATGTATGCTTTGTTTTCGAACCCGAGGAGAGCCAAGCTAAGGGGAAATGAGGAATTCTGCTAGAATAACCCTCTTTCATAGGATTCCTGTTCTTGAGAGGAGCAAATTGGGTTCATATAATGGATCATACCTCAGCAATGTCAACCTCAAACATTGTAAGATGCTTCTCTATTTCATTCTATGGTCCAGTTGGGAGTTTCTCTTCCCCATGTTGAGTAAGAAGAAGGATGAGCATTATGATTTCTATGGTCTAATTAAGGGGTTGCTAATAATCATTATTCAATCACAAGTGATGATCATATATAGAAGGGAATTAAAAAATCTAGTGGGATTTCAATTGTCTTGTATCCACCTCATATCTAGGGAGAACTAGGTGAAAATTAAGAACTTGAAAAGAAGGAAATGAAGGGCATTATTCTGAGAGGTGTTTTAAGAAATATGAAAGCATGTCCTCTAGAGAGGAAATATTGGGAGGAGTGGCCCTAGTATATGGTATCCTAAAAAATATAGAATAAGGGTCTCATTTGGCCCATTCAATTGGAAACACTCACCTAAATGGGTGAGTTGACTAGGAAGACAATTCAAGTCAAGAGGTGAATAAGGCATGGAAGTGGGACGATTGATGGAAGGAAAATAGTGGAGGATGTAGGAGGAAGGTAGGTGGTAAGGACGTAACATGGTAACGGAGGTGTAAATAATCATGTCTTTTAAATTAACGTATATAGGAGAAATCATTTCTCCATTAATATCATATCCTCCCAAAAACAATGGATTTGAGATGAAGTTTAATTCAAAATTGATTATCCATGTAAAGTGTGCCAGAAGAGATTTAATTGGCACCCACACAGTTCATAGATGTATCATCAAATTTAATTCTTTGGCCATGAAATATTTTCAAGCATGAAGGAAATAATATATTTAAAGAATATGAGAAAGGATTTATTCATAAAGGTGAAATAACAATGATGAGCCTACGACATATATGAATTAATGCTAATGTGAGGAATTATTTAACAATAATTCCTATGGATCTTAAGAATGTAACATGAAAATGAATAAGTTATAATCGAACTGAATATTCCCTAAAAACCTTCATGGATGAGGATATAAAGAGGCACTTTTATACGGATAAAGGAGGTTCTTAGAAATAAGGAAAAATGACGGGAAGCTCTTGAGGGGAAAATTGAGGGAATTTTCAGATGCACTACCAACTAGGAGACAACACAATTTTCTGATGAACATTTTTTCTGTGTAACTTGACTATTGGGAATATATGTTAAGATGATTACATGCGTATAGTCATTAACAAGATCTGAGAGCATAAATATACGTGTCCCTTGTTTTGCCTAAGTTTAATGGGTTTCACCTAGAAAATTTATGAGGATTTGTGATATTTCATTATTCTTGTCATGAAATGATGTTGAAGATGAGGTGATATGTGTCTTTTGTTATGATTTTGTGTTAATTGTGGTCATAATTAAATTTTTAAAGTATCATATTCCTTCTTGTCTCTTTTCTAGGAAGGGTGTGATCATTTGAAATTTTCTAGGGGTGTGTGAAAGCAACATTTCTAAAACCAATAAAAATATCCCTATTGTCTTAGTAGGATTTGGGTGTATGATTTTGTAAATATTGGTGGTGTAATGACCACTAAATTTTAAACATGAAACCCAAAACCAAACATAGATACCATTATAAAAATTATGGAATATTTTTTTAAAAAGGATGAACGCAACGTGAAGCTAATCCCTAGGTTAACAAAAAATTGTCACAAAATTAATTAAATAATAATATTTAAATAAAATAATTGATTTAATCTACGATTAGGTTTAGCATACTTCATTCAAATGATCCTAAATAAATTTAATACAGTGGTTTCCTAAGGTCATGTAAAATTAAATAATTAAAGTCCAAGTCCAAATAACCCTTTCATTTACACCAAGCTAATTATTTAATTCTCCATGTCACAAAAGTAACAAAAATGAGGGGAAGTTTATTTAATTTAATTCAAGGATATAAATAATAACTAAATTACTTTCAAAACACACTAGTGGCCCCATTAAAAAAGGATACCCATGTGATCAATTGATCACCTCACCTACCCCCACCTAAATTTTGTAGGGGACAATCTTGGCCCTTGGATGAAGCCAATATGGACCATTGGATCTGAGGATTTCAAATCAACCCTAAATATGCTTAAGTAAATATTTTATTCTTTTCTTTACCTCATTTCTCTCATTTCTTTGTTTTGCAGGTTAGAAAAGTATGGGAGAAGAGGAAACCATGGATGAGAAGGTTGCAAGCTTGGGGATGGATATATACTCACCCTAAACCCCATAATATTTTCTTTTTCTTTTTCTATTGTACCCTTTACAATGATTTGTAAATTTCTCATTTTATTTTAAGCGTGATTTACAAAAATACACGTTTTTCATATTTTACATTTGTTCAAAAGATATACATTTTCTACTATGTACCATTTCTTTATTTCAAAAAAACTCTAAATGGAAATATACATACATGTATGTATATAGTTCCAAGACTAAGAATATATAATGTATATGTGTGTCCATATATATACACACTTGTATGTATACATATTATGTATATGTGTGTCTATATATATATATACACACACACACACACACACACTTGTATGTGTATATGTGTGTGTGTGTGTGTGTGTGTGTGTGTGTGTGTAAGTATATTTATGATTAGTATTTTAATTAACAATAAAACCTGAAAATAAATATATTCCTTTACAAATAAAAATAATAATAATAATAAACCCATAAATAAATTTATATCTATGAGTATATATATATATATATAATACTGATCGTATTGGTCAAAACTGCAGCCAAAATATTTTACAGACTGGTGAAGGTTGCATAAAGGGTGCACATATAATAAAACGTGTTGTTTTATTTTTGTATTTTATTTAATACCAAATTTAGTGGGGGTCTCGGCCCCCACCTACCTCAATTAACAACAAACAATGTGGGGGGGAGGGGTCACCGACCCTAACCCCCCATCCCATTAAACAATGGGGTGGGGGTAGGATCAGCGACCCCTCCCCACCACCTTATAAAACCTAAACACTAATGTTGTGAGGCTGCTTACCAACACAAAAACTATATAATTTTTTTTGTTTTATTAAATTTTATTCAATAAAAGGAATTTTCTTCTATAATAGCTATGTTTAAAGTTGGTAATAATAATAATTACTATTAATGTAAATAATAATAATCAAAACAATAATAGTAATTATTATTTTTAATGACTATTTCTTAATAACAATATTAATAGTAATATATTTGCAATAGTAAGACAATTTTGAATTATTTAAAATACATTTTTTTTGTGTTTGAGGAAAATGTTAGACTAATATAAAAATAGAAAAGAATTACAAAATTAAACTTGTATAACTAATTTAACTAAAGTTACTTTGAAGTATGAATTTGTTCATATGAAAGGAGTTTTGTTTTGTTAAATCTATAAAATGTTAAGTTAAATCAACTGTAAGTTTTCTTACACAACTTAGGAGGAAAGGTAATAATAAAAGGAATTGTTACATCCAAACTTATCATTTTAACTAATATTACCTTCAAATAATTTAATAATACATTTATAGTTTAGGTCTTCAATTTACTCTATTAAGGAAAAAAATAACCATTCCATTTCTGAGGAAAGAAAAACTACAAAATGCTTGTTTCTTTCAAAATGGAGTCTAACTACATTTCAATATATTAGGAAAGGAAAATATATCAACTTGGATATGTTGAAACAAACATAAAGTACTAAGGGTATATCCATTTCATCTACATTCAAAGCTTCCTTTCTCCAAAACCATACAAATATTGATAATTTATTTTCACAAGACCAATCACATTTGATATTTTAATTTTCTTAATCCACACTCTTAAAAGAGTTTACAAGATAATTAATTTCCAAGAGATACAAAAACTTTATCAAAATTTGCTACTTTACAATGCATCCACTCAAAGTGGGAAGTATAAAATTGAAATGAATTACGACAAGGTTATTCAAAACAAATTTTAAAGTCCTAAAAATTTATATCCTCTCCACAAAGGTAGCTCTAACTTTAGTTTTCTTCAACTTCCCAAATAAATTACAAAAAAAAGAAGGGGGAGTAGGCAATTATCTCTGCCCAACCTTAAATCCATTATGGGAAGAAGCCATTCCCTTAATTGCCCTCAAGCCCCAACCAAGAAACCATGAGGAAATTTGAACAATAATGAAAACTTTAACAAGGTTGCTTCACAACAACACATACAAGACAATCAACTAACACATGAAAAAATACTTCACAAGATTACAATTTTACAACAAAAAAAAGATTTGAGGATCAAACCAAATAGAGAAATTTTTGTGGGAGACCACCTCTTTATGCCTCCCAAGTGAAGTGGAGGTATTACCCTAAGCCTCCAAGTGCACTAAATAATCACACAAATCCTTATCTCTCCCCCGACAACATGCAACAAATCCATGAATCCCTTTTCTCTCCCCATAGGTAAGACTCCCATTCTCACTCCCACAAATTTGCATGCCTCACATAAACTCCCTTTTCCCTCCCCAATGGTCCTATAATCCCTTCTCACACACCCAACTAAGGCCAACTACTTAACCAACCCATACAAACACCATCATAAGACAAAAATACTTTTAACAAGCACAAAATTGGTTACAACAAACAAAGTAGCATAATAATAAAATGGTAGAGAGCCTACCTCTCCATCAAGATCCAAGAAAAAGCTTCACAAGCCTCTTCAAATCCACGCCAAGCAATTTCTAAGCACTCCAAAAGCTCCAAAATCCAAAATTGTACAAGAAACAAACTGAGCAAGTAACCCCCATTCCAACCAAAAATCACCAATAAATAGAAATAGAATGTGAGGATGATGAGGTGGCTCCATGAAGGATTCCACTTCATCATTATCCATCCCCACACTCAATTAAACACACCAAGACTAAGAAATATCAATGTACAAGCAAGGACTATGACAACCCACATGGCTCAAAACTTGCACACCATGCTTTCAAGGAACATAATAAACTGGGTTAGGAGGAAAGTGCAACAATTTTACTTCTCTAACACTAAAAAATGGACAAAGAACTCAAAATTAAGCTTCTTAACCCATAGGTAAGGTTGTTGGATCAAATTAGGAGGCATGGGACAAATCTTTCTTGTCCCACAAGTCTCCAAAAGTGCCCCCAAGTCAAAATCCTAATTTTGAACTTCAGGTAGACTAAAACACTCCTAAATGAACTTAATTTTACTTACATAAGGACTACAAGATCTCATCATAACTATTTGTCGCATCTCTAAGTTGGTTAAACAAAACAAGAAGGGTTAAGTCTAATAAATACACATTTACACATGCTAATAAAGTGACAAAATTTTCAAATTTTAAATACAGAATTCATAAAATAAAACACATACACAAATTAAAGAAAGGGAAACAATTCACCCCATGGCCACACATGTGAAGTCACCCCCCATAGGATACTTCCAAACAAGACATCCAAATCACACACAAAATAACATTACAAAAGTTGTCAAATTTGGCCTCGTTGCTCAACGTCCGACATCCTTTTGTGGTTTTTCCCCTATCCCCTTTGAGTTTTGTGATAAAAGTTCTCCACACAACAAATAAATCTTTGGCCTTTTGGTTGTATTAATAACATTGATAAAATATGCATATAAAATTAATGTTCATCATTCAACATTCAACAATTCTATTTTCCATCAATATTTCAAACTCTAAACATAACCTCCCAAGACATGATGTGTCAGTAAGAACTCCATATCATGAAAATAAACATATATCAACTATCTAACATCACTATCTATTGCATCATACTAAAACATAACATCATAGTGTTAATAATCCACATATCAGTATAATCTGTCATCTACTAATCAATGTATCATAATCAAATGTCTAAACATGAGTCCAATAGTCTTAATATCAAGATAGAACATCATCAAAGAGGAATGGGCACTACAGGGGGTCCCTTGATCAAGAATATTCAACATGATTTACACGGGAAAATCTAGCCTTATGTCTACTAACATGGATTGTTAGAAATTTATATGTTGGATTTCTTGGAGCTTTCCCCACAAAACATTCCCCTGAAAAAAGGCTTAGTCATTGATTCACTCGCATTCATGTTATAACAAAACATACAATAGTTGACATTTTTTTTCTGAATTTCCACAATTACCTTTGAATCTTTTCCCCTTCTCCCCATTATTTAGTTCAAGTTGCTCATATCCTTGGTAAATCTTAACAACCTTTGGAAAACATTTTATCACACTGCACAGATCTTAGAATGTCTATTCATAGTTTACACACCCGCGTGGGAGAGCACATTCTCAATGCCTACACCTTACATGTTATCACCCTCGATCCAAGATCCCAATCGTCGACCTGAAAAAAATTTATATAAACCCTTGAGATAAATGTTTTGATCATACTAACACTACCATTAGTGGTCTATATCAGGTCTTTAGGTGCTTACAGTGCTTAAATGACCACTCTTTTGAGAAAGTGTTACATTCGATCGCTATGCCTAACCCCAATCATTTACTCTAATGGATTTGGGATATCATTCTGATATCCACCCATGCCCTATTCTCCCTTGACCGCATTTCGAGTCCTCTCACCATGACTAAGGAAGATTAAAAAACAACAGGGATATCATCCACACCATTTATTTGTAGGGGTTGACAGGAGAGTAGAGGAAAACCCCACGTGTGGCTACCAAATGATGTTTCACATGGGTTAGAACTCATTGCCCCATCTTCCTACACATTATTTCCTTATTCCTCTTCCCCAGGGGGTAAATACGGGAGCTAAAAGAAGACTTGGAGGGTGTTTTGGAGATCTTTTGGAGGTCTTTTATTTTATTTGGAGGATATATTACTTTTGGAGGAGTGACCAAATGTGGGCATGTTGTTCCCACTTTTGGTGGGAGGATTCTCTTCTTTTATTTTGTCATTCTTGTAAAATTTGTTTTAGTGGGAATATTGTAATATAATCTCCTCTTGTACAAATTTGGGAAAGTCTATTTTTTGGAATGTGGAAGATGGAGTTTTTCATGTATTGTTTTGTTGGATTTGAATAAGTAAATACTTATAGCTTTTTTAATCCCATATAATATGTGATATAGCTCTTACCTTGTAAAAAATTATATGAATGAAATGAAATAGAGTTAGTGAGAAATGATTTTCTTATGTTTTTTTAAATTGTATGTAATCATGTTTAAAAAAAGGAAATAAGCTAAATTTAGTGTATAGTCTTCAACACTTCCACACATGAAAACAAACTCATAAACATCAAAATATCCCACTTGGAGACTAGTTTTACTATAGGCAAGCTTCTCAACCCTTCACTGTCATCCGTGAAGACCAAACAAAGCTGAAAAAAACTTCAATTTCTCCCTGGTGACCACCTCGGTCATCATCTCTGTAGGATTATAACTATTCTGAATCTTATCCTACTTAAAATTTTCTTCCTCCAATGTTGTCCTAATGAAATTGTACCTTAGCTGGATATGCTTCGTCCTATAGTAGAAATCACAACTCTTAGCTAGGTGTATGATACTCTTACTATCAATATGAAGCTTCCCTTCCTCCTTCTTATGCCCAAACTCCTTAATCAAGTGTTATAACCAAATCATCTCTTTTCTTACCTCTATGGAAACAACATAATCAGTCTCTGTGGTTGAAAAATCCACAAGATTTTGTAGTTGTCAAATCTAGTTTACTGTTGTTCCACCTATAGTGATAATATAGCCTATTGTTCTCCTCCTATTGTCTACATATCAAGAAATTTCAAAATATAGATAATAAGGAAAACTAATGTTTGCTCCACTATAGCACAAAAATGTGCCCATGGTCCCTCTCAAGTACCGAAGGATTCACTTACTGTCTCTCAGTGATCTCTACCTAGATCACTCTTAAATATAATCATTTCTCCCACTTCATGGGAAATATCAAGCCTATTAAACACCCATGGCATACATAAAAATACCAACCTCTTACGATTAAAGTACTTTGGACATCTAGTTTCTCTCATACTCTGTCTTGGGACACACCGCCTTTGATATCTTGAAATGTCTTTCCAAAGGATTCCAAACCGGTTAAACATCCTACATATCAAACCTCTCTAGGAAAATATTAATGTAATATTCCTAAGATAAACTCAACTTTTGTTCCTTCCTATCCCTAGATATCCTCATACCAAGCATTTGTTTAGCTTCCCCCAAATCCTTCATATCAAAAGAGTCAATTAAGTTTTTCTTGAGTACTTTTATTTCATACATTTTTTTTCCTACAAACAACATGTCATCCACATACATGCAAAGAATAATGTAACTGTCATCCTAATATGGTATTCAATATAACCTTTATCCATCATGAAGTAATAAAATTTCTTATACCATTGGCGTGGAGCTTATTTCAAACCATACAAGTTATTCTTCAATTTTCACAACATATGCTCTTTAACTTTGACCTCATAGCCATATAGCTGCTACATATATAGATCCCAATCCAAATCACCATGGAGGAATGCAATATTTACGTCGAGCTGATCTAATTATAAGTATTTTTCTTCCACTGTTGTAAGAACTATTCTAATAGCAGTAATTTTTACTATAGAGAAAAAATATCATCAAAATCTATACCTTTATTAAGTGCAAACCTGTTGACCACCAGATGGGCCTTATATCTTTAACTCTCTTTAACCATCTTCCACCTTATCTGTCTTTACTTCTCTACACCCACTTATTCTGCAATGCTCTTTTACCTTTATGTAGCTTCACCAAATCTTCATTCTAGTTCTCCATGAGATACTAATGCTCCTCATTCATGGCTTGCTCCCACTTATTCATGTTATATACGTACATTACTTTAACAAATATCTCTAGCTCTCTAGTTTCAGTGAGTAATAAATAATAAAGAGAAATAGAAAAATGTTCAGGTGCTCTTCTTTCCTTATAAGACCTCCTCAAAATAGTAGTTTGTGGTTCTTGTTGAGTAGGTTCCTCAACTTATTCATGTGTTTCTTTCCAATCAAGAGGATCCTCAACCACTACACATTTTTTTTCTTTGATTTATTACATATTTTCCTGTAACTATTTCTTATACATAAATTTCTCATTAAAGAACACATCCCTAGATCATTTTTTTTCTTGTCCTTAATCCAACATTTATATCCAAAGTCATCTAAACCATAGCAAATGAAAGTGATTTTTTTTACTTAGCTTCTAACTTGGTCCTTTCATCCTTGTCAATATGGAAAAACAAATCACATCCAAAAACTCTAAGAAATGAGTAATAAATTTTCTTTCCATACCAAGCCTCGTCAAGTATGCCTCCATCTAAGGCACTTCAGGGTCCTCTATTTATCATGTACACAGTCATGTTCATAGCTTCTAAAAAAAAGAAAGAGGGATTCCCACATGTAACCTCATGTTAATTATATGAAATTTATAGTTTATATATTTAAAAAAATAGTATCAATTACATTAAATAATAGAATAATGCAATAAGAGACAATGTGGTAGAGAACAAAATATAACAAAAACACTTGTATTATTATTCAATATCATGGAGCTTGTAGCAATTACATTGTGAGAGAGCTTACAATAGAAAGGATATTGATATCCTTAATACAAGGATTAAAATCCAATATTTAATCCCACAATATCCTCTCTTATCTCTCCTAGAATCACTCCTGAATCCATAAATCTCTCACACAACTCTCAAATAGTTATGTGAGTTGTTTATTCAAAAAACTCACAACTAATACAATATACTATATTATTAATAATGAGTTATTTTATGAATCATATTAATAATATTACAAGCTTTATTTTTCACACACAAATATGATATTAATATAAAAATATTAATATCTTCTTAAAACACTAACTTACTAATGTAATTTATGAATATTACATTTAACTATTACAAAACAATGATGTGAGCACTAATCCAAAGATTATTCCTAACATTCCACCCCTTAGTACTAACATGGATGATTTTTTTCAAGTACCTACTCATGATACGATGGTTTTCAGAGAGTACCATCAACTCCAACATTTTTTCTAGTTGAACCATTAATCACTATGTATGTGGTTTTCTAGTGGACCACGAACCACTCCATAACAACGTACAAATTTCCCCACCCCCATATTTACATTGAAGGGAATATACAAGAAATAAAACTCACACACGAGAAATTTTATTACAAGAGAAAACAAGAATAAATCATATTTTCTTACTATATCACAGAATGAAAATAAAAACACAGTAAAAATAAATGACACAAGTTCATTTTGTGGGACTATCACTTGTGGCTTACAAGAGGTCACTTATTAACCTCCTTCCTCTGTTTCCTCCTTCCTCCATCATATGTTGCTTTAGTTACTCAGAAAATTTAATCATGAAGCTCAAAAATCCACCCATAAAGTGGAAATCATGTACAAGATAAAATGTGTCCAATTAAAAACTTACATAAATGTATTATGCACCACTTTTTTGTTTCAGATCCCTATTTTTATTTCAAAATTTATCTTAAAATAGAAACTGGATTTTAAAAAAAAAAAAAAATAGATTTTTCCATCTATTAACCAAATAAACCCAATAAATTTTGTAATATTTGTAATATGAGTTTTCTAGATACAATCAATCTATTAAACATTTATTTTAAAAACAACAAAAAAATTTCACTCATCTTACATAGACATTCATTCATAGATACAAGAAAATTCTAAAGCTGATGTAAACTATAATATTATGCATATTGTTCTGATTTTCCAGAAGAAAAAATTGAGATATCAATGGGATGTCATATGAGTAAATTGTGTTATTTTTACTATGATGTGTCTGCTGGAAAATTTTCTCACATGATTCCTTCAACCATCTTCTTCTTCTTCTACACTTGAAGAAGGAAACCTGCTCTGATACGAAATGATATGAAATTTATAGTTGATCTAATCTAAAATATCAGTAATTTCATTAAATAATAGAAAAATGCAATAAGATACAATGTTATAGAGAACAATATATGACAAAAACACTCTTATTATTATTCAATATCATGGAGATTGTAGCAATCACATTGTGAGAGAGATTACAATATAAACAATATTGATATCCTTAACACAAGGATTCAACTCCAATACTTAATCCCATAATATCCTATCTTATCTCTCCTATAATAACTCCCAAACCCATAAATCTCTCACACAACTCTCAAATAGTTACGTGAGTTTTTTATTCAAAAAACTCACAACTAATACAATATACTCTATTATTAATAATGAGTTTTTTATGAATCATATTAATAATAGTACAATATTTATTTTTCACACACAAACATTATATTAATATGAAAATATTAGTATCTTACTAACACACTAACTAATTTAATATATGAATATTACATTTAACCATTATAAACAATGATGTGATCACTAATCCAAAGATTATTCCTAACTCCAAAAATGTTGCATTATTGTCATGTTCATCCTTTTTGACACTCCATTATCATGTGGAGTTCGTAGAACCTTATTTTTTCCTGTGTATTCCATCCTTAGAACAATAATCATCAAAATCATTGCTGCCATACTCCCCTCCATTATCTGACCTAACACATTTTAGATTAAGACTTGTTTCATTCTCTACAAAGCCTTTCCATTTAAAAAAAGTTTTAAATAAATCAAATTTATTTATAATACAATATACCAATTTTTTTCTTGTTGCATCATCAATAAAAGTAACAAAATAATTTGAACCCATAAGAGATGATAACTGAGCCGACCTCCACACACTAGAATGTACCAGCTCCAACTTAATATCTTTCTTCATAGATCTAACCTTGAGATACTTCACTTGATTTTGTTTCCCAAATACACAGTTCTCACAAAAATCCAAACTTGTTTCTTTAAATCCGGGAAAATTATTCTTTATGATCTGAATGCCCTTATTTGTAATGCTCACTCCTCTTTAGCTCTGTGTGAACCACATTATCGATTTTAAATTGATTATAATCTTAAACCTTGATGTTGTATTCTAGTTATAATACTAATAAGATGTGCAAGACATCGTGATTACTATTGTGTTTTGATTATAATTTTGACTATATGGTTATATTGTGGACCTTAATGGGAATTTAAGGACATGATGATGATGATCTAGAATAGTTTCCTTGTTGTGGACTGATTGCTATGTCATTACTATTGTTTGTATTATTTTGGCTCTGGTCACTCTTTATTGGATCCTTAGACCTTGATATTGTAATAGAGATTAGAAATTTACATATGGACATTGATACAATAGTTTTACTTATTGGATAGATAGTACAAACATGTTAGACTTGTGACATGATGTGACTATTATGGTAAGTTTATATGCTTGATTCCTATATTAGTATTCCATGATTTAACTGTTACTACTGTATGGATGTATTGGACGTGAATTACAGATATTTCTGGATGATTATGGATGTTGTGATCTCAGTGAAAATTGATGGATTGTTCTAATCAAAATGTTAGAAAATTAAACAATTGGTGAATTACTTGATTCTAACAATGGTTTAATTATGATATTCAATGATGTAAAATTGTTATCTATACATGCATGTGTTTTTTTATTTTGACGTCATTAATATGGCCATGAGGCCAGAAAGGTATTGTTAGATTTTATAGGAAATTATAGGACAAAAAACTACGGGGGATAGGATACCAACAACGAAGGAAGATGGGGTATTAATAGTAGGTCACCATGGCAACTCATGTATTCATATGTTATGTATTGTTGTTGAATTTTTTGACGTCCCCATTGGGGTTGACCTCAATAGTGACCTTGGGTAAGTTTTTGATTTGTTCTTGTTGATTTTATTAATTGTGAGTATTGTATTTTATTAGTATGTGGAGTCACCTTATTATTATTGTTTAACACCCCCCTCTTAAGTTAATTAAAAGTGTTTAACTAGTGTTAATTAGGATGTGACAAAGGGGGGGTGTAAATGTGATTTGGTATCTTTAATGTTTGTTCGATGAGAATGAATTTAATTTGTTTGTGAGTAGTTTATACTCTATCTCTTAAGTGAAATTCTGATTTTGACCTTCTAGGCCATTTTGGTGACTTGTGGGATAAGTTAATCTTGTACCACACCTCTTATATTGACCCACCCACCTAGTCTATGATGTGAGGGACTTATTTTAGATCGTATTTTGTGTTTTAATGAAGGAAAAGGGAAATTCATTGCAATTTTCTTACATTTGTAAATAATTATTGTCCTTAGGGGTGTGGGTTGGGTTGAGTGTGTAAGAGGGTGGTATTTTCCCCAGCCACCAATTTATTATGCTTTGGGGTGTGGGTTTAACCTTGGTGATGTGGGATGGAGAATAAATGATGTGGCATCCTACATGGAGCCACATCATCTCCATCTCCATATTTTCTATTTATTTCATTTGGTGTGAAGATTTGGGGGTTGCTTTTTTCTGGGGGAATGCTTGCAAATTTTGGGAGAGATTGCTTGAGAATGGAGGTTATAGTGGATCATGGTTTGCTTATGATTTTTGAAGGGTTGGATCTTGTTTTGTATTTATACTCTTCATTTGAAAGGTAGATCTTCACCTTTGTTCTTACCTTGCTATTTTGTTGTGCTCTTATGTGTAGATGTTGATTGTTACATTGATTATGCTTTTTGGAAATATAGTTGTTTCTTTAGTTGTGGGAGAAATTGAAATGGGGGTAAAAAATTGAGGGAGGCATAAGAGAAATGTAATGGGTATATTTTAGGAGGGATTTGGGTTGGGATGTCTAGCTTGTTGATAAATATGAATTGTGTTGATCTTATTTTTTTTAGGGAGGCATAAGAGTGTGTTGATTTCTCAAGGGAGACATAAGAGTGGTGTATCTTTTTGGAGGGAGGCATAAGAGTGTAGTGTGTATTGTGATGGATTTTTAGGAAGCTCATAGGTGGACACCCAAACCCTTAGGAGGCATACGAAAAGCCCCCATGTTCCTTTATCCTCCATGGCTTTAGCATGAAGCCTTTGTGTTTTGAGATTTTTTTGGTTTGTTTTATAGAAGTTGGTATTGTGTTTTTCATTTTTGTTATTGATTGAATGTGTATGTGGAAGCCATTTTTGAGTTGTCATGGTTGCATAATAGCCCTCATTACTTCCTTGTTGGGGCTCGGGGGCTAATGGGGAAGAAGACTTCTCTCCCTCGTTGGATATTTTGGTTGGGTGTGTTGGTGCTCAAAATAGTATTGCCCCATTTTTCCATTTAAAATTTATCAATTTATGGCCTCTGCCATATTTTATGTCCCCATATTTTTCTTGAGAAGTCTTTTCCTTCCTTTTGTTACCATAATCAATTCATTCCTAGGTCGAGGATAACATATGAATCTATGGTTGTTTCCTTGTTTCTCTGATTTTCTAGAAATGTTCAATAATTTGGGTTTCCCATTCTTTGTTCATCTAAAACTCAGGCTCTCCTTTTATTTCCACTTTCCACAGTTAGGATTTTTAGTCCTTGTCATTTTTCCCTAAATACATGAGGAAAAATGAATGGATGTAGCTCGGAGGAATGTATTTGAGCCTTGTAACATTTCTAAATTCTTTGTGCTTGGCGAAAATTTCATCTCCAAGCTCAAATGGTCATTTTTCTACATTTTACGATTTGACGGGAATTTCTCCTGGTCTAATTTACATCCTTACATCAATAAGAAACATGGCTTCTTTTGGTTGGTCAGGGGATGATGGGAAAATGCTTTAACTTATCACTTTTTCTTTTTTTTCAGTAAAAAGGCAAATTTGGTCTCGTAGCTTTACTCAATTCTGATTGGTTCTTTGGGCACTTACGTGGCTTCTTGTAATTGGATGGGGTGTGGAAGGTTTTTTTTTTGAACTTTTCCTTTTTTGCTACTTTGGAAAAAAATTTAAACCCACCCCGCAGCCCTAATAGGCTTAGATTAAAGTGAATTTTCAATGGCAGGGAAAAATTCTTACTTTGACCACGTAGAAGGACATGTGGCAAGGTTAAAGGTGGATATGTGGGCCTTCGGAGGTAATTTGGATTTTTTCCCTTTTGGAAAAATAAAGTAAAATTCTAAAACGGAAGCGCACCCCCGCTTAGTCATTTTGAAGCCTTGAGGTTTTTGAAGTTGTGCCATGACGACACTTGGAGGTCTCCACCGGGTCTTCTTTACTTAGAATTTTCAGTAACTTTCTAAAGGGCCCCAGAAATGTGGTGAGCCCGCGCTTATTCAAGGTATCAGCTTTTGGGGACCATCTAAAGATGAGGCAATATGACACATGGAAGTTTGAAAAGTCAAAAGGGAGGGAAGTGAACCATCGGAGGAAACTTTGATTTTTTGCCTCTTGTCACCAAAAGGATTAAAGCATCAAAATGGAATGTAGACGCGCCAGAGAATAATCATTTTTTCCTCAGCCAATGACAGAGGTGCGGAGTTTCGGGGGAAATTTGAATTTTTTTCCTTTTGTGGAGAAAAGAGTTAAAACTGTAAAATGAAGCATGGTTTGGCTTGGACCCACATCAAAGACTTTAAGTGGAAAGGCAGAGCTGCAAGGGAAACTTGGAAAATTTTCCTTTTTCAAAAATAGAGGTGAAATAGTAGAATTTGGCTGTGGTTTCTCTTAGACCCACCTTAGGACACGTGTTAGGCTCATTTCTCAAGGGTGGAGGTGTGGAGCAAAATGTAAAAAAAATTCATTTTTCCAAAATTTGTAAAAGGAAAAAGGTAACCCACAAGCCCGTTTTAAAGTGGATCTCCCATGTGGATGGTCCAAATTCAAAATAGAAATCAATGGAAGTTGTACATCTGTATCTGATTTTTTCACCATTTTCACTCAAGAGCTCTTGGAGATGCAAGTCTTCACAATTTCTCGATATTTCTTACACGCCAAAAAGGATATTGGAGTAAATTTTATATCTAAGTTTGGTGGAGGAAGATATGTGGATGTCTTTTTCCATTAAGATGAGATCTAACCTTTGTGCTCGATCTGATCTTTAGTTTTTCTTCCCGAGCATGTAAAGAACCAAATTTGATAGATTAGGGGCTTAAGTGGTTGGAAAGTAAAGGGAAAAGTGATCTACTAGAAGGAGTTGAATGTGGGAGATATTTGAAGAAATCCACCCCTTGAGCACCTAACAACTTTTTACAGATCTGATTCTGGGAATCACGATTGGAATCATGGTGAGCATTGGTGCATTCAATGTTTGGATATTTTTCAGCGGGAAAAGGATCTACTATAAAATGTTAGAAATAGGCATGAATTTTCCATAAAAAAGGTTGGAGTGTTAGAGGTCAGAACTGATTTTATAAGAAAATTCTTGAGAAACTATCTGAAGAAACCTATTTATCTCTTTTGTGTTAAATTTGATTATGTCATGGTGGTTACGAGTGTACAACCATTGAAAATATTTGAAATTTTTCAAGAAAATTTCCCTTGCTAATAAATTTAATCAAACTTGAGTTAATCTATGTTATTTTTGGGAAAAATTTGTGTTTTATTTGTTTCTGAATGTCTGCAAGTAGTTTTTTCTTATTCCCATTGCATTCTTACATTTAAATCTATGTGAATCACAAAAGATCTTATCTTTGTGATAGTTTGGTGTCATTTGCAATTTCATTTATGAGAAGAGCTTTCATTTTAAAGTGAAATAAACAAATTTAAAATCATTGTGACTCTTAGCATGACTATAAAATTGTTTGTTAGCCTTCGACGGTATCTTAGGCATGACGAATCATATATTGATAATGTTCAGTTAAGTTTTCCAATTTTAGCCTTCATTTTGGATCCTTGAATTTTGTGTGAAAAGTGCTAATTTGGGCCTCCATTGAAGCACTTATTGTGGTTAAAGGAACATCTTAGCTACTCTGAAGCATTTTGTTGTTCGAGCTCTTCATTTTGTAAAAGTTCTCAAATATTTGTTATAATTAACTTTGTCGGGCTTCACCTCCCACCCAAAATCATTTAAAAAAAACTAATCCTACCCATAATACCCTTGTTTATCCTTTGTGTATACAGATGCACAATTTCTATTACCAAAACATGCAGAAACACTCAGGTTTTCATTGTCTTTAGTGGCTTGAACCTTTCTTAGAAAATATGTCCATTATCCAGAGTGATAACTCATGAGAGTAAGGTTTTGTTATATTGATCATATTTTCTTCAAGGTCTTCTTAAACACTTCACAAGGAAAAAATTCCCCATATCCTCAATAAACAGTAGGCTACAAAAGGGTTATCTCACCTTGGTTGAAAGGCACAACCATAAAGTAGTGAGGATAGATTAAATTCTTTTCAGGGTGTTATCCATTTCTCCACATCTGAGTGATAGAGGGCCAGTTAGATCCCATCCCCAGCTACAAAATGACTCTCTATGATATATTTGTCTCTAAGCCTCCTGCCAAACTTGTGATGTTGCTCATACTTTGAAGGAGAATCAATTTAGGTACTGACACCGTACTAGCACCTTTGCCAGGGACATAGTGATTGCAGGTCATGTTCAGACCCTTGTAAACACTTATTATATGCTCAAAGTGCTAATACATCTTTTCAGGCATCATCCTATGTTCAAGATTGTAAGAAGTGTTTAAAGTTACAAGTGTTATGTTCAATATTTCCATTTTATATAGTTATTGCACTAAGTTTCATTGATATATTTTGGTAAACAAAAGTTAGATGTTTCCGTTTCCGGTTTCTAGTATTGACAGACGTTTGGAAAATCATATTTTATTGCATGTACACAAGTAAGGTTGAAATCCTTAGTGGTAACTCCTTGTTGATCGGATTATTGATAAATACTAGTGTCTTAACCTCTGTCAAGTGAGTTTTGTAATAATATTTGCAAATCTAGAAGGAAGAAGATATTTCTTTCCTAGAGATCCTTTTAGGACATTATTTCCAAAGCTAGGAAAAAACAATGTTAGAAGTAAGAAAATCCTGGAGAGTTGTTTGGAGGATCAGCAGAAAAGAAAAGGGATCTCCATTGATGAAAGTGATCGACCTATCATTGAATATTGTTATTCAAGTTATTCTAAATCAGGTAGCCTCTTTGTGGAATGAATTCTCCAACTGGAGAGGGGCCT
Organism: Taxus chinensis; assembly: GCA_019776745.2. NCBI lineage: Eukaryota > Viridiplantae > Streptophyta > Pinopsida > Cupressales > Taxaceae > Taxus > Taxus chinensis. The sequence goes on from CM034149.1 coordinate 806,515,024, forward strand.
TCATTTGATTTTGAAAAATTTTATTCTCATTTTACCCCTGTCTTTTCAGAAGTTGATAGGGTTTTCCAAGAAACAAGGCTTTTAGGGGATATGCATTTTGGAAGTTGTACTCTGTGCTCCAAAAACCCTCTATCCCTTGTCAATTTGTCTCCCCTCTAGGGTCACCTCCTCACAATAACATGGCCCTACCTCACCCAAACCTCCTTTTGTTGTAAATACCTTTGGTCCTATAAATTTTATAGGGATAGTTGGTTATCCAAATGCAGTTCCCCATGATGTAAGAAATACATTACCAAACTTCCAAGGAAACAATGCTACAACTGGTGATCAATATTTATATATTTTTATGAATATGATGGAAGAATTTGAGATTGAACATGAAGATGTATATATAAAGTTGTTTATCCATACTTTGAAAGAGGATGCAAGGTACTGGTATAAAGTTTTTCCAGATAATTCCATTGATTCTTGGACATAGATGAACAATACATTTAGATTTCAGTATCGTGATAGAATAAATCCTAGGTTTCTTTTATCAGAATTTGAAAACATCGAAAATAATCCTAATGAGTCAGTACATGATTTCAACAAAAGGTTTAACAATACCTTGAGGAGATTTCCTATTAGCTTAAGGGCATTTGACGAGTCATGTTTGATCAAATATTCAGATGCATTTGATAAAAAGGATGCTTACTAGTTGAGGGACAAGAACCCTAGCAATTTGAGGCAGGTCTTCACCATGGCTCTGTAAATAGAGAACAATATAAAGGAAATTGGAAAGCCTCCAAAAAGGGAGGGTGTAAAACTAATTAACCTGGAAAATCCTCAAACAAGTAAGGCTACTTATTTGGAGGAGGTTGTGAAAAATTTGGTAGGGGCTGTCAAAGAAATATCATACAAATCAGCCCAGGTAGAAAAGGCAATTGGGTAGAGTTCACAATGTCAGCACAAGCAACAAGGCCAAGACAGGTATAAAAATCACCAAAGATATGATGAAAGGGGCAAGGGACTTGTTGGATTTGGAAATAGATAGTCCCAAGCTAGGGAAAACAAAATGGTACCTGATCCTTTGGCTGCCAGAGTTTTTATGGAAGAGACATATGTCATTGATTTGTGCGACAAATGTTTCATGCCCCATGCTCCATGTGAGGAAGATAAGAAAGAAGAAGAAGAAGAAGCTGATGATGATGTCTGCATGATGGGTTATTCCACGAGCTCACAACAAGGGGCAACTTTGACTGAAGTGATAATTACTAGAACTATTGTTGATTTTTGGGACTGCATCCACTGGGTACCTATTCTTCTCCCTCTCATACTTTAGAAGTAGATGATGTACAAGATTTTGAACTTCCCAATAATGAATTTGAATATCTAAGAGATTTAATGATAAAAAATGTATGATGGAGGAATCCCATATGAGGAGGATAGGTAGTTGTTGATGAATGTTTTTGTGGCTCAAGAAAAGAATACAACACAAGAAGTAGGGTTGTCAAAGATATAGGGCCTCAGGCCAAGCCAAAAACTCCATTGCTTTCAAATATTCCTAAAGATTATCGTAAGAAAGATGCATAGGAAAAAAGCCTTACTATTCTAAACAAAAATCATACCCCTCCTCATGCCCAAGCTGTCAAATTTTTTGTGCCATATAATGAGTGTGTTAGCCTTCCCTCCAATGCTTCCTTTCCAAAGTTTACCCCTTATGATATTACTGAAGTCTTAAGTCAGATCAAAATCTTAGTTCTAATTTTTGAGTTTCCTAGGATTCTTGAGCACAAGAAAAGGGTTTTTAAATATTTGGGGCTGAAAGAGGAGAAGACTGCCTTGGGTAGAAATATAAACATTGCAGAAAATACCCCATTCATTGAGGAGTTAGAAACACCACCAGTGTTGGAGGAACTAGGTGAACCACCTGATGTTTATTTGGGGACATTCTTGGTGGACTCTCAGCTAAATGTGGATCCATTCTTCACCACTTTAATCAGTAAGGATAGGCTACTCAACAACTTGTTTGACTCAGGGGCACCATGCAATGTTATACCTCTGGAAGTTATGAATGAACTGAACATCAAGGTAACAACAACATATGGGAAATGTAGTGCCATGGTTTCCAGAGAGGTGTTAGTGGTGGGATGTGTGAAATATCTGGTGGTGCACCTTACAACTTACCCAGGTAAAAACCTAAAGCTTGATGTTGTAATCGTTTACTACCCAGCCAAGTGGGGTATGTTGTTATCTAGAAAATGGGCTGTAAGTTTTGGTGGGAGTGTTCAAATGGACATGTCCTATGCTAACATCTTAATGGAGGGAAGCCTTGTAAGTTTGTATTGAGAAAAGAAGATGTTGCACCTTATTGAAGATCCCAACAATGACTCCTATGAAGTATTGTACACAAGTGATGATGTTGATAACTTCATAGGATATTCTAATGGAAAAGAGAACAAGATTGAAGATTTCAAGTGTTTTGAATAGGTAGGCTCTCCTTGGAATCTATTTTTTGATGGAGCTTGCTCCAATTTTGGGAATGGTGATGGTGTTGTTCTGATCTCTCCAAGTGAGGACAACTTTGTCTTTTCATTAAAATTCAACTTTGAGTGTGCTAATAACATTGCTGAGTGTGAGACACTATTATTAGGACTAAGGATTGCTTGGAAATATGGTGTTAATGACATCATTGTCAAAGGAGATTTAGAATTAATTATCAAGCAAGTCAGAAAACTTTATGCCACAAATAATTAGCAAATGAAACAATACAAGCATGATATTTGGGATTTCATTGAGATGTTTGATTCATTCAATATTGTGCATCATGATAGGAAGTTTAATGATGTGGAAGACAAGCTTGTTGTGTTAAGATCTGGTTTTATAATTGTGTAGTGTCCTCATATTGTGAATATGATGTTGAAATATTGACAAGGCCATCTGTCCCTAAGAACATTAAGCATTGGAAAGTTTTTTATGATGATGTTCAGGTCAGAATATTTCTATAGAATAAAGAGGAGTTTTATGATCAAAATATTGACAAGGAGCCAATGGTGTGTGTATCAGAGGGAAAAGAAACCTTGTTTGGCAAATGCATCATCCAACTAAAGAATAATACCATTCCTAGAGGGTTGGTTGCTCTTGAATCCAAATTTGATAATGTTGATCACATTATTGATAGATGCATAATAGCCTCAAGGGATATTGAGGAGCATGACCTTGGCAAAAAGGAGAAACTAAGGAAGATTTGGTAGGAAGCAATCTCAACAAGGAGGAAAAATAGTTCTATGTCCAATTGCTAAAAAAATATCAATATTACATGGCTTGGACTTATTATGAACTAAAGGCATACAGAGAGGATTTGTTTCAACATAAGATTCCCTTGGAATCTAATACAAAACCATTCAGGTTGAAACAGAGAGCAATAAATCCGCTCTTATCTCTCAAAATGCAAAAAGAAATGAAGAAACTGAGAGATAGAGGGATTATTTAGTCCAAAAGGTATTCTTCCTGGGTTGCAAATCTAGTACCAATAAGAAAGAAGAATGGTGACATCAGGCTATGTGTGGATTTTAGATATTTGAATAGAGCATCAATGAAGGATAATTATCCTTTACCAAACATGGAAAACATGCTGCAACTACTTACTAGTTTTGAGTTACTTTCTACCTTGGGTGGTTTCTTTGGTTGTAACCACGCTGTGGTGAAGGAATCATAAATAATTAAAATATCCTTTACCACTCCTTGGGGGACTTATGTGTATGTCATGATGCCCTTTTCTCTGATGAATGTTGGACCAACCTTTCAAAGAGAAATGGATGTTACTTTTGTTGGTTACATAAATGATTTTATTGTTGTTTACCAGGATGATGTGAATGTGTTCTCCAGAAAGTGAGGTGATCACTTGCTACACTTTGAAAAGATGCTAACAAGATGTAAAGAGTATGATATTTCACTCAATCCAAAGAAGTTCCACTTTGGAGTGTAGAAGGAAAATTTGCTTGGTCACATCATGTCACAAGAGGGAGTAATGATTGATCCATAAAGGGTAGAGGCCATCAACAAGGTCCCAATTCCAAGAACCAAGAAATGAATTCAGTTCTTCTTTGGGTAGATAAAATTCATCATAAGGTTCATAGAAAACTTTCCTGAGTTGACCATTCCAATTACTTCCATGCTAAAGAAGGACCATGTCATCAAATGGGAGGAGGATGCCATTGAAGATTTCAATGTGATCAAGGAGGCATTAAAGCATGCCACCATTTTAGCAGCTTCAAATAATAATATGCCTTTCAAATAGTTTTATTTTGCTTTATAAAACACTATTGTATCTATCCTATTGTATAAGGATGGTGAAGGGGCTGAGAAGAAAATTACCATTTTTAGTAAGGCATTGCATGGGGATGAGCTGAAATACACTATTATGGAGAAATAGACATTTTCCTTGGTGAAAGCAAAAAAGGTTCTCAGGCCTTACATTCTGAGTTCCAAAAATTTTACTTATGTTCCCCACACCATGGTGAAAGAAATCTTATCAGAGATGGAGGTCTCAAGCAAAAGATGCAGATGGGTGAATAAGTTGCAAGAATATGACATGGACATCCAAACCATGAAGTTGGTGAGAGGTTTGGGCTTGGATAAGCTTATGGATGAGAGAAAATTACAAACTATTGAGGTGAATGAGGTAGAAGAATGAAGGGTAGTTGTCTTTGAAAAATTGATGAGTTCTGAGTGGTACAAGGATGTGATTTTTTATCTCAAACATCTATACTACCCTGAGTATTATAGAAAAGGTCCCTTAAGTTGGCTTCCAAGAAATATGTCATTACTGATTATGGGTTAGCTTTGAACAACCTTGAGGGAGTCATTTTAAGGTGCATTATTGAATATGAAGCCCCCAAGATAATTTTCAATCTGCATGGAGGAGTTTGTGGGGAGCATTTTGCTAGAAAGGTCACAACACACAAGATCCTGAGGGCTGGTTATTGGTGGCCAACACTCTTCAAGTATGTAACTCTTTTTTTTAGAATATGTGAGATTTTCCAGTGCTTCTCTGGAAGACTGAAAGGTTTAGGATCCCTTCCTTTGCATCTTGTATCAATTGAAACCCATTTAAACAATGGGAAATGGATTTCATTGGTGAGATTTCAGACCCTTCAAGTGCTGACCATATGTGGATTCTTGTAGCCAATGATTACTTCACCAAGTGGGTGAGGTGGTTCCCACCAAGAGAGCAACACACCAAATTGTCATGGACTTCATGCAAAGCCATATCATCTACCAGTTTTGGGTGCCAGTCAAAATTGTTACTGACAATGCCATGAGCTTTAGAGATAAACCCTTGGTGGCAATGTGTAGAGAATATGGGATAAATTTGACATATGGCTATGATTATAATCCCCAAGAAAATGGAAAAGATGAGTCCAGTAATAAATTTTTTCTAAAGATTATCAGAAGAACCTTGGATCTTATCAAGAGAAAATGGGGTGAGTAGTTGAAGTTTGCTGTCTGGGCTAACTGAATTACTATTAAAAGATCCACTAGGAGGAGTCCATTTGAGTTGGTGTATAGAACTCAGTCCCTGCTGCCCCTACATATGCAATTATCCTCATATCAGTTCAAGAAACAACTGTAAGATCAAGAAGTAAGTTGATATGATGCCCACACTAACCAGATTGTTGAACTTGATGAATAAATATCCCACCAAAGGAATGTAAAGTTCAAAGAAAAGATGAAGAAGTTATTGGACAATAAGGTCACTCCCAGAGCTTTCAATGTTGGAGATCTCGTGTTGTTATGGGATAGCAGGCATGAAGATAAGTGAAAGCATGGAAAATTTGATGCTTTATGGATAGGCCCTTACTCCATTGATATTAGGATTGGTGAACATACCTTCTTATTGCAGGATATGGCTGGTGTATTGCTTGAATATCCTATTAATGGAAGGCACTTAAAGTATTTCCTGGATTGATTCCATAGAATTAAGATGAGCATCATCTGCACGGTGTATAGTTTGTTGGTTTGTTTTTTATTTTTTGTGTTTTTGATCATTCTGGTCCTTGGTGACTTGTTTTTGCTTGTTTCTCTATTTATTTCTAGGAGATGGCTCTATTCTCTACTTTACAAGATAACTCCTTTTCCTAATGGATTTTTTTGGCACTTAGTCTACCTCTGTTCTTGTGGCACTCGTAGGGAGTGTCCATCCCTAAGTTAGAGCCGATGTTGTTGCCCAAAATAGTCTCACCCCATTTTTCCATTGAAAATCTATCAATTTACAGCCTCTTCCAAATTTTATCTCCCCATGTTGTGCCTGAGAAGTGTCTACCTTCCTTTTGTTTCCATAATCAATATGTTCCTAGGTCAACGATCACGTATGGATCAATGGTTGTTTCCTTATTTCTCTATTTGTTTAGAAAGGGTCTATAATTTGGGTCACCCGTTCTCTGTTCATCTAAAACTCAGGCTCTCCTATTTTTCTACTTTCCAAATTAAGGATGTTCTATCCTTGTCATTTTTCCCTAAATACTTGAGGAAAAATGAATGGATGTAGCTTGGAGGAATGTATTTGAGCCTTGTAACATTTCTAAATTCTCAGTCCTTGGAGAAAATTTCATCTCCAAGCTCAAATGGTCATTTTTCTACATTTTATGGTTTGACGGGTGTTTCTCCCAGTCGTATTTACATCCTGGCATCAATAGGAAATGTGGCTTCTTTTGGTTGGTTAGGGGACAACGGGAAAATTCTTTAACTTATCAATTTTTCTTTTTTTGGCAAAAAGGAAAATTTGGTCCTGTTGCTCCACTCAATTCTGATTGGCTCTTTGGTCACTTACGTGGCTTCTTCTAATTGGATGGGGTATAGTGGGTTTGTTTTTGAACTTTTCCTTTGTGGCTACTTTGGCAAAAAAAATTGAACCCACCCCACAGCCTTGCTAGGCTTTGATTAAAGCAAATTTTAAATGGCAAGGAAAAAGTATTACTTTGACCCCACATAAGGACATGTGGCAAGGCTAAAGGCATAGATGCATGCCTTGAGAGGTAATTCAGATGTTTTTCCCTTTTGGAAAAATGGAGTAAAATTCTAAAATTGAAGCACACCCTCGGTAAGTCATTTTGAAGCCTTGTGGTTTTTGAAGTTGCGACATAACGACACGTGGAGGTCTTTACCGGGTCTTCTTTCCTTAGAATTTTCAGCAACTTCTTAAAGGGCCCAAGACACATGGTGAGCCCGTGCTCATTCAAGGTCTCATATTTTGAGGACCATCTCAAGATGCGCCATTATGAAACATGGCAGTTTGAAAGTCAAAAGGCGGAGAAGCGAACCATCGGAGGTAACTTCCATTTTTTGCCTCTTGTCACAAAAAGGATTAAAACATCAAAATGGCCTATAGAGCCAACAATGAATAGTCAAATTTTTTCATTGGTGAATGGCAGAGGTGCGGACTTTCGGGGGAAATTTGAAATTTTTTCCTTTTGTGGAGAAAAGAGTTAAAAGTATAAAATGAACCATGGTTCTGTTGGGACCTACATAAGATACTAGAAGCAGAAGGGCAGAGGTGATGGGGAAACATGGAAAGTTTTCCATTTTCCAGAAAAGAGGTGAACTAGTTGAATTTGATCGCGGTTCCTCTTGGACCCACCTTTGGACACACGTCAGGCTCATTTCTAAAGGTCGAAGATGCGAAGCAAAATGTGAAAATTTTACATTTTTCCAAAAGTTGTAAAAGGAAAAAGGGAACCCACAAGTCCATTTTAAAGTGGATCTCCCATGTGGATGGTCCAAATTCAAAATAGAAATCAATGCTAGCTATGCATCTATATCTAATTTTTCCACTATATTCACTCCAGAGCTCCTGGAGATGTGAGTCTTCATGATTTCTCGATATTTCTTACACACTAAATAAGAAATGGGAGTAAATTTGATATCTAAGTTTGGTGAAGAAGAGTTGGGATGTCTTTTTCCATTAAGATGAGATCTAACTTCTGTGCTCGATTTGATCTTCCATTTTTCTTCCCTAGCATGCAAAGAACTAGATTTGATAGATTAGGGGTGGAAGTGGTTGGTGAGTAAAGGTAAAAGTGATATACTAGAAGGAGTTAAATGTGGGAGATATTCAAAGAGATCTACCCCTTGAGCACCTGATAAATTTTTACAGATCTGATTATGGGAATCATGGTGAGCACTGGTGAATTCAATGTTTGGATTTTTTAGGGGTGGAAAAGGCTTTGTTGTAAAATGTTACAAATAGGCATGAATTTTCTGTAAAAAAAAGGTTCGAGGTTAGAAGGTTGAAGTGTTAGAGGTCAGAACTGATTTTCTAAGAAAAATCTTGATAGAACCCATCTTTCTAAGAAACTATCTAAAGAAACATGTTTATCTCTTTTGTGTTAAATTTGATCATGTCAAGGTTATTGCAAGTGTAAATCCATTGAAAAGCTCTGAGATTGTTCGAGAAAATTTTCCCTACTGATAAATTTAATCAAACTTGAGTTGATCTGTGTTATTTTTTGAAAAAAATTGTGTTTGCTTCATTTCTGAATGTCTGCAAGTAGTTTTTCTTATTCTCATTGCATTCTTACATTTAAATCTATGTGAATCACACAAGATCTTATCTTTGTGATAGTTTGATGGCATTTACAATTTCATTTACTAGAATATATTTCATTTGATAGTGAAATAAACAAATTTAAAATCACCGTGACTCCTAGCATGACTAGTTAGATCCCATCCCCGGCTATAAAATGACACATTATGATCTATCTGTCTCTAAGCTTCCTGCCAAACCTGTGATGCTACTCAGACTTTGAAGGAGAATCAATTTGGGTACCAACAGGGTGGAGAGTGTTGCATACTCCCTCATTTTGTTGTGTGTTTGGATTTATGAAGATGGTGAGCTCAATGGAGAAAGTGCTCTTGTTGGAGAAAGACATGTAGAGTAGCACCTTATGCTACTATGATTATAATCCTTATAAATTGTCTCAATAGATCATTGAATGTAATCCCATTCATTCTGTGAAATGGTTTATAGTGATGTACACTACTTCATAGCAATGTTAAATTTGAAATGATCTTCTGATAGAAATTAAGCTCTCATAGACCAAAAGTTGTGTTTAGGAGTTACATTGAAAATCTATTACTCTTAAAGGCTAGAGCTCTTAGATGGAAAATAAATGTGTATTAGTTGCATTATTGAAAATCTTTGTTTACTTGAATATTGAAGTAAATTTCATTAAGAATGGTTTGTTTTCCCTCATTCAACTAGTTATATAAAAGGGTTTGATAAAATTGAGTTACTAATACAAACTCCCTCTTTGTTGCAATTGGAATAATTGTAAGTAAATGAATAAATCTTAATTAATAATACACTTAAAGTAGCTAGATAAATGAAATTTTAAAATGATGATTTGCTTAAATTGGATAAATGATCAAAAATTTTCTTACTCTCGTAAATGTACAGCCGTACCCATATGAATTATATAGTCTAACTTTTGTTCTTCTTCACTAATTCAAAAAATAAAAATAAAAAAAATTCTATTTTATTTGAAAACTTAGTTGATAAGAAAGTATACATTATTAATATATATATTATATATTAATAATATTCCATGAATATTTTTAAAATAAAAAATAAAAAAATTTAACACCATTTATAAATACTATTAATGGATATTAATACTTATGCCTAGTATATATATACATTATAGTTACATATAGTAATAAATATTTAATATTAATATTATTAACAAAAAACAAACAAAATAAAATTAAAATAAAGATTAATAATGAAAAGTAAAATTGTGTGAAAAAGGTTTAGGGTAGTTTATTAAAATAAAGTCAGAAAAGTAAATCTTTTGTGAGGGGTTGGGTTACAGCCCATGTTTAGTTAAATTTTTATTTATATAAGGTTGGGCAGAGGGGCACCAGCTCCACCCCTAACCCATATTATATATAGGGTGGGGGTGGGGTCGGCACCCCTCCCCGATAAATTTAAACCCCTCTTAATTAAAATGTGACCTCACTTTTGTTATAATAAAAAAAATGCCACCACCTCTTAAATATACGGCCTGTGTAAATTTGCTTGCCGCAGCCAATCACATACCCTATATGTATGTATGTATGTATGTATGTATCTATCTATCTATATATAAGGTTTGTATTTTATTTCAGCCAATTTTTCTCTAGGGAATTTTGGGTAATTTAAAATGAACTAAAGATATACGTAGATCCAAAAATACACACATTTATGTGAGGTTATCAAAAATATGGATATATATATTTTATATACAACAAATATATGTAAGGTTTGAGGTTATACCCAAATGGGTATATACTCATTGTATATACAACTAACCTGTAAGAAAATACTTCATATAAGTACAAATAATAGAAAATAATACCCACAAAGGGGAAATGAATATATCCATGTCTTAAACACAAAGTTAAATCAAGAAGAGCTTCCATGTCTCTAATGGCCTCCATGCCTTCCTACTCTCCTTCCACCTTCCTTAACCTGTAAAAAAACAAGAGAAAATGAGAGAATAAGTTGAAGAAATGAATATATGGCTTTCCATAAGGATACCTAGGGTTACTTTTGCCTAACCTAGATCTAATGGTTGAAAAAGATTGGATCTAACGATGTAGGATGAACCCTGCATCACTTAAGTGATGGGGTATTTAAGTGGGGATGTATTAAATAAAAACGCGTGTGTGTAATTTTAAATGGGGACCGAATGGGTTAGCACAAGTTGTGCACACTTGACCTTTTAGAAATAAACTAAATATTAAGGTGCATGATTTTGAGCTATAAGATTTCAGTCTTTCCTAATTAAATTTTAAATTTAATTAGTGTTCTTTAGATTAATTAATTCAAAAGGGATTAATGAAGATTGGGTTTTGAAAAGCTAATTAAGATTATTTAAACAAAACTTGGGAGGCTTGTTAGTTAACGTGTTAAAACCTAATTTTAATTTTGAAAATTGGGGCAATCTTAATTAGTTGATAATTGTTTTTCCGATGCCTTGTAATTGTTTAAAATGTTATAATCCAAATTCGATTAAATCTCAGCTTATACCTTGTAACCTTTAAAAAAATCTATTCCATAATTTTTTCATGTGGGAAAATTTCAGGCGTTACACTTGGTATCAGAGTCGTGGGTTCAACGCCTGGACCATGAGTCGAATTTAAAACCTGTAAACCAGTTACCAAAGTTTGAACTGCCATAATTAAAATAATGATAATAAAATAAATTTTTTCGAATTATTGTACTCCCCTAGTGGCATTTCATTGAACACGGGTAGCTAAAAAAGTTAAATTAAATTGTTATTATTATAAACTTATGGTGTATCATAAACTTTGTTTCCTTGCTAAGATGTTGGTTAATAAGCCTTAGCTTATTATTTTCAGTCGTGTGATGTGATGAATGAATTGAGAATCTTCCTTGTTGGAATGATAAATTACATGGTGTGATTCTTGTGGTTGGACATTAGTGGTTGTGTTTAGGGGTCAGGTATAGTAAATTAGAAGTTGTTTAGTCATCTAAATCTCTCCTCTTTCCTTCAGTGGTTAGATGAGTTAGTTTTGGTTTTCACTTTGGTGACTTAATCCCTGTGGGAGTAAGTGGATATCAGGTCTTGGTGTCGGATTTGATACAGCTGTGCGTATGCCTTATTAGAATGGAGATCGAGGTATAGTACCCCTATTAGTGGCCACAAGGGGCTGCAAAGTGATTGTGATGTTGAATTTCTGTATTTTATATATTTGTAAATTGGTTTAATTTTGTCAAGGACCAAAATTTCTTTTATGATTGGATTGAGAAGCTCTAAGGATATTTTATTTATTTATATTTTTACAAGAATTTTCAAGCATTCCAATGCTTCTATTTAGCCGCTTTCCTTGATTTCCAATGTTCCTTGGATTTTACTTTGATTGGTGACTCAGAGCTCGTTTATCTATTGTCTACTTAGCTAAATGTTACATGATTCTCTCTTGGATGGTGTTGACCTGGTTCTACGTTGTTTGTATTGTGACATTTTGTCATATGGGGGGGTACACCCTAGGTGCCTAGAATTTCTTCTTAGGTTCTTTAATTTATGCCTTGGTTTTTGGAAGGACGGAACCTTGAGCATGCCTAGGATCTTAGAGTGACTATTTTGTAACTCAACCTTTCTCTAGAGAGAGAGTTGTGTAGTGCATTCAAGTTAGTAGTTTGATAGTGGTGGTGATGATTCTCTTACAACCTGGTAAGATATTTCATCCTTATAAGAGTAGATGTGTTTGATTATGTGCTTATAGATTGTGTTAGAATCAGATTAACTCTTATATGAATGTATATTTTAGTGGATAAGTTTTTTTTTTGGACAAGACGTTCCATCAATGACATGCTAAGTTTTATCATGGTTTCCTTATTTCATTATAGAAAGTATTGATTGGTGAATGGTAGGTATCTTGATGATTATGATTAGAATTAAGCCCATTCGGGAAATGTGCTAAATTAAGTGTACTTTTTCTCTCTCAATGACCCATAAATAGATATATTTTTTCCTTAACAATTTAAATTGTTATGATTACCAATGTATAACCTATTAATCATTGGGTTACGTGGAGACACGTATGGATGTATATGGGAATTTTGGACCCTTTTTTAGAGATTTTAGTTTTATTAGATCTTAATATTTTCATCGCAGTTGTGATTATGTTGTGTCCCTTCTTTAAAATTACAACTCTTGGTCATAAAGTCCATGTTTGAGTGGATTAGTTGTTTTTCCTCTTGCATTTGATGCCTTCTAATTTGAAATAAGGTGTCCTGGGAGTAAAATATTCCTTATTACCTTGTTGCTTGGTTTGTGATATCTTGTGGAAATATAAGTGTTGATTGGAAATTCCATTTTCTTATTATGTGAACAAAAATTTGATTCTAAACAACATACATTGTTAAACCTCTTAAATTCATAAAAGTAAATATGCCTCTTTAATGGGTCTTTTCCTTTGTAACTTCTTTTGAGACTTATGGAGACCCGCTTGGAGTTTTAGTGATGCTTGTAATTATTTGGTAAACCCTTGAAATCTTTGTGCGACTCATGTTGGTGGATCGATTCCTAGTTCTTACAAAATTAATGGTGTGGTTGTTATGTTGAATGTCTCTTGTTCCTTTAGAATTAAAAATGCAGTATGTTTGTTTATCTCTTATTCCCATAAAGGTAATAATGTGATGTGCTAGACTCTTCCTTTTCATTAAAATTTAATTGATAAGATGATTCACCTGAACATAATAAAACCTTATTTGAGGGGCTTGGACTTGAAACTTGACAAGTAAACTTGAACATTAGGAAAAGGAAAATGGTTCCTTGTTATAAGCTTGGTAGAGAAATAAAAGTGATAAAAGCACGTGAAAATAAATAGAAAGAAAAATTCTCCATATAACTTCCCCAAGAGTAAAATAAATATTTCCGCTGCCTATACAGAATGATGAGATATCATGCAAACCCTAGTGGTACTCCTTATAACAAAAACTTGTGATGTAATAATAGGAGGAAGTTTTAATTACGAAAACTCATAAGGAATGTGCTTAGAAAGAGAAACTACAACTTTTAACTTAATAATTTGATTTATAAAATGAGTAAGATTTATGTATTGAGTATAATTTATAGTTGAAACTTAAGTTCTGCCACCTACCCATAATTATGAAACACCTTGTTGATATTGATGTGTTCTAATTGCATAGTACTCCTTTATTAATAGGTGTATGTGCTTTTCCCTTTTAGAAGTTGGATCGTCATACATGTAATGCCCACTAAAACTCACACTCGAGACCCAAGAACAACCTAGGTTAGTTAGAAAAATTATGGAATAATTTATTTGTACAAGGTGAGACTACAAACAAGCCTCGAAGCAACAGTTGACACAAGGAAGTACATAAATGTCAATCATGTTAAGAACATAGGGGTTTCCATTAGAACAACATATAAAATACCACATTACAATTAGTGGGTATAATTAACCAAGCACAGTTTAAATTTCCTTTAGGTGTTAGTTTAATAATCAAATTAAATTAAGACTAGGGTTAAATATTTCTTGATTACACTTAGAGGGCTACATGGGTCAAAACAATAAAACAAGGCTCTAATTACAAGGGGGGGTAGGGAAAAAAATTCCTTGTCCCATAAGGTGGCCCTAGAATGGTCAACTCATGATTTTAGAAATACACTTTGAAAATAAGGAAGGTAATTTTCCTCTTACCCACTCACATGCTGACCTAAAAGATTCAAGCTTTTTTTTCTCATATTTTCCACACTCAAAAAATCCTAAAAACCACTCCATTTGATAGGAAATTCATTCCCCTTTCCATGGATATAAGTAAGTCCTTATAACTCCCTATAAAACTCAAGTTATAGGCCTATGGGCCTTGGGAATAAAATTTTCCTCAAAGGCGAGCCTGTGGGCCTAGGGGAGAATTTTTTCCCCAAGGGCTTTCGGGTCGGCGGAGTTGGGGAGGAAAGTTGGATTCTTGGTGCTTAGGGTAAAAAGTGAACTTTACCCTCGTACACCCATGAGTCTATGGTAGGACTTGTTATCACTGAATCATAGCACCCCTATGCTTATACAAGTGCATATACTTGAACTCACAATGTGATTGGATAACATGGGTACTATCTCTAAGTTGTGGGACTTGCTACTTGAGATAGACCTCCAGAGAAAGCTAGTTCTTGCTCCTAAACTACCTGCCACAATCTACTCTAATGCAGGGGAAACTAGCTATTCTAATCTAAAATTCCAAGGGACCAGAGAGAGAGAATGCATAAAATGAAAGCCTACACTAAAGCGGTGATACACCAAAAAAGGAGGGTGTGAGAGTAGTCTCCAAATGTGTGAAATACAGAAGCAAAGTACACACTAGAAGAGGTGATGACAGTTCTCCATAATCTAGCAAAATGCATTCACAACAATATTCCAAGCATACACAATGATAATGGATCCCTGCAAGAACATAATAATAGACACAATATTCTTGTAGAAAGATTAAAGGGGCAAGAAGAATGCAAGAAAACAAAGCAAGGGAAGATACATCCACAAACTGATATTTTATTGCTTCATGATATGCACAGTTCAATCTATTACAAGATAAGGGCCTTCAACACACTGGCTTCACAAAGAAATTTTGGTAGAGCTTTGCTACCCAAAAACTCTCTCCTTTACAATGAGCCCAACATTCTAATTTATAGAAAAAAGAGAAGGAAAAGAGAAGGTAAAATGGAAATCCCGAAATCTGTCCTTCAACCACCTGTAAGAGACATTAAATTGAGTGAAATGATTATAAATTACTTGCAAAAGGCTCCCCATACTGTTCCATGTGCTGCAGTAGAGAAAGAATGATGACCATGCCTCTTAATTACACTCCCAGCTACCAAATAAAACATTGTTCTAAACCTGGCCACGTTTTCTTAAAAATCTCAATCAATTTCTAATAAAATCTAGAATTTCTTGATTTCTATGCGTTGGGCTTGGAGCCACAATTCCAACGGTACCAATTTTGTGTGATTTCTTTGAGAAATACAAAAGTTATGGCCTTCTGAGTGCAGGCAGCTATTTTGGGTCTGGTAGGCGTTTTCTGTCATTTGACGGGAATGAGCATTGATTGACTGGAGCCAAATATGTTTCTCTTATTTAAATATATCTATCCTCATTAAAAATAATAAATTCCAATTTTATTGATTGACTGGAGCCGAATATGTGGCATAGATAGATGTCATGCTCGTTCCAGAAAGTACAATTTTGTGAAAATCGGAGCTCGGAGTCAAAAGTTATGGCCGTTTGAAGTTTTCGAACCAAACGTTGACTTTTCTTCTCTGCCTTCGGCTGCTTCAGCTTTTCACATCCCACGCATCCCTTTTTCCAAATGTCCCAGTGCTGAAGTTCCCTGTTTCGGCCGAACCGGTCGGTTCGCGTACTCTCGTCCCAACTGTCCCGGACTGTTTGGGACAAATTTTCCCGATTCACCTAGTTCGTCCAGTTCGCGTACTCTTGTCCCAACTATTCCGGACTGCCTTAAGTCTTTTCGGCCAACTTGTGTCCTCCGCGTACTAATTTCCTAGATGTCCCTGACTACCTGTTTCAACAATTAGTCAATTTTTTCCACTTTTCGGACAGTTCGGATTTCCGCGTCCCACGCGTCCCTTTGTCCCAAATGTCCCAAATGCTGCACAGACCGTCTGGCGGCCTTTCGGCCGGTTCGCGCCCAAATGTCCCTCATGTCCTGACTATTGCGAGGACTAGGACTTAGCCATTTTTCATGATTTTTTCTGTCCCGAGCTTGTTTTTGCAATTTTTTCACATTTTCTCAAAACTTGCTCTCTTCTTCTTAGACAGGGGAGTTAGAAAAAATCTGAGGGGACCCTAGAAACATGAATTTGTGCCCTGACTCAATATAATTGCTTGGGACTAAAGAATTTTATGCATGTTATCAAAATTACCTTGAGGGATGAATTTTGGATAACAGGACTCCGTGCTCGAAAATGAAATTATAACCTGGGTCACAAGGGACACGTGGCACGTTCTAAGCCAACACGGGGAAGGAGGTTAGCAGGGACAAATATGCATTTTTTCCTTAAGGATAAAAAATTTTAATTGATTAAAACCCACCCACACCTCCACCAGTGTCTCATGATGCCAAGTTTCATACGTCCACTGGATGCGGATCGATGGGTCGGTGGGGAGATTTGGGAAAAGTTTCATTTTGAAGCGTAAAGCTTCCAGACAATCTGTGCCTCTGTCGATGCGCCATGGAGACACGTGTCAACCAGCCATTGGACGTGGGTTTGCAAGGAAAATTTGGGAATTTTACAAATATTTCTTTTGAATTACTAAGGTAAAAAATGGATCCGCACCTCAATCAACACATCAGTAAGCCACGTGTCAATCAATGATTAGTTGTGGGGATGCGGGGCCGCGAAGAATTTTTTTCCAAAAAAACTATTTGGACTTAGAAATTTTTTTGGGGAAAGAAGGTTCGGGCTGACGAGGTGGTATGAAAATTCATGATTTTTAAACCCATTGGGAAAAGAGAAAAAAATGTATATTTTAACCCGTAGGTTTGCCAGTGAATATTTAAATAATTTTAAATTTGTCAGTTAGATTATTTTTGAGCCCAAAATGAAGTATAAAATTTAGAAGGCCATAACTTTCGATTGGAAGCTCAGTTTTTGGCAAACAAGGACTTTTTGGAAAGCTCTTGATTTCCTATTTACACAAAAAAACTCAATATTTTCATTTTGATAAGTTTTGAAGGGTAAATTTTGAGAAAATGTTTTGCTGCCACATAGGAAGTGAACTGGTCTTTTTTTTAACTCAATTTTTTTTTCAAATTTTCCATTAACTCTCTCTCAACATGCCCCATAGGCATGGAGGATTTTACTTAGAACCTTTTAGAATAGATTGCAAGGTTAAAAGGTTTGATTGATTTGCAATTAAAATTTATCAATTTTATACAACAAGGAGTCGAATTCGGTATTTAATTTTGTCTTTCTGATGTTGTAGGGTCATTCTATTCAATTTGCTAATTAATTTACAAAGTTTGAAATTTATCTTAATAGAGATCATATTTGAATGGATCTATTTTCATTTATCATCTTATACGTTTTAAAAAAAATCATTCCAAAACCAATTCTAACCTATTAAGTTGATTCAAGCAAGGTATTCAAATTCCAAATTACAATTCTGCTTTCCAAAACATTCATTTCTAAAGATCAGAGCATTATGACATTTCTCCATACATATTAAATTTTTCATCTTCCCAAAAAAACTTTAAAATATATTCAACAATAAGATTTCAATACCTGATAATGCCAGTTGAGAAAAGTAATACAATATTTTATGGATTCAAAAAGAAACCTTTACAACTTCTTCTTTCTTTCCTAAATTTCAATATACAGAATACAATTTCTTTCTCTTTCATTAAAAAAATATAAAATAGAGTATACCTTTTTCAAATTTTGAATTACAACTTTCATAGCCAATACAAAACATCTTTCCATCACAAATAATATACAAGGTGATCCACTTCAAGTGGGAAAAAGGTTACCATAAGAAATAATCTCATCAAGGACTCTAAAAATTGTCTTTTTCCTTTGCTTCAGTACAGAAACATGAAGAACCTTCATTTTCCAGTTTGATTACAACAAAGGAAAAGGAAAGGCAATGCTCTTCACCCGACCAAGACATATAATGAAAAGGAGAAGCCATATTTCTTTAGTGGACCCAGAGCCCCAACCACAATAAAATAGGAAATTTGTTTCCTCTCATGGAAACAATAGGCTTCCGCAACACACATGAAATTTCATATTTAAAACACAGTCCAAAACAAAATTGTAGTTCGCAACCATAGATAAAAGACAACAAACAACACTCCATCTTCCTCATGTAAGCCAAAGGAGAAAGAACTATGGGGGTTGTTACTTATGCCTCCCAAAGGAGAAATAGGTATCATCAACTGATTACAAACCACCTAAAATATAGTATATTAAAACCATGAAATTCCCTTATTCCTCTCCAATTACCACTTATTCCTCACATTTCTTCATGCCTCCCTAACCTCTTATGGCACCCCATAACGAGTAAATAAGTGCAAGCTATTTCTTTGTAAGGTGGAATCCAAATCCAAACTCCATCCACACTTATACCTCCTGAAAACACTTATGCCTCCCAAAAAATACCACATAGTCTCCTCCTACACCATCCCTAGGAATTCTACCCAACCAGCCAATGATAAAACAAAACTTTCAAACAATCAGCCATTCCTAAGTGTAAAGAAAAATGAAAAGAGATCATTTCAAGAGCCAAGCTCCTACCTCTCCATGACGGAGTTTTATTCGAAGGTTCCAAAACAACAAGCTTTCCAAAGCAAAACAAAGTCCAACATCAACAATCTAAAAAAATGCAATAGTCTCCAATCTTCTCAAAAAGCAAGAGCTTAAAACAACTAAAGAATTCGCCCCAAAATGTAGTATGACCCCAGTGAAAACCAGCCCCCAAAACAAGGTAAGGAAATAAAATTTTATAGAAGAGGGAAGAGAAGAGGATGAGGCTGATCCATGTAGGATGCAACATCACACATCCTCAACCCCAACACCCAATTCAACTTCATTCTCTAATGCATAATAATTATGTGGGTGAATAATATGACAGTTTACTTACACACTCCAAAACAAGCCCACACCCCAATGGACTGAAATTAAAACTATGTAAGAAAGTGCAATTAAAACATGCAACTTGACTTCCAAAAATACATAAATAAATTATAAATTCAACTCTCCAACCATAGGTAAGGTTGGTATATAAATTTAAGAGGTGTGGTACATGAATAACTTGTCCCACAACCCTCCAAAATCAGCCTCCAAGGACAATTAAATTTCCACGAAGGTGGAGTGTTTCACACTCCAAAATTAACTTACAAATCTCTTACACATCTCTCACAACACTTAAACCATGAGCCAAAAACTCTATTAATTATATTCTCAATACCCATTTACTTAATTACTTAACAACTTTATTACTCACGATATTTACACACCATTTAATAAATATTGAAAGGGGTCAATGCACCACTAAATAAACACTTGCAAACATTAAACAAAAGAACCAAATAAAAGAAAACATAAATCCCTTGGTCACATTCGAAGGGGATCCACCCCACAGGAATCCCTAATAACTAACAAACACAGACAAACAATTACAATTTGTCATCGTGACCTTGTTGAATTCATCTAGAATTCCAATGTGGTTGGTCTCCAATCCTCCGATGTTTATTATGATATATTTTAGGTTGTAAAAAAAAAATACATCCTTCGGGCTTGTGGCCATATCAGAACATCAAAATGAATATAAATATAATTTCAATATCATCAATATATATATATATATATATATATATATATATATATATGAATGAAAAAAATCATCAAGACAATCTACAATATCACTTATAATTTCATCAGTCAACTATATCATCATCACTTTTAATTCAATTTTCTCGATCTACTAAATGTATCCAAATAACACATGTCCTAACAACATCCATAAATACATATATATATATAACCATATCTAAACACATGTTAACATTTATATAAAATGTATCCAATAAACACCATGCATCATATATGAATCAAAGTCAACAATAACCCATGATCTAACATCTAACATCATAATAAATCAGAACTATAACAATTTCCATAATATAGTCAGCAATATCAGGATCAATAAAAAAGTCTTGAAGGAAAGTGGGCACTACATCCCCCTCTCCTTAGACACGAATTACTCATGGAAGTCACTGGAAAAGATGTAGAAACTGAACTCGTAACACTTTAGCATCCTCCGAAGTGGCTTCCATCTCATCATACCTGTCCCACTACACCCAGAACTAATCAATATCTCTACCTCAAAGGCCCAAGGTCCTTTGCTTTATAATGCAGATAGGATCCACCATGACTTGCCCCTGATTCTACACCTACAATGATGTCCAATATAGCACATGAGAAGGGTCTGCAACATATCTCCTGAGTACTAAATCATGAAACACATCATGAATGTGAGACAAGCTAGGTGGAAATGCTAGACAATAGGCCAAATGGCCAATACACTCCAAGATCTCAAAAGGATTAACAAATCTAGGAGCTAACTTAGAACCTTTTCCATAATGGATAGGGATCTTATGGGCCCTGACACGAAGGAACACCTTCATGCCCCACATCAAAACTACGGTCAGTCCTATGTTGATCTACATACTTATTCTTCTTGTCTTGTGCATCCTACAGTCTTTATCTGATCAAACCCACCTACTGCTCCATGTCCTGTAACAAAGTTGGTCCAAGAGAAACCCTATCGTCTAACCTATCCCAAGTAAGAGGTGTTCTGCAGTCTCTGGACACATACAAATCCTGAAAAGGAGCCATGGCTATAGAACCCTGAAAACTATTATTGTAGGAAAACTTCATCAACTACGGGTACTCCTCCCATCTAGACTAATGATCCATAACATACATCCTAAGCATCTCCTCTAAGATCTGATTGACCCTCTCAGTCTATCTATCAGTTCTGGGGTGATATGTTGTACTGAAATTGATCCTCGTAATGAGGGCATGCTATAGGTTAGTTAAAAAATGGGAATTATATAAAGGATTGCGGCCAAAATAATAATCTTCTATAGAATCCCATGCAATCTCACAATATCATCTAGATATACCCGTGCTACTGCACTAGATATATAAGTGGTCTTCATTAGAGAAAAGTGAGCCACTTTTGTCAATTTATCCACCATGACCATGATGGCATCATGGTGATATCTCGACATCAGTATCCCAACAATGAAGTCCATGGAAATGGTGTCCCACTTCTACTCTGGTATAGCATGATGAAAGATAAGGCCAGTTAGATGTTGATGCTCGGCCTTCACTTTTTGGCACTCTAAAGATCATGACACAAAATGAGCCATGTATCTATGAATTCATCTCCAGTGATACAACTGTCTCAAGGTAGCATGCATCTTCTTCACCCCAGGATGGGCTAAATAGGGTGCATAATGTGCCTCTGTCAAGATGTCATGCCTCAAGCCTCCATCTATGGCGACATAAATCTAACCGTTGTGCCTATGAAGTCCATCTATCTCTAATGAGAAACCATAGAAATTCCGTTCAAGGTGTATCTGAGTCTCGATCTCTACTCTAGCTGCAATGTAGAAGTTGTCATGAGGAGGCTGGTGTAGAATCCTTCTCCACAAATATGTGCTCACTGAGGTGTAAATAACCACATGTCTCTATCTACTAAGGGCATCTGTAACCACATTCTCCATCCCCTTCACATTCTCTATCTTCATATCATACTCACAAATCACTCCATCTAATGCTGCTAGGCGAGTGTTGAGATTTGGTTCTGCGAAGAGGTAGCGAAGACTCAAGTGATCTGTCTTGAGTGTCAATATCTGATCAAGAAGAAAGTGTCTCCAATGAACCAAGCCATGAACCATTATTACAAGATCAAGATCATGAGTCAGATAATTTATCTCATAACCTTTCAGTTTGTGAGACTCAAAAGAAACTACTGTGAACTCCTGAATCAACACACTTCCAAGCCCTGCTAAAGAAGCATCTGTGCAAATGAAAAACTCACCCTGTGGATTTGGAACTGCAAAAATAGGTGTTGTCATGAGTAATTACTTCAGTGTCCTGAAGGCTTGCTCACATCTATCTAATTAAACAAACTTCTTTCCTTTCTGCTGAATGGAAGTGATGGGGTGCACAATCTGAGAGAAATATTGAACAAATCTCCTATAATATCCTGTTAATCCCATGAATTTGTGCACCTATATCACACTAGTGGGTGCTTTCTAATCCATAATTTCTCAAATCTTGGAAGGATCGACAACGATACCTTCCCCAGAAATGATGTGGCCCAGATAATACACCTCTTTCTAAAAGAATGCACAATTCTCCAAGTTCCCATAAATTTTATGATCATGAAGACACTGAAGAACTTGGTGAAGGTGATCCTCGTGCTCCTGACGCATATGTGAGTAAATCAAAATTTCATCAATGAAGATGAGAATGAATTGATCTAAGAAGTTCCTAAATAACCAATTCATCAAACTCATAAACATTATGGGGGCATTGGGCAAGCCAAAAGGTACCACTGTGAACTCATAGTGGTCATATTTCATTTGGAAGGCGGTCTTATGAATATCATCCTCATAAATCCTCAACTGATGGTAGCCAGACTTAAGGTCTATCTTAGAGAAAATAGTGGATCCCTTAATATGATCAAACAAATCATTAATGCGTAGAACAAGATAACACTTCTTGATTGTTACTTTTTTTATCTGGTTGTAATCGATACACAACTGCAAGGATCTTTCCTTCTTCTTTACATAAATCACTCAAGAACCCCAAGGGTATACACTAGGAAAAATTAGGCCTTTCACCAGAAGGCCCTCAAGATGCAACTTGATCTTGTAGAGCTCAGGGGTAGTCATCCAATAAGGTGCTTGTGAGATAGGCTCTGCTCCTAGAACAAGATCTATATGAAAATATCTCTCATGTGGGGGTGGTATCCCTGGTAGCTCCCTTGTAAAGACATAAGAAAACTCTCTTAAAATGGGATGGTCATCTAAACATGGTCCACTAGACCCATCCTATGATCGATAACTGACTGTGACAACAAACATCTAACAACCCCTTCGTACACACCATTTAAGCTGCATAGCAGATATGGTGAAAATAGAAATGGGTCTCTTGACCACAGCTTATAGCTACCTAAACTCCTAGTTCATCTGTATAAGATATGATATTGTGGTAATAATCCACTCTAGCTCTGTGTGCAGAAAACCAGTCCATACCAAAGATGACTCCATAAGAGCCAAACAGAAGGATATGAAGATCCAAGGTAATGGTAAATGATCCTAAATCTAGTACACACTCCTTAACTAAGGAGTCTATAGAGATCTTGGCTAAAAAATCCATCTCCACATACTAATTATGACCCTACCTAACTTCCAATAGCCTAAATTTCTCTACTAATGATGGTGCAATAAAAGAATCGGAAGAACCATAATCAAATAAAATAGTGGTGGGAACACCACCAATGCTACCCATGGTCTCAGTCATGGTACTCTAATGGTCATCCTCGTGGTTCTTGACCATTGTGTAGATCTGATGACTACACCCTAAGTGACCAATGGTAGGTTTTGAGATCTGTGTCTTACCCTTGTTATTAGGGTTGTGGGTAGTCTCTCCAAAAGTTTCCAGCAACACCACATCCAAAACAACTGCTCGATCCTCTCCCATGAGTAACAGATCCATTCGGTGCCTTAGAGGGTTGTGTTGCGGATCATGATGACCTGATGGTGGACTTATAATGTCTCTGCTATCAAGATCCTGCTGACTAAGCTTTAGGTACTCCGTATGTCCTAGTGGGACCCCAAAAAAGAGGTCCTATACTTCGACACCTTTGTGCATCAAATATTTGTGGAGGTCTGTAAGGTGGTCAGGACTGTTGCCATTGCTATTACTATTGTGGTCTAAAAGATAACTGTGATGAGCCATGTCTACCACGAGGAGGAGTTGACCCTCTTGATCTACTATCTTACATCTACTAGATGTGGCTCTGGACTCGGTCTCTTGCCTGATAGTTCTTTCCCTAAGTCTCCACTACTATATACGGCTTCTCAATGGCCTTAACTAATGTCTATGGGTAATGGATCCAAACTACACCTTTAATGTTTGGATTCAGGCCCTGGATGAACTTGTAGATCCACACCTTCTCATTCTACATGTACTCAACATACTGGAGTAGGTCCAGAAATTGACATTCATACTCAGCTACTGTAAGAATGAAACTCATTGACCCTCTGTTGTATGAACCTCCATAGAAAATATCTATTCCTATACCACTCCTTGAAGAGATCCTAGGTGACTGAATTTGAATCAATGTGGGGCTTTTGCTCCTTTTTCCTCCACCAAACACCAGCTCCATCCCTCATAATATGGATCGCAACACACGCTTTTATGTAACAAGGGCACAACTTGAAGCACCCACTAAAGCTCACTAGCTAGGCCTCTACTTTAAAACCACCTATGTCACCCTAATAGTGTGATGGCTGAACCTTTACGCTCTCCCTGATATGGTCTACAGTGGTGGTCTGACAACCCCTATGCCTCTCTGCATGCCCATCTCTAAGCCTAGGGCTCCGAGACCTTTCTTTGTCCCTTGAAACTCGGTCTCCCTCTCCCCTTTGTGGTGACACTACTATGGCTGACTCCACATGGGATTTCTCTACTCTGTGATAATCACTATGTCGAGAAGGTTCCCGAGCCTCATCTAATGCCTCTCTATCATGCCTAGCAGTATGTGCTCCCATGGACCCTCTGCGTAAGGCGGCATTAATTTTCTGGAGTGTCTGTAAAATTTATTATAGGATGGCTGCTACAGCATGATCCAGTGGTGGCAATCCTAAGTCTATGTGAAAATACCCCTCATATTGTTTGTGCCTCTTGCACAGAACAAAACTAGGGTTAGTTCATTATTCTAGGTTTCATTAAGTTTTCCCATGTTTACTAAGATATGTAACTTTGAAACAAAGTTGTTTTCTAAGTTTAAAAGTGTGCTAGGTTTAAAGTTCAGGTCTTGATATTTCTAGTGTGGAAGATTTGAACCCATGGCTTTGATACCAAGTGTAATACCCACTAAAAATCCCATTCGAGACCCTGCAAAAACCTAGGTTAGTTAGAAAAATTATGGAATATTTTTTTTTGTTCAAGGTAAGACTACAAACAAGTCTCGAAGAACCAGTTAACGCAAAGAAGTACATCAACATCAATCATGTTAAGAAGATAGGGTTTTCAATTGGAACAACATATAAAAGACCACATTAAAATTAGTGGGTATAATTAAGCAAGCATAGTTTAAATTTCCTTTAGGTGTTAGTTTAAGAATCAAATTAAATTAACACTAGGGTTAAATATTTCTTAATTACACTTAGAGGGCTATAGGGGATAAAAAAATAAAACAAGGCTCTCATTACAAGGGGAGAGTAGGAAAAATATTGCCTTCTTCTATAAGGTGGCCCCTGAATGGTCAACTCATGATTTTAGAAATAAACTTTGAAAATAAGAAAGGTAATTTTCATCTTACCCACTCACATGCTGACCTAAAAGATTCAAACTAGTGCTTATCATATTTTTGACTCTCAAAATATCCTAAAAACCACTTGATTAGATAGGAAATTTCTTCCCCTTTCCATAAATATAAGGAAGTCCTTCTAACTCCCTATAAAACTCAAGTTATGGGCTGGCAGTCCTTGGGAAGAAAATTTTCCCCAAAGGTGGGGCTGCGGGCCTAGGGGAGAAATATTTCCCCAAGGGCATTCGGTTCGGCGGAGCTGGGGAGGAAAGTTGGATTCTTGTTGCTTGGGGTGAAATTTTTTTTTTACCTCCATGTGCCCATGAGTCCATCGCGGGAATCCGTGCTCGAAAATGAAATTAGACCTCGGACCGCAAGAGACACATGCCACATTCTAAGCCAATGCGGGGAAGTGGATTAGTGAGGACAAACAGACATTTTTTCCTTAAGGATAAAAAAAATGCAAGGGATTAAAACCCACCCGCGCCTCCGTTGGTGTCTCACAATGCCATGTGTCATACGTTCATTGGATGCGGATCGACGCGTGAATGGGAGATTTGGGAAAAGTTTCCTTTTTAAACGTAAAGCTTTTGAACACTCCGCACCTCTTCTGATGTGTTTTGGAGACACGTGTCATCCAGCGATTGGCCACGGCTCTACGGGCTTGCATGGAAAATTTGGGAATTTTTCCAAATTTTATTTTTAAGTGCTAAGGTAAAAAAAAGGGATCTACACCTCTTCCAACCCCTCAGGAAGCGACATGTCAGTCAATGATTAGCTACAAGGATGTGGGGCCGTGAAGAATTTTTTTGCAAAAGAACTTTTTGGACTTCGAAATTTTTTCAAGGAAAGAAGGTTTAGGCCAGCAAGGCGGAGGGGAACTTCATGGTTTTTGCACCCTTTGGGAAAAGAGTGAAAAAGGTAGGTTTTAACACGTGGGTTCGTTGACGTATATTTAAATAATTTTAAATTTGACAGTTAGATTATTCTTGAGCCCGAAATGAAGTAAAAACATCAGAAGGCCATAACTTTCGATTGGAAGCTCAGTTTTTTGCAAAAGATGATTTTTTGGAAAGCTCTCAAAGTCTTCTTAGCACAGGAAACTCAAGATTTTAATTTTTATAAGTTTTAAAGGGTAAATTTTGAGAAAAAGTTTTTCTGTTACTTAGGAAGTGAACTGGTGTTTTTTTCCTTAGCTTATAATTTTTTTTCAAATTTTCCATTAAATCTCACTCAACATACACCACAGGCATGGAGGATTTTACTTGCAATATTTTATGATAGATTTCAAGGTTAAAAGATTTGATTGATTTGTAATTAAAATTTATGAATTTTATACAACAAGGAGTCTATAATTTTTGCTTTTTCCCATTTTGAAAGGTTTGATGGAAATTTATTAAGTGTTTTAGTTCATTTTGGGTTGTTTTGATCTTACAAGTCCAATTCGGTATTTAATTTTTTCTTTCTAATTTTGCAAGGTCATTCTATTCAATTTGCTAATTAATTTACAGAGTTTAAATTTATCTTTATAGATATCAAATTCAAATGGGTCTATTTTCATTTATCATCATCCAAGTTTAAAAAAAATATTCATTCCAAAACCAATTCTAACCTATTAAGTTTATTCAAGCAAGGTATTCAAATGCCAAATTACAATTCTGATTTCTATAACATTCATTTCTAAAGAACGGAGCATTATGACATTTATCCATACATAATATAAATTTTTCCTCTTTCCAACAACACTTCAAAATACATTCAACAATCAGATTTGAATACATGATAATGCTAGTTGAGAAAAGTAATACAATCTTTTATTGATTCAAAAATATACCTTTAGAAATTCTTCTTTCATTCCTAAATTTCAATAAACAAAATACAATTTCTTTCTCATTCATTAAAAAAAAAGAGAGTATATCTCTTACACATTTTGAATTACAACTTTCATATCCAATACAAAACATCTTTTTGTCAAAAATAATATACAAGGTCATCCACTTCAAGTGGAAAAAAGTTTACAGTAAGAAATAATCTCATCAAAGACTGTCAAACTTGTCTTTTTCCTTTGCTCTAGTATAGCAACATGAAGATCCTCCATTTTCAAGTTTTATCACAAAAAAGGCAGTGGAAAGGCAACGATCTCTACCCAACCAAGACATCCATTGGAAATTATAATCCATCCTTCTTCATTGGCCCCCGAGCCCCAACCACAATGCAATAAGAAATGTGTTTCAACTCATGGAAACAATATGCTTCCACAACACACATGCAATATCACATTTAAAACAACATCCGAAAAAAACTACAGTTCACAACCACAGATAAAATACAACAAACAACACTCAGGATTCCTCATGCAAGACAAAGGAGCAAGAACTATGGGGGGTGTTACTTATGCCTCCCAAAGGGGAAATGAATATCACCACCTGATTAAAAACTACCAAAACTATAGTATATTGAAAGCCTAACATGCCCTTATGCCTCCCCAAGTACCCCTTACTCCTCACATTTCCTTATTCCTCACTAACCTCTTATGGTACCCCATAATGAGTAAACAAATGTAAGTTATTTCTTTATAGGATCAAACCCAAATCCCAACTCCATCCACACTTATACCTCCCCAGAAAAATTATGCCTCCCACAAAATACCCCATAGTCTCATCTTACACCATCCCTAGGTAGTCTAACTGACCAGCCAATGATAAAAGAACACTTTCAAACATTCAGCCATTACTAATAGTAAAGAAAAATGAAAAGAGATCATTTCAAGAGTCAAGCTCCTACCTCTCCATGACGGATTTGTTTTCCAAGGTTCCAAAATAGCAAGCTTTCCAAATAAAAACAAAGTACAAGATCAATAATCTACTGGCATGCAAGAATATCCAATCTTTTCCAAAAGAAAGAGCTCAAAATAGCCAAAGAATTCTCCCTAAAATCAAGTATTCCCCCAATGAAAACCAACCCCCAAAACAAGTAAGGAATTAAAATTTTATAGAAGAGGGAAGAGAATAGGATGAGGTGGATCGATGTAGGATGCCACATCACACATCCTCAACCCCAACACCCAAGTCAACTTCATTCTCCAATGCATAATAATTAGGTGGGTGAATAATATGACAATTTACTTACTCCAAAACAAGCCCACACCCCAAATGACTTAAATTAAAAATATGTAAGAAAGTGCAATTAAAACATACAACTTGAATTACAAAAATGCATAAAGAAAGTCTAAATGTAACTCTCCAACCATAGGTAAGGTTGGTATATAATTTTAAGAGGTGTGGGATACGTCTAACTTTTCCCACAAGCCTCCAAAATAAATCTCCAATGACAATTAAAATTTTCAAGAAGGTGGAGTGTTTCACACTCAAAAATTAACTTACACATCTCTTACAACACTTAAACCAAGAGAAAACAACTCTGTTAATTACATTCTCATGATCCATTTACTTAATTACTTAACAACATGATTACTCACAATATTTACACACCATTTAATAAATAATGAAAGGGGTCAATGCACTACTAAATAAACATATCCTAATATTAAACAGAGGAAATAAATAAAAGAAAACATAAATCCCTTGTCACATTCGAAGGGGATCTCCACCATGGGAATCCCTAAGAACTAACAAACACACACAAACAATTACAAGTTTCCATGGTGACATTGTTGAATTCATCTAGAATTTCAATGTGGTTGGTCTCCAATCCCCCGATGTTTATTGTGATATATTTTAACCTACAAAACACAAATACCTCCCTCATCCTCATAGCCATATCATAACATCCAAATGAATATAAATATAATTTTAAAATCATCAATATATATATGAATCAAAACAATCATCATAACAATCTATAATATCACTTACAATTTCATCAATCCACTATATCATCATCAATTTTAATTCAATTTTCTCGGTCTACTCAATGTATCCAAATATTACATGTCCTAACAACATCCATAAATATATATATATATATATATATATATATATATATATATATAACCATGTCGAAAATCATGTTAACATCTATATCAAATGTCTCAAATAAATATCATGCATTTTATATGTATCAAATTCAACAATAACCCATGATCTAACATCTAAGATCATACTAAATCAAAACTATAACAATGTCCATTATATAGTCAACAGTATCAGGATCAATAAAAAAAGTGTCGAAGAAAAGTGGGAACTAAAGTACCCTTGTTTCTTTGTAGATAGATGACTATGAGTTGTGGCGTTTTAGGATTGGTTCTTATCACTTGTTTTTAAGAAAAGAAGGCTCCATGTGTGCTGATTTAGTCATTCGTGACCTAGGTTATTTGTAATTTTAAGGCAACATATGTTAAGGATATGACATAAATTTGGTAAGCCCTCCTTTTTTACTTCCTTTCTTGAGACACCATGTTGTTGTGTGTCCACCTTTGTCATCGGGACTAGAATAGTAAGTTAAATTCATAAGCGGTTAATCACTTTTGGTACGATGCACTTCTAGATTGTAGTTGGACCCCTCTTGTTACTTGTTATTCTCCCTTGCTATGTTGAGTCCTCTTTGATGTTACGGTTTATGCATGTGCTTCCCTTATGGTTATTTCGAGCTTGAACAAGATGTAAGATAAATGAATCCCATTGTGTTATAGTGAATGGTTATTCTTGTATTGATATGTTAGTTGCTAGCGAAGATATTTGCTAAGCGTTTGACATCTCTAAATCTGGTTAGTGTTGTATGTTCGATTTTTAAGTGGAAAATTAGACTATAGGAAAGCTTGTGGTCATGAATTTTCTTATTATTACCATGAAAATTTGATTGTACCCTCTCGAGTTATAGAAGTGCTTACCAAGAATAGATTTCTTGATTATAAATGTTTAGGCTAATTTAAGCGTCATTCCTTCTTGTCAAACCTCATTTTTTGTGATCTCAAAATTGTGAGACCTTTGAGTAGACATGTTTCTCATACAAAATTTTGGTCATGGTTGAGTTTGCTAGCCTTTTCTAAATAAAGAAATTTTAAATCATAACTTAACCTTAGTGGAAGCCTTAAATTTTGTTTTCGTAGTATGTGGGAGCCATGAGATACTATATGGTCATTTCAAGTTCATGAAATTGTCTCGGTTATTCCTCTATTTGGTGGTTATTTTGAGACTCCCTTGAACATTTCATGTTTTGATGCTATGTGTTGGATCTTGGTTGATCACATAGAGTTACTCTATAGAATTAAATGTTTACAACCTTCTTGAAGAAATTTTAGGACTTTTCCCTTTCAATCCCCCTTCTTCTTGTTAAATTATACTAGACCAAACTTGGGTTATTTAGACCCACACTTGTTGAAGAAAAGGAATTTCATAAGTGCATGATCATATTTATTTTGCATCATTCCTTACCTCTTTCTCCATGACTTCTAGGAGGAATTCAAGCATAAGGGGAGGGGGATTTAATTCCCACTCCTCTTTATCTCTTTGTGAACCACATTATCGATTTTGAATTGATTATAATCTTAAACCTTGATGTTGTATTCTAGTTAGAATAATAATAAGATGTATGGGACATCATAATTACTATTGTGTTTTGATTATCTTTTTTACTATATGGTTGTATTGTGGACCTTGATGGGAATTTAAGGATGTGATGATGATGATCTAGAATAGTTTATTTATTATGGACTGATTGATATGTCATTACTATTGTTTGTATTATTTTGTCTTTGGTCACCCTTTTTTGGATCCTTAGACCTTGATATCGTAATAGAGATTAGAAATTTATAGATTAACATTGATACACTTGTTTTACTTATTGGATAGATAGTATAGACATGTTAGACTTGTGACATGACGTGACTATTGTCGTAAATTTATATGCTTGATTCCTATATCAGTATTCAAAGTTCTAATTGTTACTACTATATGGATTTGGACATGAATTACAGATATTTCTGGATGATTATGGATGTTCGTGATCTTAGTGCAAATTGATGGATTGCTAGAATTGAAATGTTAGAAAATTAAACAATTATTGAATTACTTGATTCTAACATTGGTTTAATTATGATATTAAATGATGTAAACGGTTATGTATACATGCATGTTTTTTATTATTTCGACGTCATTAATATGGCCACGAGGCTAGAAAGGTATTTTTGGATTTTGCAGGAAATTATAGGACAACAAATTACGTGGGATAGGAGACCAACACCAAAGGAATATGGGGGTACTAAAAATAGGTCACCATGGCAACTTGTGTATTCATATGTTGTGTATTGTTGTTGATTGTTTGGAGCTCCCCATTGGGGGTGATCTCAATAGTGACCTTGGATAAGTTTGTGATTTTTTCTTGTTGATTTTATTTATTGTGAGTATTGTATTTTATTAGTATGTGGAGTCACCTTATTATTATTTTTTAACACCCCCCTCTTAAGTTAATTAAAATTGTTTAACTAGTGTTAATTAGGATGAGAAGAAAGGGGAGAATAAATATGATTTGGTAGCTTTAATGTGTGTTGGATGAGAATGAATTTAATTTGTTTGGGAGTAATTTATACTCTATCGCTTAAGTGAAATTCGGATTTTGACCTTCTAGACCATTTTGGTGACTTGTGGGACAAGTTAAGCTTGTCCCACACCTCTTATATTGACCCACCCACCTAGTATATGATACGAGGGACTTATTTTATGTCCTATTTTGTGTTTTAATGAAGGAAGAGGGAAATTCATTGTACTTTTATTACATGGGCAATTAATTGTTGTCCTTAGGGGTGTGGGTTGGTTTGAGTGTGTAAGAGGGCAGTATTTTCCTCAACCACCAATATATTATGCTTTGGGGTATGGGTTTGACCTTAGTGATGTGGGATGGATAAGAAATGATGTGGCATACTACATGGAGCCACATCATCTCCATCTCCCTCTTTTCTATTTATTTCATTTGGTGTGAATATTTGGGGGTTACTTGTTTATTTTATTTTTTTGAATGCTTGTAAATTTTTGGAGAGCTTGCTTGAGAATGAAGCTTCGAGTGGATGGTGGTTTGCTTAGGATTTTTGAAGTCTTAGATCTTTTTGTATTAATACTCTTCATTTGAAAGGTATATCTTCACATTTTTTCTTACCTTGATATTTTGTTGTGCTCTTACGTGTAGATGTTGATTGTTATATTGGTTATGCTTTTTGGAAATAGACTTCTTTCTTAGGTTTGGGGAGAAATGGAAATGGTGGTAAGAACTTGAGGGAGGAATAAGAGAAATGTAATGGGTATATTCTACGAGGGAGTTGGGTTGGGATATCCACCTTGTTGATAAATATGAATTGTGTTGATCTTATTTTATTGAGGGAGGCATAAGATTGTGTTGATTTCTTGAGGGTGGCATAAGAGTGGTGTATATTTTTTGAGCGAGGCATAATATTTTTGTGTGTATTGTGATGGAGTTTTAGGAGGCTCATAATTGGACACCCAAGGACTTAGGAGGCATAAAAAGAACCCCCATGTTCCTTTCTCCTCCATGTATTTAGCATGAAGCCTTTGTGTATTGAGATTTTGTTGGTTGGTTGTAAATAAGTTGGTATTGTGTTTTTCACTATTTGTCTTGATTAAATGTGTATGTGGAAGCCATTTATAAGTTTCCATGATTGTCTAATAGCCCTTACTGCTTCCTTGTTGGGGCTCGAGGGCAAATGGGGAAGAAGGATTCTCTCCCTCATTGGATATTTTGGTTGGGGTGGAGAGTGTTGCCTACTCCCCCGTTTTGTTGTGTGTTTGGGTTGATGAAGATGGTGAGCTCAATGGAGAAAGTGCCCTTGTTGGAGAAAGACATGTAGAGTAGCACCATGTTCTACTATGATTATAATACTTGTAAATTGTGTCAATATCTCATTGAATGTAATCCCATTCATTCTTGGAAATGGTTTATAGTAATGTCCACTACTTCATAGGAATGTGAACTTTGAAATGATCTTGTGATAGAAATTAAGCTCTTACACACCAAAAGTTGTGTTTAGGAGTTACATTGAAAATTTATTACTCTTAAAGGCTAGAGCTCTTAGATGGAAAATAAATGTTTATTAGTTGCATTATTGACAATATTTGTTTACTTGAATATTGAAGTAAATTTCATTAAGAATGGTTTGTTTTCCGTCACCCAACTAGATGTATAAAGGGTTTGAAAAAATTGAGTTATTACTACAAATTCCCTCTTTGTTGCAATTGGAATCATTGTAAGTAAATGAATAAATCTTAATTAATCATACCCTTAAAGTAGCTAGATAAATAAAATTTAAAAATGATGATTCAGTTAAATTGGATAAATGCTCAAAATTTGGCTAACTCTCGTAAATGTACAACCATACCCATATGAATTATATAGTGTAACTTTTGCTCTTCTTCACTAATTGAAAAAAAAAACTATTGTATTTGGAAACTTAGTTGATAACAAAGTATACATTATTAATATATATAATAAATATATATATTAATAATATTACTTGAATATTTATTTTGAAAAAAATTTAAAAAAATTAACACCATTTATAAATACTATTAATAGATATTAATACTTATCCCTAATATATATACATGATATTTACATATAGTAATACATATTTAATATTAATATTATTAACAACAAACAAAAAAAACTAAAATTAAAATAAAGATTAATAATGAGAAGTAAAACTGTATGGGAAAGGTTTAGGGTAGTTTATTTAAATAAAGTTAAAAAAGTAAATATTTTGTGAGGGCTCAAGTTACACCCCATGTTTAGTTATATTTTTATTTATATAAGGTTGGGGGGAGGGGCGTCGGCTCCACCCCCAAACCATATTATATATGGGGTGGGGGGCGGGGTCGGTGCCCCTCCCCCCAAAATTTTTAAACCCCTCTTAATTAAAATGTGACCTCAACGTTACTTATAAGGAAAAAATTTGACCACCTTTTAAATGTGAGGGCTATGTAGATTTAATTTTCGCGGCCAGTCACGTACCCTATATATACAAGGGTTCTATTTAATTTTATCTGATTTTTCTCTAAGGAATTTTGGGTAGTTTAAAATTAACTAAAGATATATGTAGATCCACAAATATACACACATATGTGTAGTTATTAAAAAAATGGATATATATATATATATATATATATACACAACAAATATATGTAAGGTTTTGGGTTATACCCAAATGGGTATATACTCATTCTATATACAACTAACCTACAAGAAAATACTTCATATAAGTAAACAATTAAGAGAAAATAATATCCACAAAGGGGAAATGAATACATCCATGTATTAAACACAAATTTAAATCAAGAAGAGCTTCCATGTCTCTAATGGCCTCCATGCCTTCATTCTCTCCTTCCAACTTCCTTAACCTACAAAACAAACAAGAGAAAATGAGGGAATAAGTTGAAGAAATGAATAAATGGATTTCCATAAGGATATATAGGGTTACTTTTTCCTATCCTAGGTCTAGGGGTTGAAACATATTTGATCTAAGGGTGTAGGATGAACCCTACATCACTTAAGTGATGGGGTATTTAGTTGGGGATGTATTAAATAAAAATGTGCTTGTGTAATATTAAATGGGGACCTAATGGGTTAGCACAAGTTGTGCACACTTGACCTTTTAGAAATAAACTAAATATTAAGGTGCATGATTTTGAGCTATAGGATTTCAGTCTTGCCTAATTAAATTTTAAATTTAATTAGGGGTCTTTGAATTAATTAATTTAAAAGGGATTAACGGATATTGGGTTTTGAAAATATAATTAAGATTATTTAAATCAAAATTGGGAGTCTTGTTAGTAAAAGTGTTAAAACATAATTTTAATTTTGAAAATTCAGGCAATATTAATTAGTTGATAATTATTTTTCTGATGCCTTGTAATTGTTTAAAATGTTATAATCCGAATTATATTAAATATCGACTAAGGCCTTCTAACCTTTAAAAAAACAATTTATTCCATAATTTTTTCATGTTTACTTTCTAGTTTCTCAGGGTTTTATGTCGGAAACATTTAGACGTTTCATTATGGCTCATATGACCTAGCCTTTAGTGCCACAATGTTGTATCTACATCTGAAGCCATAAGATTAAAAGCACTAGTAATACAAGTGGTTGAATACAAGGTTCTAAACTTCTTACCTCTTTCCACCACAAGACCACCCTTAGTAACCATCCAAGAGTGGTTGGTAAATATCACACTACAACCATGATTTCCCAACTTACCCCCGCCGATACCTAGTTTTATCTTAATATAGGCACATGTATGACATCCTTGAATAGCCACGTATTCCCATTTTTGCATCATAACTTGATTAAAACCTTTTCCAAATATGTTCAAGGGCTATTCATCACCAAGAAAAATGTTCCTAAAATCCCCTTTAATATAATCCAAAAAAATAATGTCTATGTGTAGTTGCTATGGACAGAAGCCCCCATATCTAAAACAAAAGATTCAACAATATTATGCAAAGAAAGAATCAAATCATCCTGTACAATCATTACCTATTGCCACATTTTCCACCTTTTTTATATTTATAGTGTTTCTTCTTATCTCAAAGCTCCTAATAGTCCTTCTTTGCATGCTCATGCTTTCCATAATGCTAGCATACCATCTTACATTTGGATTTTGATATTTCCTGATCTTTTGATTTTCCATGGCTTCCTCTATTCTTCTGTCTCACTCTAGTTTCCACCGTCAAATCATTCCATGAACTATAAGATTCCCCAAAGAATTTTCTTCGAATTTGTTTTCTTATAATCACCCCTACAACATCCTCAAACTTCAACTTTGAGTTATATGGAACCAGTTTTCTTACTACCAATAGCAGGCTATAAGAACTCTTAGGTAAGTAGCACAAAATTAATAAAGCCCTAAATTTTTCATCAAATTAAATTTTAACCTAAGCTAGAATATAAAAAACTATATTAAAATCATTCAAATGATCTAATACTGAAATATTCTCATAAATCTTCACATTGAACAACATTTTCATTAAAATTATCATGTTAGAGGAAGAGGGTTTTTCATATAAATTATCTAATGCATCAATAAATTATTTTGTAGTTTTTTTCTTATAAACATTAAATAATACCGAAGATGCAAGACATAGCCAGATTTTTCCAAGCTCCTTCCTATCAAGAAAATGCCACTCCACATCCATCATGTTCGAGAGTTTCTTCACTTTCTCAAACATCAAAATATAAAGATCCTTTTAATAAAGGTAATCTTCCATTTGCATCTTCTAAAGACTAAAATTATGCCCATTTAATTTATCATCCTTTGATCTTCCATCATCTGTCATAGCTCCATTTAAAGCTACAACTGTCCATAGTGATTTAACACTAAAAAACAACCAAAATAGGCTCTAATACCAATTGTTAGGAAATAAGGGATAAAATATGCTGAACAATCCCACTCAAAATTATAATAGAAGAAACTAATATGTCGAAAGATATTACAGATCTGAAATAAAAATGCATAAATATAAAAGAACACAACACATAGATAGTATTTAATGTGGTTCACCCGATTTATGCTACATCAACCAAGAATCACTTCCTCATAACTTTTATTACAAGCAACCTATTTCTCTCAATAAAATACCCAAATCTCTTTAGAGATGAGCTCAATAAACTCTTGTGAATTCACACTTGAACTCACACACATCTACAATGATATTCCTAGCCTATAAAAAAATTCCGAAAGCACATCAATAAAAATCTGCTTAACGAGTTTTACAATACCGTGGGTAGAAAAACCATGGTCAAAAACCACCCCATAAACCTATGGGTAAAAAATCCCACCAATATGACAAGAAAATGTTTCTCGACGTATCGAGCACGTTTTTCAGGAAAAAAAATGTAGTGTATAGTCTTTAACACTTCCAAACATGAAAACAAGCACCACAACATAACACCTTACAAAGTATAAGGAAATATCATTTAGCTTGAAATTATCCTTCTATCCTTACCAAGGAAGTTATCAAGGCTTGAAAATCCTTTGTAAGGAAGATATGTGGAGAGATAAGTTGGAGCATCTAGTTGGCATTTTAGTGATAGAATTTGGAGGTATTTTTGGTTATACATTTCATAAGTTTTTGCATACTTGGAAGGTCCCTTTCCCCTCTTCCTAAATACACATTTTTCTTAGTTATCTTTGAAATATTTGTTTGGTTGATGAGAGAATTTTAAATTCCTTGGGTTCTTTGTTACTTTGGATTCCTCTTATTTTCTTATTGTCCTTGAAATATTAGGTACCATGGTTAACCTCTTTCCCATGTTCTTTGGGGAGGCTAGTATGCACTATTTTGGGAGAGAAGGAATGCAATGATACATGTAGGTTTGGTGGTAAAACAAGCTCTAGCTGGTTGTGTTTGATGATTTGTAATGGTGAAGACTTGGAGACTATTTGGATATGTTTTAGAGGTATTTTCATTTCTTTAGAGGATATTTTACTTTTGGAGGAGTTCCCATATTTGGGCATGTTGTTCCCAATTTTTGTGGGAGGATCTATTCTTTTAGTTTGTCATTCTTGTAATCTTTATTTTAGTAGAAACCTTGTAATATACTCTCCTCTTGTTAAAATTTGGGAAGGTATACTTTTGGGATTGACAAAGATGGAGTTTGTTCATGTATTTTTTTCTTTGATTTGAATAAGAAGATTTAGAGGTTTTTAAATCTCATATAATATGTGATATAATTCTTACCTTGTAAATTTCGATATGAATGAAAGAAAAAGGAGTTAGTGAGAAATGGTTTGCTTTTTTTTATAAAGTATAGGGAATCATGTTTAATGAAAGGAAATAAGCCAAATTTAGTCATGGAAAATGGAAAATGGGAATTAATAAGAGATTGATGTTATCAATTTCCTCATAAATTGGCTTGAAATAAATTCCCTTAAAAACCATATATTTAAATAGTGTAGATATCCCGCTGGTTTATTATTTGATAAAACTACATTCATCTTTTTTTTCTTTTACCCATAAATATGAATGGATATGAATATATAGTTGTATTTAGAACACATTTAGAGTATTACTTTGAAATTTGTTTATCATCAAATATTTTTCACTTCATCTTATAAGGACTAAAATAATAAAGCCATTTATTTTTGGTCACTTCTGTTGTAAACCAATTGGCTCCTCATATTTATATAATATTTCCATCTCTATGTTTTAATTAATGAAAATATAATTCCATCACATAAGAGCTGGTAAAGGTAGATATTAGAATACATTTAAAAATACTTTAGCCATGATATGAAAACTTCCTTCTTACTAGCAGTTGAAATAAATAAATAAATAATTTTATAACTAAAATAAATTAAATTAAATTCCTCACCTATATTTACTTGTTCACTTATGATTTCAAGATAATGGTGTATATAGAGATTTATCATTATTTTTACGTTTTTTTAACAATTTCCTTTCAAGATAAGTTTAATGTAGGACGTTCAGAGATTACAGAGTTAGGACACACTTTAGAATAGTTTTAAAGAACATTCTATATAGATATTACTTAGAGTGATAATATTCTTGTTGAAAATATATTGTGTGAATCATATAAGTTCAAAAGGGCTATATATATATATTTTGTTTCTCCATGTATTCAAGAGCAAAATTAAATTTTAGGTTAAAAAACTTATGTCAAAATTAATTCACCAAATGGGTGTAACGCAATCCAAACCAAAAGAAGAACATTGGAAATAACATATCCTAAATGGACTTTCAGACATATCATATTCCTTGCATATTAATAATATAAAAATAAAATAAAAAGATAAACAAGATAGTCAAACTGAGCTGAGTTTGGCCTTCCATGTATGGCCTATAGGTATTTTAGCACAGATAAACAAGGAGGATTTTTATTTCAGCCTAAAAAAAGATTAGAAAAACCTATTCAATTTTAGTCACCTCCCATATTTTCAACATATATTAATATAAAAAACCCTGTAACCATTGAAAAAAAGAGAAATCATAATAGACAGTCATAACCGCCCCCTTATTTTGTTGTACATATCAACACCTGCAATAAAATAACAAAAGTTTAAAAAATGGTATGCTTCCATCTATGACAACCTTGAGACCAAGTGAATGAATAAAAACCTCCATTTTCCTTGAGCCCATGTACTCAACTTGTAGACAACAAAAAATGAAATGTGAGAGTAACATTCCCATGGAAAGTAAAATTTAAATGGAAGGTTAGGGTTTTGATATTGTTTTAGGGCGTATGAAATCTTGCGGCTAGTATTAAAAGAATCATGTGGCTAATAAAACTTCACCATACCTTATATTTTTTTTGGGAAAGTGATTTAAATTGAGAGGATACTTAATAGAAATTGGAAGTGGAGTTAAAACCACATATTGACCTTGAGGATTTCTGGTTATACCACCTTTAAAAAAATTAATGATAATAATTTCCTTATTAAAGTAATACAAATGATAATAACAAATTTAATTTCACTACTGTGAAATGTAGATTAATGAATTAAAAAAAAATTTAAATTAAGAAATAAAATGATTTATTATTCTAAAAAAGGCTTCCTTATCGAGGGACACCCGTTGCCATTGCCGCTCATCATTGAAATGTAAGGAGTTTAAATTTGAACATCTCATTAAGTGAAAGTTTTATCTACGAATACTTTGGTTAGTGTCATCTATTTCTCTTTCATCTTTCAGACACCGAAGACTTATTAGTGGGAAGCGCAAAATAGGAAGATGTATTATGAATTTAATTTATAAGTACTGATACAGGAAATTTTAACTAAATTATTACAAAAAAAATCCACAAAATTTTAGACTCCCATCCAACAGCTTGGTTGGTTTTATTCAAGTATTAATTGCAACATTATAGTTAGTATCGGAGCTCAGGTTTATAAAATCCAATGCTGTAGGGATTTGTAAAATTAAATTAATTATGGTAAAATTAATGAACTTGACCAATTTGACCATTTTTGTTACCACATGCAAGATTATAAACTTTTCCATTTCCTTTCACTTGCAAGATTCCTGGACGTGGTATGAGGCATCAGTCTACCATGGATATGGGATTAGGTAAACTACAGTGCAGCTGCATCCTACAGAATTGGGACTAAATATATTAGAGACATTATAGAAAATGATGGGAATTTTACATCAACATCTTCCTACACATCATGATCTAGTAGAGGAGGTTGTTTATCTAGGAGAGGATATGCCACCAGCTAAGGGCGCACAATTGGTAACATGTCAGTAGGACTTGTAGAGGTGGGAAAGGTCTCATAGTCCATCGGTAAATTTCGAGAGAGTGACTTCTCTTTTTAGGGGCCACTCTAACAGAATTGAGGGACCACTGGAGGTAGGACGACCACATTCATTAGATGTGAAGATATTTGAGCACTGTCATCATGATCATGACATAGCCAATGTTATTAGTGACCTTATAAAATTACAAAAAACCAGTTATGGTAGAACCAATTATGGATTTGGGGCCAAATCATGGCTCCTAATACTTGATAGTTACTTTGTTCTTCACTCATACGAAAGAAACATTGAGGATAGGTTTTCTATTCACCTACTTCGTGATGCAACATGCGTATAGTGGAGGTACAAGGAGTGGAAGCTTCATTTGACTAGAGATTTAGTGACATCGGAGATTTTAGAGGATCATTGAAGAGCCCAATACATGTCTAAACACTTTATTTAGAAGAGGATAAATGATTTTCACGACCTTTTTCAGGGCTCAGGCAAAGCGACATAGTTTCAGTCCCACTTCTTGGATCTGTTGCATTATGTTGACTATCTTTAGGATGAAAAAATATAGGTTAATAAGTTCATCAAAAGAATTAATGTGAATCTCACTGGTGCATTTAGGATGCTTTATCCTCCAAATTTGGAATAGGAGGTGTAGAAATCCTACTTAGCAGAAGATAACATGGGAAAGGCCCAAGAGTACCGAGAGATGACTAAGGGTAGGATTCTGGAAAGGGTATAGTATTTATAGGATCAAAGTACATAGTGTAGAACCGTACCACCTATAGGAGGATTGAGGCCTCCAAAGTCAGTTCGAGACCCCCGCCACACACCCAACAACATTCACAACACCATGGACATTAGCAGTAGAGGGTCATACATACATAAGATATGTAGGGAGGTAGAGACTGAGGGGGATTTGGATTTGGTAGATACATGAGAAATGAAATTCAATAGGTACATCCATTTCGTATACATCAGTATTTCAAAGTCAAGCCAGTCATTTTAGTACACGAAAGTATAGGTTAGACCCCCACATAGAGAGGCAACCAGTTTCTTATATTGTTTAGGCCCCTCACCACTACGTCCATTTTTGTCTGCAAAATCCCACCATCACTGATAGGAATAGAGTCCCTATATCAAATTAAATAGTGGCAGATGTGTGACATGATCATCATGTCTATATAGTAGAGGATAACTTCTAGGATGAGCATAAGGATAAGGTTATCGAGACTATATGTAATATTAGGGGTATTTATTTCACAGTACTTTTGGACTCAAGAGCATCAAATTCTTAGATATCAACATCTATATTGAATGAGTGTGGGATAGTGGTAACTTGGCAACAATAAAGTTGCTAGGTTGATTTGGCCTCTGGGGTAAAAATCGCCATGGACACCTATGTGAAGAGTTATGTACTGGATTTATGGGTCTTCTCCATGACCTTGGACCTACAAGTGTAAACATTAGGATCATGTGTTGTTGTTTTGGGCATCGATTATCCTAACTTGCATTGGACCAAAATAGACTATAGAGGAAATATTATAGAGTGTCAGGATGGCCTTGGAAATTTAGTTGCAATTAGTGGAATGTAGAGACCTATTTCCTTGCGTATGATCTTGGCTAAGCAACTGAGGTGGAGCATGTGCAAGGGTTGTCAAATGTTTGTGATCACGATTAGTGATCAATATGAGGGTTCTATAGATAACTCACCTCTTGATGAGAATTCTGTGTTGAGATATTTTGTAGATGTGTTTCTGAACAAGCTTGATAGATAACCTCCCAGTAGAGAGGTGGATTTCACTATACACCTAGTACCAGAGGAAGCACCAGTTTCTCGGGCCC
Organism: Taxus chinensis; assembly: GCA_019776745.2. NCBI lineage: Eukaryota > Viridiplantae > Streptophyta > Pinopsida > Cupressales > Taxaceae > Taxus > Taxus chinensis. Next base: position 806,557,731 of record CM034149.1, read on the forward strand.
CTTATTAGTTAACGAGTTCAAAGTTTTATGAGCTCAAGATTTAGCTAGATAAGTTTTTGGTGAAGGGTCTTCTCCACCCTAGTGTGTCTCCTAGGGGGCACAAGTGATTTTTGTGAAGAAGAAGGATGATTCCCATTGACTTTGTTTTGATTTCAGACAACTTAATAAGGTCACAATAAAGAATCGCTATCCACTTTTGATTATTTATGAATTATTTGATCAAATGAGAGGCTCAGACATGTTCTCAAATATTGATCTAAAGTTAGGATACCACAAGTTCTGCATTACAAATGCATACATTCACAAAACAACTTTTCACACTCGGTAAAGTTATTATGAGTTCACCGTAGTACCTTTTTGTGTTACCAATGATCCAAAAATATTCATAAGGCTCATGAATACAATATTTAGCACCTTCTTGGACCGCTTGGTCTTATTTTTGATTAAGGAAATATTTATTTACTTTTGTTTCAAGGAGGAACACAAAAAACACTTAAGGCAATTGCTAAAGGTTTTGAGAGATCAATTTTTTTTTGGGAACCTAGAGAAAAGCATTTTCTTTCAATTAGAGATTCAATACCTAAGGGAAATAATGTTTTATTTGGGTATCTTGGTATATCCCTTAAAGATATGAATGATTATTGATTGGCCAACACCTACTTTAGTGACAAATTTAAATATTTTAAATGGACTAGTAGGATACTACCGCATATTCAAAAAATAATTTTCTACGATTTATCATCCTATTACTTATCTTTAGCATAAAGGGAAGAAATTTTTGTAGTCATTAAAATGTGAGAAAACTTGTACGTTACTCAAGTAGTGACTGACCACAACATGTATTTTAGCAGTGCATGATCTGACATGAGATTTTTTAGTTTGTGCCGATGCATCCTTAGAGGGACTTGGAGCATTACTCATTCAAGAGTCATATGTAATTGTATTTGAGAAACATAAGATTAAGGACTATGATATTAACTACCCTACCCATTATATTGAACTTGCACCATTGGTTAACACTCTAGTTCATTGGGGTAATCTTCTTCTCAGTAGTAATTTTGTCTTGAGGACCGATCATCGGAGTTTACAACACATCATTTCACATCTGAACCTTAACTCCCATCAATGACATTGGATGGAATTTTTGTGTCAGTATGATATGGACATTAAGTATATTAAGGGAAAAGTTAATGTTGTCATATATTCCTTGAATAGACAAATAAATATTGTATCTTCCATGACTCTAGAATCATATCTCTTGGGTAGGATACTTCAGTACTTCCAAGGGACATATTTTATGAGGGTGTAAAATAAGTGTTTGAGTCTAAAGATTATTTCAAGGGAAGATGTGTAAGATGTATCGTAGAGGAATATTGTGTTCTAAATTTTTAGATGCACATCTGTGTGCCTACGGTAGGAGATCTTTACAATTTTATTATTTTAGAGGCTCATCAAGGCCTATATGGAGCACAACCTGGTGTGAAGAAGATACATGTTGATATGTGAGAGTTGTGCTATTGGCTAGGTTTTCGTTGGGATATAACATACTATGTAGTTGGTTTACTTGAGTGTAAGATGGTCAAGGATTAGCATTCCCATCCTCAAGTAATTTTGTATCCCCGCATGACATTCCTTAGTGGAAATTTAATGTCATTTTAATGGATTTCATTATTGGTCTTCCCATGTCATCATATCATCATGATGCTCTCATGGTCACAATAGACAATTTAACCAAGGTTTCTCACATTTCTCCAACCAAGGTCTCATATATTGCAATTGTCATTGCAAGAGTATTTCTTGAGGATATTGTTAGGTTACATGGAATTTTGAAGACTATCATTAATGACCACAATACCATCTATAATTCAAATTTCTGTACTTCTTTTCAGACCGCGCTAAGAGCTAAGATCAATTTTAGTTTAGATTACCACCCAGAGAGAGATTGTTAGATAGAGAGTTAATTAGGTATTAGAGGATATGTTACCAATTTATGTGATAGATCAATAGAATAAGTGGGAGGATTACTTGTATCAATTTGAGTTTTCCTACAAAAATAGTTACCTCAATACCATTTGTATGGCTCTTTACCATACCTTGTATGGGTGACCGCGTAGGAGACCACTGAGTTGGGATATATTGGTTGGAAGGGATGTTATTAGGAAGAATTTCCTTCAGAATATGGAGCAGTAGTTCATTTATATTAAAAATCATCTTGAGTAGGATTGAATGTGCTAGAAGGTGTACATGTATATAAAGAGGATTAAATGTCACTTTGCATTGGGTGAGAAGGTATTATTAAGATTACAGAAACACATGAGCCCAATCCATTATGGAAATGGTTGTAAGATCTCACCATGCTTTGTGGGGAATTTGACATCTTGGATATCATTGGTCCTATTTCATACCATTTCTTCTTTATGTGACACCTATCCCATTCCCATGATGCATTTCTTGTTTCAGTTTTACGTAGATATGTACCGGATGTTTCTCATGTATTGTATTCATCGGCATTAGAAGTAGAGGATGAAGTACAATAGAGAATGTAACAAATGCATATATTGAAGAAAAAGAGATTGGCCCTTTTGGGGAAACAGTTGGACTGGGTTAGATTACAATGGGACCAATATGATTCAAGACATCAGCTACTTAGGAGGATGTGACTCCATTATGAGATAGATACCGCTACCTCTTCTAGTGAATTCCATGAGAAAGTAGAATTCTAGGGGAGGGGGATGTATTGCCCCCCCAATTTACGTACCTCTTTTAGCATCTATTGATTCATTTCATCAACCTTCTATTTTTCATGAAATGATTGATATTTTATATTGCTAGTTTTGGTTAGTTATTGTTATTATATACCTTCATATGACATATGACATTGCTATTCGATATGACAACATGGAGATTTATTTGATACTTATGATTATGGACATTCCATATTTATTTGGTGATGATGATATTTTAATGATTATTATATCATGGATTATGTTTCATTATAGAGTTGTTGTTGATATTGGTCACATTATAGATAGTTTTTATAGAATTATGTTGTGCGTATCATTGATAGATGGATATGTGGTAAATTGTTTTAGCTGATATATTATAGTTTCTCATTATAATTTTATACAAAGATTTATTATGTCAATCAGATTTTAGGTTTTCCTTGAGTGTGCAGGTTACATGTGGCACCACTTGGCGAACATGGGACTCAGTGTTAGCACTACTGAAGATGTCAAGTTGTCTTTTCCTAGTTATGATTGCACTTTAGTGAAATTTGTGTTATTTAATGAAATTTGGTGTTTTAATTAGTCTTGAATTTATGTAATTTTCTATCCTTTTCCTTGATCACCTCGGTGAGATTGGTTTTACCTAATCACTTACCTAATTGGGTTTAATTGTTCTAACTTGGTCTTTTGGGATGATTTTGGATAAGGGGGTTTTATTTAGTGTAATATTATTTAAGGATACTTTGGGAGTTATTAATCATGTGGGTGGGGACCATATTCCACCTTTGTTATCCCACTTATCATTCAAATCCTATATTTTCCCAAAAAGTTCATTTTTGAAGGCTTGTATGTTAAAGAGAAGGTTTACCTTACCCTAAAAACAGTCCTTGGGACCTAACCAAATGGTGGTGGAAGCGTTTTATGAACCCAAAAAAACTCTTCCCAACTCCACCTCTCTTTTGTCACTATCTAAATATATATTTTTTTACTTGGTAAGATTACAATTTTGTTGGCATAGTTTGGAGGCTAACTCAAATTTTACCCCCCTTTTGCATTTATTATTTAGAGGTTATTATAAAGGTACTAAGATGATTTGGAGAGTGTGATTTGTTAGAAGTGTGAAAAATGTCACCCCCCTATGGATTGTGAGTTTGGGTGATTTTTCTTTTATATTTTCTAATGTTGGAGAGAAGGGGGTTTTTTCTTAGTGTTTCTTTGGTGGGAGCTTGGAGTGGAGTCTTGGGAGATTTCTTTGAGGAGATTTAGAGAATAAGATCTTGGAGTTTGGATTTTTTATTAGATTATTAAGGTAATACCTCATCTCCTTTGCTATTTTTTTCTAAAACATTGAATGCATATTGAATTTTGTGTTTTTTTTTTGGGTTGAATTCTTGTGCTTGTGCGGGGATTATTATTTATTCTTTTTCCTTCTATTTTTTTTTTGGAATGGAATGGGGGGATCCTAGCTTCTATGGCTTCTTGGTGAAGCAATGGATGTTATTTTTGTCTCTCCCTTCTTTAGGGGAATTATAAGAAACTTTCATTTAGTTTGAAATTATTCTTTTACCCTTACCAAGGAAGTTAACAATGCTTGAAAAGGCTTGGTACAAAGGATATGTGGAGATATAAGGTGGAAGATGTAGTTAAAATTTTGGTGATGATATTTGGAGGTATTTTTGTTTATACAGTTGTTAAGTTTTGGAATACATGGAAGGTCCCTCTCCCCTCTTGATAAATCCACCTTTCCCTTATTTATCTTATAAATCTTTGTTTGGTTATTTTTCACTTCCTTGTGTTGTTTTTTACTTTTGAGTCCTATTGTTTTCTTATTTTCCTTGGAATCTTAGGTAACATGCTATCCCTATTTCCCATGGTCTTGGAGGAGGATAGCATGCACTCTCTTGGGAGAGAAGCTGTGCAATGTTTCCTATAGGTTGGATGGTAAAATAAGCTCTAGTAAGTTGTGTTTGATGATTGGAAACAGTGAATACTTGGAGTCTATTTTGGAGATATTTTGGAGGTATTTTATTTTATTTGGATGATATTTTGATTTTGGAGTAGTGCCAAAATTTTCTCATGTTGTTCCGAATTTTGAGGGAGATTTCTATTATTTTACTTTATCATTCGTGTAATCTTTATTTTTGTGAGACTCTTGTAATATACTCTCCTATTATAAAAATGTTGGAAGGTCTATCTTTGGGATTGCGAAATATGGAGTTTTTTCTTGTATTTTTGTGTTGGATTTGAATAAGGAGACTTATAGGTGTTTTAATCCAATCCAATATATGATATAGTTCTTACCTTGTAAATTTTTATATGAATGAAAGAAAAATGAGTTTGTGAGAAATGATTTGCTTGTTTTTTAAAAGTGTTTGTAATCATGTTTAAAGAAAGGAAATAAGGTGAAAATGAAAAAATGGATTTAAGTTGCAATTGGTGTTATAAATTTCCTTATAAATTAACTTGAAATAAATTCCCTTATAAATGAAATATTTATATAATTTCGATATCCCGCTAGTTTGCGATTTAATAAATTTGGATTAATAATTTTTCTTTTACTCAAAGATATGAATGGATGTGAACGTATGGTTCTTGGATTTAGAATGAATTGAGAGAATTACTTTAAAAAATATATACTTTCATCAACTATTTTTCACTTCATCTTATAGGGATTAAAATAATTAAGCCCTTTCTTTTTGGTCTCTTCTATTGTAAACCAGTTGGATATCCATATTTCTATAATATTTCCTTTTCTATGTTTTGAATTAATGAAAATGAAATTTCATCCCTTAAGAGTAGGAAACAAAATATTAACTAGTAGAGTTAGATATTATAATACATTTAATATTACTTTAGACCTTATATTAAAACATACTTTTGTCAACAAGCTGAATAAATTTTTAAAAAAATTATAACTAAACTAAATACAAGTAAATTCTTCCCATATATTTACTTGTTCATTTGTATGATTTAAATATAATACTGTATAGAGAGATTTAACCTTATATGTATGCTTTCTTTAATAATTTCCTTTCAGGACAAGTTTAATGATGGAAGTTTGTGCTTTGAAGAGTTAGGACACCATTTGGATTTGTTTTTCAGGGCATTCTATATAGATATTCCATAGAGTGATTAGATTCATTTTGAAAATATATTGTGTGAATTTTATAGGTTCAAAACTGTTGGATATATATTTTTTTTATGAATGTATTCAACAAGAAAATTAAATCATAGGAAAAAACCCATGTCAAAACAAACCCACCAAATGGGTTTAATGTCGTTTAAATCCAAAGAAGAACATGGGAAGTAACACATTGTAAATGACCTTTAAAACCTGTCATATTCATTGCATATTAATACTAATAAAAATGTATAATCAAGGTCAACCCTGTTTAAGGCTTGGCCTATGTGGCCTGTAGGCATTTTGGCACATATAAGCAAGGAGGATTTTTATTTCAGCCTCCAAATAGATCACAAAACCATTTTCAACTAGGTTTGACCCCCATATATAGAAAAACAAATAATAAAATAGACCCTACAACCAATGAAAAAAGAGAATCTCATAACAGAAAATCATGGTCGTCCCCTTATCTATTGTGCATCTAAACACCTACAATAAAATATCAAGATTAAAAATAGGTATGTTGTCATATATGGCTGCCTTGATCGGAAAGTGAATAAAAAATACCCATTTTTCTTGAGCCCATGTTCACAAAAGAAAAAATGAAGTTGTGAGAGCAACATTCCAAGGAAAATGATGCGCAAAAAGTAGCATGAACTTCACATGGTCATAACTTGAGCTCCGGGTGTCTGTTTGAGTCCGTTTCTTTTTTGAAACCATGTGTTTAGATGAGGTGAATGCAGGGGCAATCCACCCTACCACTTGGGGAAAGTTTTCGACACATTTTTTGGCCCTAAATCCGCGATATTGAGGCCAAAAATTAGGATTTAAGTTATAGTTCAATTTTTTCCTATTTTTGAGCATTAGTTAATTTTAGTCTATTAATTGCATTATGAGTTATAAATTTCGAAATTCATCTAATTTAGGGATGTAGAAGATGTGTGGAAATTTCTGTTCCCGTAGTAATAAGCATGTAAACTTACTAAGAATAACAGGTTCTAATAAACTGCTAAAAATAGTAATTTTCGCAACCTAGAGTAGATTTAGTCAGAGTTAGCTAGAGATTACTTAGAAACTCGAGTTGGGAGTTGTTTTCCTATTTACAAAAAATTGTAATTCATTATTTGATAACAAAGAAGGAGATCTATTTTCTTTTGGAGTTCATATTATTTGTAGTATATCTAGTTTGTTCATAATTTGGCTACATTATCTGGTATCAAAGCTTGTTTGAAGTATTTTAAAAAAAATGGTAGGAAGAGGAAGAGTAAGAGGAGGTGGTATTTCCCAGAAGAATAGAAATATGCAAGATCTACAGATACAAGTTGTTGTGCTTGATACAATGATAACCCAAATAGGAAATCAAGGTGGAGATAACATAGATGAAGAAGAAGTTTGTGAAGAGGAGGAAACACAAGCACCACCATTAGCTTTTGAGGAAAGGATGATTCGAGCATTAGAAGGAAAGAATGATGGGATAAGAGTTGATGTTTCAGAGTATTGTGGTTGTCTAAAACCAGAGGAGTTGATAGGCTGGTTGACTAGCATGGGAATTTTTTTTGAGTGGAAGGCTATGTCTGAAGAAAAGAAGGTAAAATTTGCATGCACAAAATTGAAAGGTCATGATATGTTATGGTGGGATCACCTACAGAAAGATCGGTCAAGAAAGGGGAAAGAAAGAATTAGGACGTGGAGTAAGATGGAGAAGAAGCTAAAAGATAAATTTCTCCCTGTGGATTATGCATAAACCCTTTACATAAGGTTTCAAAATCTCAGACAGAACATAAAAACAGTGTAAGAATACACAGATGAGTTCTACAAGTTGTCCATTCATGCTCTAGCATGAATAAACTGAGGAACAAATGGCTGCAAGGTATGTTAATGGAATAAAATTTTCTATTCAAGATGAGATAATTATGCATAGGATTAGAAGCATGGAGGATGCCTATTAATTAGCCTTAAAGGCTGAGGAAAAACAAAATCGTCAAAGTTTTAGGATATCACATGGAATGAATAGGGGGGCCTCATCTTCCTTTTGAGGATGATCTAGTTTCAGCCAAGGTAGGGGAGAATCATCTCATGGATTAGAAAAGAAAGGGGATACGAGACAAGATTTCTAGAATCAACAAAGAGGCAAAGGATTTTGTAGGGGCAGAGGATATGTTGGCGATAGAGGATGGGAGGCTCAACAAAGACCATTTGTTTGTTAGAGATGTGGTGAAGAAGGGCATTAGGATTTTGAATGTCCACATACTTATACACTTGACAAAAGGCAAGGAGTTGCTCCAAGAGTAAATCTTATTGAACATGAACAGGACCTGGAAATTCCACCAGATGTGGAAGAAAATTTGATGATCAAGAGGATGATGATTGCTCCAAGAAAGGAGGTCAAGGGAAATGTATGGTTGCGTACAAATATTTTCAAAACAAGATGCACTTCAGGAGGAAAGGTATGTAATGTTATTATTGATGGGGGTAGTTGTGAGAACATGGTTTCAAATGAGATGGTCGATAAATTGGGTCTGTATTATGAGAAGAATCCTAACCCTTATCGTATTACATGGTTTAATAAGGGTAATGAAGTTACTATTGATAAGAGATGTTTAATAAGCTTTTATATTGGGAACATTTACAAGGATGAGATTTGGTGTGATGTTATTCCTATGGATGCATGTCATATGCTGCTAGGAAGACCATGACAATTTGATAGAAAAGTTATTCATGATGGGGGAAAGAATACTTATAATTTTTGGAAGGATGGAACAAAAATAGTTTTGCTACCTCTTAAAGAAGAGGAGAAGGCTGAAAATATGCTTTCTTCAAAGGAATTTTCAAAGGAGGCAAAGGCAACCGGTTTTTTTTATGCACTAGTTATAAATAAGGATGAACTTATAATTGCTCAAATACCAATAAAAGCAACAAAATTAATAGAAGAATTTTTGGATGTTATTCCTGATGAGCTACCAGATGGATTACCACCCAAAAGAGATATTTAACAACACATTGATTTGATTCTAGGGTCTTCACTCCCAAATCAAGTAGCTTATAGGATGATCCCAAGATTGCATACAGAGTTGAATAGGCAAGTGGCAGAGCTCATGCAAAAGGGGATCGTAAGGGAGAGCATGAGTCTGTGTGCAACACCAGATTTATTAACACCAAAGAAGGATGGAACATGGAGAATGTGCACGAATAGCAGAGTGATCAATAAAATTACAATCAAGTATCGGTTCCCAATACCTCGCCTTGAAGATATGATGGATGTGCTTACTGGATCTAATTATTTCACAAAGATTGATCTTCGAATTAGTTATCATCAAATTCGGATCAGAGAAGGAGATGAGTGGAAAACAACATTCAAGAAAGGAAATTCATTATATGAGCGGTTGGTGATGCCATTGGGGTTATCCAATGCACCTAGTACTTTTATGAGATTGATGAACACCGTGCTATGGGAGTATAATGGTAAGTTTGTTGTGGTTTATTTTTATGATATCTTGATCTTTAGTAAAACTAAAGAAGAAAATTTGAGGCATCTAAGGTTGGTATTTGAAGTGTTAAGGAAAGAGAAACTCTATGCAAATATGAAGAAGTGCACATTCATGCAAGAGAGTTTGGTATTCTTGGGCTTTATTATTTCAGGAAATGGGGTACAAATGGACTCAGAAAAGATAAAGGAAATTAGTGAATGGCCTACTCCATGGAGTATAACAGAGGTAAGGAGCATTCATGGTCTAACAACATTTTACAGAAAATCTATTAAAAATTTCACCAGTATTGTAGCACCTATAACAAATTACACAAAAGGAAGGGATTTTTTGTGGACAAAGGCAGCTGAGGATAGTTTTCAATTCTTGAAGAAGAAGGTGATAGAGGCACCCATTTTGGCACTACCATATTTTGATAAATTGTTTGAGGTTGATTGTGACGCCTCACATGTGGGTATTGGAGCTATTCTAAGTCAAGGAGGAAAGCCAGTGGCTTTCTTTAGTGAGAAAATAAATGAGGTAAGAAAGAAATTCTCTACTTATGATGTGGAATTTTATGCAATTGTACAAGCCTTAAGCCATTGGAGGCATTACTTAGTACCTAAGGAGTTTGTGTTATTTACAGAGAACATAGCCTTGAAGTATGTGAATACCCAAAAGAAGTTGAATAGTAGGCATGCACAGTGGGGTATCATTTTTGTAGGGATATACTTTTAATCTAAAACATAAATCCGGAAAACAGAATCAAGTTGCAGATGCATTGAGTAGGTGTGTGACTTTGTTTACCACTATGGAAAATGAGGTGGTGGGTTTTGAAGCAATAAAGGGTTTGTATTCTTCTGATTCTAATTTCAAGGATATTGTTGAAAGACTAATTAGTCCATTGTCAGACAATGCAGGAGATGTCCTGGATGAGTATATTTTATAGGATGGCTACCTATTCAAGGGACGCCAACTATGTATTCTAGTTGGGTCTATGAGAGAGAATATAGTGAAAGAGTTGCATAGCGGAGGGTTGGCTGGGCATTTTGGTAAAGATAAGATGATAGCCTTGGTAGAAGACAAATACTATTGGCCAAAGCTTAAAAGATATGTGGCAAGATATGTGGAGAGATGTCAAAATTTTCAAGTCTTGAAAGGCCATGCACAAAATACAAGGTTGTATATGCTGTTTCTTGTTCCTAAAGGGTCATGGACAGATCTGAGTTTGGACTTTTTTTTGGCATTACCAAAAACACAATGAGGTAATGACTCATTTTTTGTGGTTATTGATAGGTTTTCTAAGATGGTTCATTTTATTTCCTGCAAGAAAACAAGTGATGCAATAGGTGTAGCAAATTTATTTTTCAGAGAAGGTGTTCGTTTGCATGGTTTTCCAAAAACAATTACTTCAGATAGAGACACAAGGTTCTTAAGTCACTTCTGGCAAACTTTATGGAATAAATTTAGAACTCAACTATAGTTCAGCAGTGCCTATCATCTGTAGAATGATGGGAAAACAGAGGTGGTAAATAGGAGTTTGGGAAACCTGTTAAGGTGCATTGTTGGGGAAAATCTGAAACAATGGGACTTAGCATTACCACACGCTGAGTTTGCATATAACAGTTCCATAAACAGATCCATGGGAAAGTCTCTATTTTCAATTGTGTATAGGAGTAATCCAAATGGGGTGTCAGATTTGGTACAACTATGAGTTGATGGTAGATTCAGTGATGATGCAGAAGCATTTGCCGAACATATACAACAATTGTAGGAAGAATTGCAGAAGAAGCTGCAGAATAGTAATGATAAGTATAAAGAAATAACAGATGTGCACAGACGGAGAAAGGTATTTACAGTTGGTGAGTTGGTTATGGTATATATGAGGAAGGAAATGTTTCTAAGAGGAACCTATAAAAAGATGAAGTACAAGAAGATTGGTCCCTGTAAAATCGTGAAAAAAATAAACGATAATGTTTATGAGGTAGAATTGCCAGGGAATTTTGATATTTCTCCAGTGTTTAATGTTTCAGATTTGTATTATTTTCATGGGGATAGTGTAGAAGGGGATTTTATTGATGAAGTAGTAGATTGGAGGTAGCAGATTCTGGTAAAGAAGAAAGAAGTGGATTAGATTCTAGATAAGAAAACAATGAACACACGACATGGGAAATACAACAAATATTTGGTACATTGGAAAGGACTGGAACAAGAGGAAAATACTTGCGTCACAGAGTGGGAGATTCAGAAGTTAGATTAGATAAGTGGAAGAAATTTGAAGAAGACAACTTGCAGGAGCTGCATTTTTTTCAAGCAGGGGAGAATGATGCCCCCGAATTAGCAGGAACTTGACAAGGTCATATCTTGAACTCCGGGTGTCCGTTTGAGTCTATTTTTTTTTAAAACCACGTGTTTCGATGAGAGGAATGCAATGGAAACCCACCCTACCAGTAGGGGCAAGTTTTGGACACGTTTTAGGACCCTAAATCCGCCATCTTGAGGCAAAAAATTAGGATTTAAGTTATAGTTCAGGTTTTTCCCATTTTTGAGCATTAGTTAATTTTAGTCTATTAATTGCATTATGAGTTAGAAAGATGTAAATTCATATAATTTAGGGATGTAGAAGATGTGTGGAAATTTTTGTTCCCTTAGGAATAAGCATGCAAACTTACTAAGAATGGTAGGTTCAAGTAAATTGCTAAAAATAGTAATTTTCGCCACCTAGAGTAGATTTGGTCAAAGTTAGCTAGAGTTTACTTGGCAACTTGAGTTGGGAGTTGTTTTCCTATTTAGGAAACATTTTATTTCATTATTTTATAACAAATAAGGATATCTATTTTCTTTTGGAGTTCATATTATTCATAATTCGGCTACATTAGAAAAGTAAAAGTTAAAAGGAAGGTTAGGGTTTTTATATTATTTTACGGCATATGAAATCTTGTGCCTAGGATTAAAAGAATATAATGGCTTATAACACTTCCTCATACCTTAACTATTTTTAGGGAAAGTGATTTAAGATGAGAGGAGTTTTAATAGAAATTTCTAGTGGAGTTAATACCACATATTGACCTTGGGGATTTCTTGTTTATTACATCTTTAAAAATAAATCATAATAATTTCCTTTAAAAATTAATAGAAATGATAATAATGAATTTAATTTCACTAAAGTGAGATGAATATTAATGAATTAAAAAAATCTATACTATGATTAATTATTATAATAAATCCTTCCTTAGCAGGGGATACCCGCCATCGTTCTTGCTCATCGTTGAAATGCAGTGAGTTGAAATTTGAACATCCCTCTAAGTAAAATTTGAATTGATGACCCCTTTTTTTATTTTCGTCTATTTCTCTTTAAGCTTTCGAACACCAAAGAATTATCCATTTGAAGGAAAAAATAGGAAAGTATTATGAATTTAATTTTAACTAAATTTTAAGTGACGACATGGGAAATTTTAACTAAATTATAAAAAATAAAAAATCCTACAAAATTTGATACTCCCATCTTACAGCTTCGTTATTTTTTATCAGAGTATAAATTAGGGCGTTACACCTTCAATGTCCTGAAATGCTCCAAAGTCAAGAAACTCAATTAGTATAAGGTATCCCTATATAGATATTTTAGATCAAACATTGGCCTCTCTAATGCCAAGGAAAAAAATAATTTCAGGGAATATTATGAAAACATGATGTATGTTGATTTTCATGAAAATTTTAAGTTTTCATATATTTTCTCATGTTGATCCTACTCATTTTCAAGAATATGTAAAAGAAGTGAAGTTTTATAAGGCAAAATATGAGGAGATAAATGCCATATAAAGAAAAAGCATGGGACATAGATAACATTGCTAAGGAAAATAATTTTCTTGGTGTTAATTGGGTTTGTAAAACCAAGAGTGAATATGAAGGTAAAATAGAAATACATGTAGAAAGGATGGTTGCTAAACTGTATAAACAACATCTAGGTGGAAAATTTTATTAAACACATGATCTAGTTGCAAAAATGGAAACCATGTGTGTTTTCCTAGTAATAGTAACCCAACAAAAGTGGAAGGTATTCACAATGTATGTGAATTCTACATTTTTAATGGAGTGATCAAATAAAATATTTATATTGCATAACCATTTTATTAATGAGATTCCATGACAAAAGTAAAAAGTGTACATGCTCAAAAACAATATAAGAACTCAAAGAATCACCAAGGATGTGGTACAACAATATAGACATGTATTTTCTTAGAAATTGTCACATCGTTAAAAGTAGAAACAAGCTGAAAATATGCATAAGGGAAGTTAATTATATGATTTTAGTTGTTTTTAATATTTAGATGATTTGATTTTCATTAACAATAATGCAATATTGATTTATAATTATAAATAACTAATAAAAAGTGTGTTTGAGATGAAAACCTTGTACTGTTGATGTTTTTTCATCTATTGATGCAAAACACATGGATCATAGGACATAAATTTCTTTTTAAAAATGGCTCAGAACTTTTGAATATCTTTATAATGTTGAACAACAATCTTCCAAGAACAAAAACTTCATGTCTTAAATTAAGAAATAAATATTCCAGCAATAAGGTAAATTCCACCTTCTACATGATCATGGTTGGAATTTTAATGTATTTGAAAATAACTAAGCCTAATTTGATGCATGTTGTAAGCTTGATTTATATATTTTTAGAAACACCTAAGTAGAGACATTTGTAAGTAGGGAAGTCAATAATGAGATATGCTAATGGAATGAAAGGTCGTCACATTTTATATACTCTAACAAGAAATTTTGAGATAGTTGGTTATATTGATAGTGATTGGGAAGGTCATGTAGATGGAAATAAGAGAACGTGAGGATATGTGTTCTATATTGACTTAGGATTCATTTCATAAACATCCAAAAAATTTCACATAGTTTCTCTGTCTACATCATAAGTTGGGGTTATTACAATAATTGCAACACTATGTCAATCTATTTAACATAGGACAATCCTAGCATATTCGTATGATGACAAAGGACATTCCACAACCATATTTTGTGACAATGAATCCTCAATATAAAAAATAATAATATAGTCTTCCATAAAATAAGAAACCACATTTAGATCCTCTATCATTTTATTAGGGAGTTAGTACAATATAGAGAGATAAATCATCACTATTGCAAATATGAGTAGTAGTTAGTAGACATTTTCACTAAACCATTTTCAAAATAATGTATTGAATGCCTAAAATAAAAATAGGGTGTTATATATGTTATAGTACAAATATCCAAATTATAGGGTGTTTTAATATTTAGTATTTTTATAGTCAAAGTTTTGAGTATAATATTTACATTTTCACAAATTTCATTAAAATTTATTACGTCACTTACAATCCACACGGGTTTAAATACTTGAGTTTGGTTCTATTTTTGCTACCATACATGATGTTTATTGTATTCCATTTCCATATTGTAATTTTTGGTTGATATTATATTTCTTGTGAACCTTGATGCTCTATTTCAGACACAATCCCCAAAAAAATATTATGCCTAAATATGTATATCTATTCTAGAATGAACTATTTGTTGCATATATGCAAAAGATAAGGGTTGGGACTTGCGATATCTTGCAAAAATGCACATGTTATTAACATAATTATGACTAATAAAAGAACATGATGGTGACTTGCAAGGATAATAGAGGGGGATCTTAACAACCTTGATTTTCTATTAGTTTACAACAAGTTAGTGACAAATTAATTTGTTGATACAAATATATTGTCTTCTTAGTGACTCACTAGTTATGGATACATTCTCACATAGAGTTTTACACAATAATTCATCTTGTAGGAATACTTATACACATGTTGATGATGCATTATTTTTATCCTTATATGAATTATATGGTCTATGCCAACCATTTATGGGTGTTAGGGAAATGGTTAAACTGAATAAAATGCTTTTTTTGTACTTTTACAACATCTTTTGTTAAGTATCACTTCTATATATTTAGTTGTATTTTTTTAATTCTTTTTTCTTAATATCCTCCTTCCAAGCCTTTATTATACCCTATAATTTTATATTATTTCCCTCTCTCAAATAATTATTATGATCTAGAACGAACCACTATTATAGAATTACACCCATCTACATTGCAATGTAATGTATATGAGTTATTATAATGCATTGGTTAATCTTGAATCGACATTCCATATTTAAAAACTAAACTTTGATGGTGCCTCCAAGGGTAAACCTAGGATTGATACAGGGGGAGGTGTAATTTGTGATCATAAAGGTTTCTTAGTTACTGCCTATGCTGGAAAAATGGGGATTCATACAAACCATTATGAAGAAGCCCTATCTTCTTTATAGGGGTTAAAGGTTGTTAAGGATTATAACAACCAAAAAAATAATTCTGGAATGAGATTCACTAAACATTATCAATCACCTTAATCAGTTTTCTCCTCCTAGCTTGAATTTTAAAGACTTCATTATGGAATCCATAAATATTTGTCAAAATTTGAAGAATATCATCATTAGCCATACTTATAGCAAGGGGAATAGGGTAACGGATACCTTGTCCAATTTTGGGATCAATAATAATCTAACCATTTGGGATAATGAAAATTGCATCCCTAAGGAGGTACATAATAACATTAATGCAAATAAATATGGGCAATCATGCATGGAGTAGGAATTATAATGAGATGGCGTGGGATTTAGCAGGTGTGAAAGATCACACATGTGAGAAATATCATCCTAACTATGGCCATAATAACTCCCATGATTCTTGAACATGTGGATGGGTTCTTAAAAACCAAGAAAAACATAAGGAAAGTAACAATTCAAACGAGGTTTTTGAGCAGAAAAATTATAGGATTAGTAGGGAGAAGGAGATAGGAGGTGCCCCATGCCAACTGGAGCCTTGCAATGATCTAGGTTGGAAAAAAATGATGATCTATGGAACCTCCTTCAAAGGGGAGGCATTTCCAACTTCATAGATCACATTCAAGGGCATGACCAAAATATTTTGGTTCATTTTGCAATTTACTAGAAGGATAGAAAGGTGGAGTATGGTTGTCACTGAGTAATTATAAATGAAGAATTGATAGCTGAGTCAACAGGACTCAAGCTAGATGGATATCATTTTTTCAAGAAAAGGATCGATAAGACTACCGAGGAAAAGAAATTATCTAATGACGTTTGAGGAGCTCAAATTTGTAACTACAGGTGTTAGGGAAAGATCTATCCCCAAGCCTTTTGATGAGGTTACAAAAATAATGGTTAGGTACATTTATTTAAGAAGGATGCTACATAATAGTCCCTATCAAGCACCTTGTCTTTCTTAACCACTTTGGAAGTGAATTGGTGGTATGCTTCCCGTATTACTCGCTAAGTTCCCTTTAGTGCTCCATTTTAGAATTCTATAAGCACTCTCATACCATTCTTCTTCAGCAAGGCCTTTTTTTTTTGCTCCATAAGATCTGTGTCTCTAATATCCCCGGCTTCCCACCCTCTACCAACAATCTGCACATCCCTATAATCACTGCATCTACTACCATCCTAAACACCTCTTCCAAACCCAAGACTAAGCACCCAAAACTTCCCAAAATTGGCATCCCTCACTCTGCCTCAGTTATTAGAAGCACTAAAGAGTTGGAGTTTATGTATATTTTTCTGCATATTAGTAATGTTGGCCAGGATATGGCCTTGTAATAGGAGGGGAATAATATTCCTCATATGTTGGATTCTTTGGTAAATGAGATGATGAAGTTAAAGAAGGACCTGTATCACATTTCCCAACAAAAGGGAAAAAGAAAGGATGATGATGAAACTGATAATGGGCATGATCAGATTGCAAAAATCTACAAGAAATTAAACTCTTTGGACCACAGATTGGGGAGATCCAAATAGAGACATGACCATAACATGGCTATTTTTAATGCCATTAGTGAATTTTTTGAACAACATGTTCACAACATTTCCATTCTTAGCAGGGTCCCTAAAACTATCTAGGGGACTGACAATGAGAGAAGTCAGACCATATCAAATTTGAATAAAAGTTACCCCACGCACATCACCACTTTGGTTTTTTTCACTTCGCTACAAAAAATCAAATCTAGGATCGACAGAGCTTCATAGAAATAATCTCCCTCGGGATGGAGGGATTTGTTCTAGATGCTGTTATAATTCAGTCTTTTCATTGTTTTTCTGCTGATGTTTTGTTTTCTTGTTGTAATTTCTAATTTGTTTCACTTTCTACTAGTAACTATCTTTTTGTTAGTGTTGGGAATAATTATTTATCTGGATTTTGATCCTCTTTTGTTGTCCTTCTATAGCTCTATTTAGATGTTGAGCCCTTAATGTAACAAGGTATAGTCCCTTCAAAACTATTTACCAATAATAAAAAATACATTCCATATTTACAAATATTGTATTTCAATTTTTGAATTCCTCTTGTTGAGTAATAAAATAGATGAATAAATTGATCATTCTAAGAGAAAACAAAAACTTTTGAAATCTTATGGAGTTAAGACATGCATTGGGAACATTACAAGTAACCTTTTTGTATGCATGTGGACTTTAATAGATCATTGAAATTGTTTTAATGCCCACTAATTTTTCTCACAGATAATTGTTTGTCCTTTTTTCATGTGTTCATGACAATAGAAAAGATAAGTTTTATGTTCTAATTTTAGAGTCTATTTTTAGGAAATATCAAGATAAACCAAAACTTTGTTTGTGAATGAATGCACAGTCTAGTTTTATAAAAAACTAATAAAAATAAAACATCCTTGTACGCATACACATAATGCATTGTTATTAGAAATTTGAAAGCTTTGTTTAGAGATGTAAACCCCATTAGATAAAAATTGTAATCATTGTAAAAAATTTAGAACCAACAAGCTATAGCTTGTGCTAGAAACATGCAATAGTATTTGTTTGTATTTATTCCAAATGTATTATGTAGATTTAATCTTGAATTTTGTATTTTTTGTCTCAATATCTACAAATTGGTATCAGAAAGAGTTTATCACTCAGGTAGGATAGGCTTATCATTAGCATTGACAGTGACAACATCATAGCCGTGGGTCACAAGTGATAAGTGACAAGTAACAACTGGTAGTCTAATAGGATAGATCCATAGAAAATACTAAATCTTGTTGAATTGAGTCTTTTAGTGGTAGGGGATAGCCTAACAAAATTAGGGTTACAATATTTTGGAGGCATCTAGACTTCAGTGACTTAGTCTTTGATTTTTTGGTGGGGGCTGGGAGAATTGTTGAGGAGAACCGTTCTTAAATCTATGACCTTGTGAAAGGTATTTTCCATGGGTGCATGACATATATGTAGGGACAAAGGTGAACAATGAGTGAAACTAGATTAAATAGCATTTCTATTTTGACAATTGAACGTGATATCACTACAAAAATAAATTATGATGATGTCATTTCTATATTTTCTAATGCAAAGGAAATAAAAAAGCATTTATAGATTTAACTGAATGTGTTCAAAGTTATAGTATAATGTTTAAAAAACATGCATAGGCAAGTTAATGGCTAGTCTTAGAGGGAGAGGGGTGGGGTGGGGGCCGAGGAGTGTACGCTCTGAGTACTTCCTAGAGCACTCCAAAACCTTAATTTGGCCTTGATTATCACCATTAATATAAATTAAAAATCATCTATGGATTCTATATCTAGTGCATATTTACCAAGTTTGCATACACCCCAGTTCATAGGAAAGAATTATGATTATTGGCATTTAACCATGAAGACATTATTAATATTTTAATATGTTTAAAAATTTGTGTAAAAAAGGTACACAAAGACCACATATCCAACAACATACAACATACTCTAACATTATGAAAAGGATCTATTAAAAAAACTAGAAAGAAAGATGAAAAATCCCTCTTCTTTATTATTCCAACCATCTATGAAAGTATTCTTCCTAGACTGGCATCATTCAATCAAGAAAAATAAGCATTGGATACTCTAAAGGTTACATATAAAGTTAAGGAGATAGTTAAATATACAATATTCCAACTACATAGAAGATATTTTCAAAATATGTAAATGAAACAAACAAAATCTGTGATTTACTCCTTATATATGTTGTTGGCTTAGTAAATTAGATTAAATCTCATTGACAAAAATTGGATGATACAACAATAATTGAAAAGATCCTTTTGAGTCCACCTTTGAAATTTTATCCTTTGGTTGTATCTAGAAAAGAAACTAAGGATCTAAGTAATATTTCAAATCATGAATTGCATGCATCACTAATAAATCATGAAAAAAGGATGAATAGATCACATGTAGTTGTAGCACTAGATTTTTCATCTCTAATATCAAGAGTTCCTAGATGAGGAAAAGGAAGGTTCAATCCTAGAGGAAGAGGAAAAATATCATGAAGAGGATTTAACAGTGATCCATCAAAATCAATTTGAAGAGGATATAGTCACAAACATAGTTATTTTTAGTTTTTTCGTTTGACAAGGAATAGTCACATGCGCAGTGTCATTTTTGTCTGAAATATCATAACTATGCTTATGAATGCATGAAAAATTTCACTATTATATGAATAGATAGAATAAAATTCAGGTTGGTAGCTCTACTCGAAGTGCCATGTTTATTAGATGCACATGGATTGATGAAAAAATACCTTCTTTATCACCTAATGAATGTAATATTTCTCAAAAAAGTCCCTGTGATTTCTAGTATTTGAATTCTAGATGTAGTAATACAATGTCAGGAAACTTGGATTTTTTTTCCAATTTGCATGAGTTAGTAAAGAATGATGTTACTCTTATATCCCATAATACATTGTCTCTAAACAGAAAAGTAAAAATAAAAATTCTATGTAAATAGGGGGAGAAAAGGATTATGCGTGATGTTTATTATATTATAGGTTTCATAAATAATCTGATGATTATGGGTCAATTGGTATAGAAGGGATACATAGTATATATTGATGAAAATGAGTGTGTGATCATGGATAAAGTCCCAAATACTCAGTTAATAGATAAAGTGTAAATGAAAAAGCAATAAAATATTTCTCATGAGATTGAAATTAGGAATAAATCAAAATTAGATCAGTTATGAGAATCCTTGAGTTCATACCATAGATCTTTCCAGAGATCATATGACATATACATCCAGAGCCGAATACAGAGCTCAGTCCATAGATAAATAAATTATATCGACTTTTTTATTAGTTATGAAAGATGAATCATGGATGTAGCATATCATTTTTGGTTTTTTTGAATTTAAGAGGTTTTAATTTGTTTCACAAGAAAATAATGGTAATAGTTTCACATTTAATTCATAAACTAGAGAGATTTTGTGAAGGGCATATTTTGGGAAAGCAACATAGAGAGACGTTCCTAGTTGGAAAATTAGTAAAGGCAAAAGCAACACTAAAGTTTAATCAATCACATTTATGTGGAAAAATACAAACACCTTTAATACTAGGCTGTTCATATTATGTGACATTCATAGATGTCTATACCTGAAAGACATGGGTTTACATTTTGAGACACAAATCATATGTTTTTGATATATTTCATCAGTTCAAGGCTTTAGTGGATAAGTAAAGCATATACTACATCAAATGTTAAGTCCTCAGTATGTTTTCAATGCATTGAGAGTTGTTTTACAAATAGCATAGTATCTATTAGCAATTTACTATCAGGTATACACCACATCAGAATGGTGTGGAAGAGAGAAAGAATACAACCATAATGGAAATGGCCAAAAGTAAGATGAAGGCCAAATATCTTCAATTATTGGGAAGAAGTTATACAAGCTATTATTTACATCTTAAATAGGTATCCAACAAAAAATATTAGAAGCATGGTTCCTTAATAGGCCTGAAATCATAGAAAAAATAGTGTTTCTTGTTAGAGTAGGTATTTACCTTAGCTCATGTTCACCTAGGTACTTTATTTACCTTTATTGTATTTATCCTCACCCACTTATGTGTGTGGACATTTATTTTATCTTATTTAGATATTAGGAGATATTATCTATTTCTTAGGTATATTTATGTCCTTGATCTATGGTATTGACTAGATTTTTGATGTCTAGTTCTCTCCTAAATCTATGGTCTTGACTAGTTAGTTGATGACTAGTTATTTCCTTGATTTATGGCTTGATCTACGACCTTGACTGGTTCTTAGATTATTATTCCTTGCCTATTTAAGAAAGGCCCATTCTCAATGTATTGCATTGAGTTCCATAATAATATATGATATTGCTTCTCATTTGTTTGTAAAGGTTTTATGTAAAGTTATTTTCGTGAATTGCTTTCATCTTATTGATCGTGGTGTTTGATTAACATCTGTGTTCTTGGCTTGGAATGATCTAGTTATCATTCCTTTCATGGTATCAGAGTAGGAGATTGTTGTTGACAACCGTCTGTAAGTTTTATTTTGCAAATAAATTCATTATATATTCATATATTTGGGATTTGGTCGTATGTTGTTGCTGCATAAATTTTTATGGAAAAGAGAGGCTTCCATTGGATCCAGAAGGCATGAAAATATTAACATCGACTGTAAACTCAGCCATTTCTACAGAAAGTTAGTTTGTGTGGTTTTTTTGTTGTTACAGAGAAGTACACTAGATCATCTCGGGATTCGTGCCCACAAGAAAAGCATTCATGAGAATTTTTTTTTGAATCTGTTGTTTTTTTTAGATCTCCACAAAGCAATTTTCTGTTGTGGTGTATTTGTCTCGGTTTGCGTGAAGGAACGTTTTTAGATCTTTCCTTTCTTGGAAGGGTTCCACAAATTAAAATCATTAGCCCATTAAAATCATTAGCCCTTGGTCATATGGTATGGTCAGATAAATAAAATAACAGAGGAAAATATTAAAAAGCTTGTATCTTTTGATCGGTAACTCATTTTTTAGTGCCGTTTTTTTCAAAAGTGCTTGTTTTTTCATGCTCTTTCTATCGGATTTATTTATTTTGATACTTGCACTATAACTATACAGTGCCAAATATGGTGGAGTGTTGTAATCAATTATGGATGCAATTTTGGCTAAACCTGATGTCCTAAATTTTTTGGAGTTGTAGTTTTTACCTATCATGGATTATGAGAATGATATGATTTTTTCTGAAGTATGTGGACTTCAAGACGATATTGGAAAATTTGTGGAAGAAAATAGATCACTCAAGAAGCTAAATTTTCTTCTACAATCACTCATTCATGATAAGGATACAATAATACACTTCCAGCAGAAAAAACTTGCTAGCCTACAACATTGCCATCATATTTTGGACAACCATATCCATACTCTTAGTGCACTTGCAGCTGTTGCTCTTGTACCCACTGACATTGATCTACCAGTCTTTGAGCTTGAACTTGCTTTTGATGCTTCTAAACCTATGAGGCTTGTTACTACATGTTATTCCACATATGTGCCTATTACAGTACCACATGTTGTGTATCCTACTTCTACTCAGCTGCATGGATTTTTTGAGAAGCATACCACTGCATTAAGATCTCACATGCTCCATTCTATGGGTCTCACTAGAGGAGTCATTGGTAGACATTCACAAGGTATTTTTTCCTCTATTCCACATGTTAAGTGGACTTCTCATCATGACATTGGTTTTTGTGTAGATACTTCATTGGGATCACACATTGACAGAGCTCCTTTTTCTGTTCGCTTGACTCTTTCTAAGGATCATAAGAAACACATGAGTTTTGCACCTTCACTCACAATTGAGAAACATGAGATTTCATTTATCAGACATGATCAACCTAACACATATTCTAATGTTCTTTTGCTTGCACCCATTATGCATTTTGCACCAAGTCATATGTAGGCATATTCTTCATCCATCCATGTTGATTCGGGGTGGATTTCTGATCACTCGTGGAGGTGACATAGGCATTCGTTGAGAGGATTCTACAGGGGTGGCTCCTCTTTCATTCATCCTCTTGCTCCACTTTCTATACCTTCTACATTGTGATGCTTCTTGTTTTGAGAATTTTTCTTTAACAGGTGTAGTGTATCTCTCTTGTTTGTTGAGAGATTCTGTATTTGTATTTTCGACACTTTTGGCATGTTGACAGTATCTCTTGTGGGGGATATATTCTGGTGAAGTCTAGTGTTATTTTTTCAGTGTTCAAGTAGTTGATTCTGGGAAACTCATACAGATTTGTAGCATCACTCCACCCATTCAACACTATGGGAGGGTGTGGTGTTGATCCTTCTTCTTCAGGTTTCGTGTCCTTGCCTTGTTACCTTGTCTTTTCTTGGATCATGAAACTTTGGAGTTTGTGTCCTTGCCTTTTTTCTTTGGTTATTGTTCTTGGATCGTGGCACACCTAGCTGCAGCAGTTGGTCAAATTATTTTGGTTTTTTTTTTAGTTTTGACATCACTTTGGTGACAGTCTCCTTATATGGAGCTATTATGTGAAGCCCAGTGTCAGTTGTTTTTGAGTTCTATGATCGAGTAGTGGATTCAAACCAAAATTCTTTAGCATTGTACGAGTTTTTAGGGTTGCCTTGGAGTGGGTTTTTACTATCTTTACTTTATTGTTACTGGTTTTGGGTACCTTGCGGTGTCTCATTTTTCCCATTTATTGTACATGAGTACCTAATCAGGCCTAGTTTCTAGGACTCATACTTTGGACATGTCACTTCTATTTTTTCCCCTAGTTTCACTTGAGGGGGGGGGGTGTTAGAGTAGGTATTTACCTTAGCTCATGTTCACCTAGGTACTTTATTTACCTTTATTGTATTTATCCTCACCCACTTATGTGTGTGGATATTTATTTTATCTTATTTAGATATTAGGAGATATTATCTAGTTGTTAGGTATATTTCTTTCCTTGATCTATGGTATTGACTAGATCTTTGATGTCTAGTTATCTCCTAAATCTATGGTCTTGACTAGTTCTTTAATGACTAGTTATTTCCTTGATTTATGGCTTGATCTACGACCTTGACTAGTTCTTAGATTTTTATTCCTTGCCTACTTAAGCAAGGCCCATTCTCAATGTATTGCATTGAGTTCCATAATAATATATGATATTTCTACTCATTTTTTTGCAAATTTTTTATGTAAATTTATTTTGGTGAATTGCTTTCATCTTATTGATCACGTGGTGTTTGATTAGCATCTGTGTTCTTGGCTTGGTATGATCTAGTTATCGTTCCTTTCATTTATAATTTTAGAATCATCAATTATGTGGCATATGCACATGTGATTTATGAGATAAAGAATAAGTTATACAACAATGGAGAAACATGTATTTTTGTTGGATATGCAGATAATTTGAAAGCCTACAAGTTGCTCAGTCCAATCACAAGAAATGTCATATTCAATAGATATGGATAGTTTGTTGAAAATGAGGCATGAGATAGAATTATGGAAAAAATAATCATTATAACAACATCTATTCCTCAAGATGATATAGTAGATTAAGAGAAAACACCACAAGGTATTATACCATTTTCCACTCCTACACATCAACGTAGAGTTGTAGCACAAACTACAAATCATTTTATAGAAAGAAGGTCTAAAAGATCACAAATAAAATTCAACTATTAAAGAGACTCCAAAAATAATACCAAATGATAATCCTTCAACAACTAGTTCATCTCAAATAATCCAATCATCAGATAGTCCATTACAGTGAAAATTTAAGGAGTCTTAGTGGGATTTATAATAAATTGATACAACTGACTATTTTTAAGTTTTTCCATTATTTTCTCGAGCTGTAGATCAAGTATTTTTTCAAGAGGCTATAAAAAATGAATTATAGGCTCAATCCACGGATAATGAGATAGACGCCATAGAGAAAAATCAGATATGCGAATTGGAATATCTTGCAGAATGAAAAGATGTGATATGAGTGAAATGGGTCTACAAGATGCAAGATCACATACAATGCAGATGGAACATTACTGAAACATAAAAAAAGGATGGTTGTAAGAGGTTTTAAAAAACAATATGGATTAGATTACAATGAAACATTTACATCAGCTATACATTTGGACATGGTAAGAACTATATTTTTCAATTATGGCTCAAAAAAAGGACTATAGATCAAATGGATGTAAAATTAGCATTCTTAATGTTAACAATTCATGAGGGTGAAAAAAAATTAGAATGAGTTTATTCAAAATGAAGTGTGTATAAATACAATAGAGAATGTGGTTAAGAGGGAACCTCCTATAACTAATAGGTTGGTTGCATATAACTAACCCTAACAATGTATTAATTATGCTAACATTCCCCCCTTAATACATCGGTTTTACAAATGTACCTCGAAATCATCATCATCATCATTATCTTTGGATTCCTCATCATGTTACGTCACAATGTGTCCTATCTGCTTCTTGTGGAAATGAATTTTTCTATATTTCTTTGAATCTCTGCCAAAGGTGTTCTCTTAGTTTTGAAAAACACAGATGAATAAGTGATCTCAGATGCTTGTGTGGGTCAAAACGTATGTGCCTATGGGAATTTTATCTCACATTTGTCATCTGCAACATAGCCTTCTAGAAGTTAGACATGAATCTTCTCCGTCTGGATGTCGAATAAGACTTAATCCATTATGTCCTTGAATTGTAAGTTTTAGAGACTGGCAAGGAGTGGATACTGACGGTATTGTGGGAATTACTTCATCTCTCTCAAATTGTTCATGTCTATATGGTTTCTTGCAATATGTCTAACATCTATCGGCATGAATTTCATTCTCTAACACTATTACGTGGGATCATCAACTGGTTTTTCATGCCCATCTTTGATAGCTTTATAACAAAATTGATTAATGAATAAAGGGGGTTTCAAGTCATGTTGTTTAAATTGATTAAAACTATTTTCACATGTTCCTGATCTCCTATACGCTCGCCAATGTCTTCCTTTGTTTCCGAACAATGTATTCCCAAGTAATGGTTTTTGGTGGCATGATACGACTTTAAAATGGTCTAGACGTAGGAAAGCTCCATGTTCCATCTAGGAAAAAGGTCTACAAAATCTGATCCACATGTAGTCAAAACATCATGCACATGTTATTATAATTATACCACCAAATCTGTTGTTTTATATACATGGATATTGTATAAGAAAATTATTCACTAATGACACATACCCTAAATCTATCATTAGTTCAAGTAGTAATCATCATTATGTGTCTCACATATCCATCACTTGTATAGTTCTGGTCATCACTCATGGAGTCTTAGTTGTCGTTATTAACTCATTTGTCATCTTTGGTCTCTAACTAGGGAACCTAGAAAGGAATTAGGGATCCCATGTGCCCTGACCATCATTTATAGGTACCCTAGTCCTGATCACTCTTGGTTCTAATTTAGATGTTCAAGGTTTGTCTTTATGATTTTCCCACCCATTCCCCTATGTACTAGTCAACATATCGGGTCATTAGTGTCAAAATATGAGCAAGATATCCCTATCTAAACACATGATACATACTACCTTAGGGGGACGATTTATACTAAGGGATAAATATCTAAAAAACAAAAGGGACTACATTTTGGCACTATAATACAACACAAAATGCATAGTAAGAGGAGTCTATTATATTCAGTACACCATTCTACATTTTTATCTAGTTATATCTACCTAGTTTGGCATCATTGGCATTAGGGCACCCTAGGCACACCATTGCACACACAAAACACATAGAATTACATTGGGTTTAAGATGTAGTAAAATGCTTAGTCATAATTCCATCCATTTGACAACTCAGGAAGGTCTGACCCATTCATTTGCATTTTTAGTTTTTTAGTGTTTTGATGCTTTTGTGTGGGGTTTTGTAGGATATTATTAATTGGATATTTACGATGATACTAGCAAACCAAGTGTGAAACCAGTTATATCGAAGGAAAAGTACTGCAAAGTTTTAACGACTATATTTGATCTAGTTTCCAAGTCACTCCAGAAATCAAGGCACTCATATTTTAGACCAAGGCACCAATAGGTGGCCCTGTTCATCCCTAAGTGCCCCAATTTAGCAAAATCTGCCAGTTATACAATTTTCTGAGGTTTTTTATGAAATTCAATTCTGCATGTACATCACCCTATCTAGTCCCAAATTACTCGGAGGAAAGTATAATTTAGGTTAGTTCCTTTCTCCCTTCTATCTAATTTATTTCATTTCATTTAAAATATCAAATAAATTATCGAGCTCTTATATTTTAATATATATTTCAGTCATTACATTATTGTACTTTCTTATATTATTACTAAAATAGGGATATTAGATAATTACTTTGGTGAACGCATAATTTAGATCATTTTTCCATATGATCTTGTTCAAACCCTAATGGATAAGGATAACTCTTCTCCTTCTCGGATCATCATGTTACACTTCAGTGTCATTCTAATCTATCATGAGGTTATTATCACTAAGCTCTCAAATCTTTATAGTACTAGTAGTATACCAGATCATATTCCACAACAACTCTTATATGGCCAACAATATTCATGTATTAGTTTTGAAAATTCACCCATTGGAATTAATATAGTTTTGGATCAGATAGCCTTCACTCATTGTACACCATGTTATATGACTACTTGTGATCCTCCTGTTGATCTTTATAGGGAAATTATAGACGATTCTCTTATTCATTACATGTTAGGTCATGAAAAAAACTCTCATATTGATTCTTCTCCTCATCACACCAATGTTATACCTAAATCTCCCTACTCTTATATTAATGATATTGCTTCTTCTAATCCATCACATGATAGTTCACATACTCTCTCATATTATGTTGATGATCTTAATTATAGTAAATTTAATGAAAATTTCATATCTAAGTATTTATCTAATGTCGAGGATAAAATTAATACTCATGATTCTACTACCTTTCATACCATTAAGTTTGAATCTCCTACTTCACTTTCTCCTGAGGTTATATGTAGCATCATGCATGAGTCACCTCCATCTATTAGTTATTCTTCTCCTACCATATCATCTCTTCTTACCACCTGACCTACATCTGTAAGTTTATATTTTCCTATCATGGTATCACCATCAATTTCTTTATCTTATAGGTATGTTTCTGATGCTATTCCTACAACTACTATGGATGTTCCATATTCTTTGTGTATTATAACATTTCTGGCACTTACCACTTGTATTCCTTTAGTATTAGGATGTCATTTTTCTTCTCTTGAGATACCTATGATTACTCACAATGCCAAGTTAGAACCACTTAATACATTTTTTCCATCTCCTACTATTCCTTTATAGGACATTTTATTTGTCATACATGTTGTAGGTCACTTACAATCTCATGTTCTGTCACTCACTTTAGAAACTAGGGTCTAATATGCTTTATTGATAACAATTCATTACATGGTAACCTTATTCCTAACAAAATTCATAACTCTGGATTGCCTAAGGAATTTAACATTCGTAATTTCACATGGTTTTATGGTACTGGTAACCCTCACTTACATATCCAACATTACCACATGACTGTGACTTCGTATTCTAATCATAGATTATTCCTTAAGGCCTCTCAGCAACGTCTTACTGATGATGTTTTACAATGGTACACTCATCCTCCATTTGGGTCTATTCGTACTTACTATGATATGGAGGATGCATTCCTCTTTCATTTTATCATCAACAATAGATCAAGCGTTACTTATAATCATATACCTACTTTACATCAGGGTGAATCCAAACCTATCAGGGATTACATTTTATGATTGAATATTTATATGCACCATATATTATTCCAACGTATTCATCTTTACAAGTAATTCATCATTTTTCATGCTCTAGTTCCCACTCTTAATAAATTACTGCAATATGATACATGTGAGTCATTCATACACATGTGCTATAAATTTATTGATCTAGAACACGAACTTCACTCAGCACATGCTATCAATATTCCACTCACTACTACTACTATTATATAATATAGTTCTTCTCCATTGCCACTAGTTGAGCAACCCACACAATATCCATCTTTTCCTAGAAAAAAAGCTCAACCTACTACATCCCAAAAGCATCCTTCTCATCCTTCTGTTATCCAAAATTCACCCCTCCAGGTAATTTTGATAACATGCATAAAATTCTTTAGTCCCAAGCAATTATATTGAGTCCGGGTAAAAAGTCATGTTTCTAGGGTCCCCTCAGATTTTTTCTAACTCCCCTATCCAAGAAGAAGAGAGCAAGTTCTGAGGAAATGTGAAAAAATTGCAAAAAAAAAGCTCGGGCCAGAAAGAATCATTAAAAATGGCTAAGTCCTAGTCCTTGCAATAGTCAGGACATGAGGGACATCTGGACACGAACCAGCAGAAAGGCCGCTAGGCGGTCCGCGCAGCATTTGGGACATTTGGGATAAAGGGACGCGCGGTACACGGAAATCCGAACTGGCCGAAAAATGAGAAAATTGACTAACTGTTGAAACAAGCAGTCTGGGACATCCGGGAAATTAGTACACAGAGGATGCAAGTCGGCTGAAATGAGAACGCTTGTCCCGAATAGTTGGGCCGAAAGTACGCGGTCTGGCTGAACCGGGTGAATCGGGAAAATTTGTCCCAAACAGTTCGGGACAAGTGGGACAAGTGTACGTGAACCAGCCAGTTCGGCCGAAATAGGGAACTTCAGTACTGGGACAAGGGGGACAAAGGGACGTGCGGGACGTGGATAGCCGAAGGAGCCGAAAGCCAATCAGATCACGCCACGTGTCACCGGCAGAAAAGAGACATGGAAGCCCATTTCGGGTGGTTCAGAAGAATTTGTCCCGCGCAGCACTGGGACGTTTGGGACAAAGGGACGCGTGGGATGTGAAAAGCTGAAGTGGTCAAAGGCAGAGAAGAAAAGTCAACGTTTGGCCCGTGGAACTTCAAACGGCCATAACTTTTGACTCCGAGCTCCGATTTTCACAAAATTGGACTTTTTGGAACGAGCACGACGTCCTCTATGCCACAAAAAATGGATTTCTGATTTTTTAATGAGGGTAGATATATTTAAATAAAGGAAACGTTTTCAGCTCCCATTAGTTAATGCTCATTCCCGTCAAATGACAGAAAACACCTGCCAGGCCCAAAATAGCTGCCCGCACTCAGAAGCCCATAACTTTTGCATTTCTCAACGAAATCAAACAAAATTGGTACTGTTGGAATCATGGTTCCGAGCCCGATGCATAGAAATCAAGAAATTATAGATTTGATAAGAAATTGATAGATTTTTTAAAGAAAACGTGGCCGGGTTCAGAACAATGTTTTATTTGGTAGCTGGGAGTGCAATTAAGAGGCATGGTCATCATTCTTTCTCTACTGCAGCACATGGGATAGTATGGGGAGCCTTTTGCAAGTAATATACAATCATTTCAATCAATTTAATGCCTCTTACATGTGGTTGAAGGATAGATTTCGGGATTTCCATTTTCCCTTCTCTTTTCCTTCTCTTTTTTCTATAAATTGGAGTGTTGGGCTCATTGTAAAGGAGAGAGTTTTTGGGTAGCAAAGCTCTGCCAAAATTGCTTTGTGAAGCCAGTACGTTGTAGGCCCTTGTAGTGGACTCCTTGCATGGTGATCCAGGCCCTTATCTTGTAATAGATTGAACTGTGCATATCATGAAGCAATAAAATACCAGTTTGTGGATGTATCTTCCCCTGCTGTGTTTTCTTGCATTCTTCTTGCCCCTTTGATCTTTCTATAAGAATATTGTGTCTATTTATTATGTTCTTGCAGGGATTCATTATCATTTTGTATGCTTGGAATATTGTTGTGAATGCATTTTGCTAGATTATGGTGAACTGTCATCACCTCTTCTAGTGTGCACTTTGCCTCTGTATTTCACACATTTGGAGACTACTCTCACACCCTCCTTTTCTGGTGTATCACTGCTTTAGTGTAGGCTTTCATTTTATGCATTCTCTCTCTCTGGTGCCTTGGAATTTTAGGTTAGAATAGTTAGCTTATCCTGCATTAGAGTAGATTGTGGCAGGTAGTTTAGGAGCAAGAACCAGCTTTCTCTGGAGGTCTATCTCAAGTAGCAAGTCCCACAACTTGGAGATAGTACCCATGTTATCCAATCACACTGTGAGTTCAAGTATATCTCCAGGGGTGCTGTGATTCAGGGATAACAGTTCTGGCATGCCCGGTGGGACCTTAGAGGTCTTTACTTTCATTGCAACAAGATTGATGTGTACTTGTTGTAAGTTTTAGCTTTGAAGGAGCTTTAAAATCGCACATCTGGCGATTCCAAAAGAGGCATAATCTGCTGGTTCCTGCAGTCCAAGCCTGGCAAATTTATGAGAAGAATACAGACTAGGTCAAGAACTAGGGAGGAAGGATTGTTTGTTTATCTGCATCTATCTCCAGGTAGAGAAAGAAGAGGAAGAAGAGATCAAAGATCTGCGTCTCCACCTAATAGAACTTTATCTACACCTCCACCTGGTAGACCTTTTCTCGCATCAACAAGGGTTCTCAGGCCAATCAGAATGGCGCAACCACTAAATCCGTTCGTCAATTTCACTGGCAGCAGCCCACTTGCCCTCAATGCACAGAATCCAGTTCCAATTGTAGCATTGAAGAACATTCCATTTTTCACTAGAGAAAATCATACCACTCCTGGTGATCATGTCAAAGACATTGCTAACATCTGTGAAATCCATGAGATAAAAGAAATGGATGTGGCTGTCAAACTGCTGGCATCATCGTTCAAAGGGAAGGCATTGCAATGGTTCAGGAGCCTTGAAGCTGGTTCTATCACAAATTGGAATCAGTTATGCATAGTTCTCCATGAGCAGTTTGGAGAAAAGGGAGACAATTTGTCTCTACTAGAACAATTGACAACTATCAAGAGAGCCCCCAACGAGTAGTTGACTGAATTCAACTTCAGATTTCAAAGGTCTTGGGATAGGATTCCAGTGGTAGTCAGGCCAACAGCAGAAGGTGCTTTTCTGTATTACCTTAAAGCTTTGAATTCTGATATTTCTATGTTGATTCAATCTATGGGAGGCACAACCTTACCTACTGCTTATAGCATTTCCATTAGAGCTGAAAAATGTCTTATTCAAGCTGGTAAATTGGCTCCCAGGCCTCCCATGCCCTTGTATCCAAACTTAGAAAATCCAAGCACTAGTCAAGCACCCACTCTGGCTCCTATTCCCACCCCTAGAAATCAAATTTCAAATGATACTTCTACTTCATCCTATAGTGCTTCAAATGAACTCCAAGAGGTCAGGAAACAATTGCAAAATTTGGGAAATGAGCTGGTTACTATCAAAAGATAGCAAGCTTAAAGTGCTAGACCATATCAGCCTCAAGCGCAGTACCAGGCTAGGCCCCCATACCAACAAAATAAGTCACCAACTCAGGCTGCAAATCAAAATAAAATCCAAGTAAGGCCTCCCGCTAATAGACCATTTCAGCCCTATAACCCCAATGTCGTATCTGCTTCTAAAGATTTGGTGCCAGTCCAACATTATATGGCCCAAGAATATGTTTGGTGTTTCCTGTGCAGTCAGCCACATAACCAATCAATGTGCTTTAACGGTGCATTAAATACGGCCCTGATGGTGCAAACCATTGGTGGGTCGCAAGAGTCCAGCCACGAAGGAGATCAGTAGCAGGAAGCATCTCAGCAAGGAACATCTCTGAACGAAACTACTCTTATCAATTGGCAGGCTGAAGATTTCTGTGGTATGAATCAAATACCCTCTCAAAGTGTTGCAGCCAACACAAGGTCAAAGAGGAGAAATTTGAGTGAAGAACAGCCATTGGCTTCAAGTAATCCACAACCTTCTACCACTCCACAAGCCACTGGCAAACAAACTATAGATCCAAATATGCAAGGAGCATCCATACTAGCTCCTAAACCAACTCAGATCCCAGCAGCTGCTGCTCATTTGTAAGGAATGAACGTGCAAGCCAAGGGAAAGCGGAGGGATACTTCGTCTCCATTCAATATCATTGATCAGATGAAGAAGATAAATGTAAACATATCCATGTGGGAATCACTATCTATCCCAGGACAGAGAGATTTGCTACAAGCTGCCATGAAGGACTGGTCAACTTCAAATCAACAGGTCCAAATGCAAGAGAAGGTACTCACGAATGCTGCCCATCCTGAAGGAAATCATGGAGGACAGCAAGGTAAAATGTTGAAGCCCCCTCCATTTTATGTTTCATTGATCGTAGGAGATAAGTTGGTGCATAATTACATGATCAATTCGGGAGCAAGCAGCTCAGTCATGCTAAAACAGATAGCTGATCAACTAGGACTCCAATATGAAACCATCTCCAAGGGTGTAGTGTAATTAGACGGGACAGCAGTGACAACGGTTGGAGTAATCAAAGGTCTAAGCCTCACACTGCACGCATGTCCCAACGTAATAGTGTTACAAGATGTGTCAGTCATAGACCTGCCACCACTCTTTGCATTATGCTTGTCAAGATACTTCACTGCTAAAATTGGAGGCTATCTTTCGGCGGATTGGTCACACATGTTGTTCAGAACAAGATATGGAACCAAAGCCACAATCAGATCTGAACCTATTGCAAACTTTCATATTGAGCCTTACACTCCAAGCCAAATCAATACCAACTATTCAGCGTTTGATCAAGAAGATTATCCAAGCACTGATGAAGCTGACACCAAGGTTGGAAGCATCCCAGATTTGACTCTTGATGAATGGGCAAGCAAGGTGCATGCTTTTGATCCTTATCAAGAAATAGAAGAATCTGAGCTAGGAGTTTATTGTTTACATGAAGAGAATCAACCTCTCCCCAGCATCACCAAGCCAGATCATAAAGACAAGAATGAAGTATGGAAATTGTTCTTTGATGGGTCAAGGAGTAGACAAGGTGCAGGAGGAGGAGCTATGCTCATTTCACTGCAAGGTATAAGGTATTACTCAGCCTTCCGTTTCCAGTTTTCCTGTTCAAACAACACAGCTGAGTACGAAGCCTTAATTCATGGACTGCACTGGGTAAAGAAGAGATGCATCAGGAATTTACAAGTGTTTGGTGATAGTGATCTGATCGTAAACCAAGTCAAGGGAAAAAATGCTGCCAAAAATGATCTGTTGAAGAACTACAAAAATCGGGTATGGGATCTTATTGAAAATTTTGAAGATTTTAGCATCATTTCCATCCCAAGAAAAAAGAATGAAGCTGCTGACAGGCTGGCAGCAATTGGGGCTGTGTTTGATGTCGTAGAAAGTATCAAAAGTGAGAAGTTTCAGCCTCATATCAAAGTAGTTGTGAGGCCAGCTGTTCTAGATAACAACACAAGTTGGCAAGTCTTCGAGAATGATCAGCAAATTGTTAATTTCCTACAAGAAGAAGCTGAGTTCTCTGCCAGAAATCAAGACAAGCTGGAGCAATAGTATCGTGACCAAGTGGTGCAGCTGAGAACTAACAAATTACTAAAAGGCCTCATAACATTGGAGTCAATCTTCAACCCGAATGATCAGTTCCGGAAGGAGAAAGCAAACATTCAAGTAAAGGGTGAAGATTTAGAACCTATTTTAGTGGAAGAAGGCAAAACATTACAAATTGGCAAAGTAAGTACCTCACAAGAGACATCTGATTTTGTTCAGCTTTGTCAAGAGTTCCCAAATGTTTTTGTTTGGAATTACAAAGATTTAAGTGGTTTCAACCCAAATTTGGCACAACATACTATTGAGTTGGATCCGGAATCCAAGCCTGTCAGGTAAAAGCAAAGGCCAGTAAATCCTCATATCAAGCCTCTCATGAGAAAAGAGTTAGGCAAGATCATTGAGGCCAGTATCATCTTCCCCATCAAACACTCAAGTTGGGTTGCAAACTTGGTGCCGGTAAGAAAGAGAAATGGAGAAATAAGATTGTGTGTGGAATTTCGCGATCTAAATAGAGCGTCACTCAAAGATCATTATCCGCTTCCATCAATGGAACAAATATTGCAGGTTGTAGCTGGTTCAGAAAGGTTTTAATTGCTAGATGGATATTCAGGCTATAATCAGATATTGGTGAAAGAAGAAGATCAATTCAAAACGGCCTTTACTACAAAATGGGGCACATATGCTTACAAGAATATGCCATTTGGACTGTCAAATGTCGGAGCAACATTTCAGCGAGCTATGGATATGGCATTCAAAGGCTTAATCAACAAGATAGTGCTGGTATACCTAGATGATATCAATGTCTTCTCAAAGAATGCAGGAGACCATCTCTTTCACCTCAGACAAGTGTTTCAGAAGTGTAGAAGGTTTGGAGTGTCATTGAATCCAAAGAAGTGTGTATTCCTGGCACACGAAGGCAAATTGTTGGGTCAAATTGTCTCTAGGGAAGGGCCAACAATTGATCCTGAAAGGGTTAAAGCCATCCGAACGCTTCCATTGCCACACCACAAGAAATCTCTCCAAAGCTTCTTAGGAAGGATAAACTTTTTCCGCAGATTCGTGCCTAATTTTTCCACTCTTGTGAAGCCTCTAACTATGATGTTGAAGAAGAGTTTGGCATTCAAATGGACAGCAGAAGGAAAAGAGAGTTTTGAAAACATCAAGCATGCAATATCACAAGCTTCAACTCTTATCAACCCAAATTTCTCAAAGGACTTCATGTTGTATGCATTTGGAGGATCAGATACAATCTCAGCTATCTTGAGACAGCCGAATAGATAAGGTTTAGAACATCCCATAGCAATCTTCAGCCAAACCTTGGAAGATTACAAAAAAAAGTATTCTTTCATCGAAAAGCATGTCCTTGCTGTCATCAGGAGCTTGAAGAAGTTCAGACATTTGGTCTCAAACAATAAGATTCAACTACTGGTGTCTCATGCTGGCATCAAGAACTTCCTCCTAAACAAGGATTTAAATGAGAAGAGAGCAGGTTGGATCACTTGGGTGATGGAATATGATATTGAAATCAAAGTTACCAAGCTAGTTCGTGGCAAAGGCTTGTGTGAGCAACTCGCTTCCAAACAACTAGACGGGTTAAAAGGTGAAGAAGATGCTGTCTTGCTACTACAGAATGATCAAGAACAACCAGCTGATGATGCACCCGTCCCATTGTTGGACTCAAGACTTGGTGCATTACCTCCAAACAGGCTTGTACCCTCTAGAAGATTAGCAATGCAAAGAGGAGATACTTCAGATTACAAGCCATTCCATATGTGCTTGTTGACGGAGTTTTGTTTAAAAAGGAAATCAATGGAGTTCTATTAAGATGCATTGGAACAGGTCAAGTTGAGAAGATCATACACGAGTTCCACGACGGGGAAGCAGGAGGCCACTTTGCTCCACGAGTAACAGCTCTCAAAATCATGAAAGCTGGTTACTATTGGCCTACTGTGTTCAATAATTGCTACTCATGGGTCAAAAAATGCAAGAGATGTGCATTCTTCACAGGGAAAGAAAGGTTAGCAGCGCTGCCCCTTCGTCTAATTTCAGCTGGATCAGCCATTCATACAATGGGGATTGGACTTCATCGGGGTTATCAATCCCAATTCAAGTCAGGGCCACAAGTGGATACTAACAGCAACAGACTATTTCACCAAGTGGACGGAAGCAGTGGCACTCAAGGAGGCAAATGAATCTAATATATTAGATTTCTATGAAGGGATAGTCATGAGGTTTGGTGCCCCTGCCACTATCATATCAGACAATGCATTGGCATTCCTTGGCACAAAGATCACTGAATGGGCTGTCAAGAACTGTGTGTATCTCAGCACTTCATCGAACTATTACCCTTAAGCTAATGGCCAAGCCGAGTCTACAAACAAGAACCTACTAAGAATCATCAGAAGGACTCTAGATGAAAATCAAAGAACTTGGCATGCAAAGCTCAAATCAGCCCTATGGGCTGATAGGATCACACCCAAGAGATCTACAGGAAGCTCTCCATACAAGCTTGTGTATGGGAAGGAAGCAGTTCTACCCATATCACTCGAGTTTCCAGCATTGAAACTCATGAAACAGTTGGAACTAGTTGAGTTTGAACCAATGGAGATCAGGTATGCAGAGCTGATGGAATTAGAAGAGGCAAGAGAGCACGCAATACAGACCATAGAAAAGGATAAAGCATTGGTCAAAAAGAGTTTTGACAAGAAAGCTAAGGCCAGCATATTACAAACTGGAGATTTGGTACTGAAGTGGGATGCTGATCGTGCAAAACCGGGAAAGCACTCCAAGTTCGATGCCATCTGGAGTGGCCCATACATGATCATTAAATGCAAAGGTAGCAATGCCTTCCGATTGGCTAAGTTGGATGGTGAAGAATTGCAGATCCCAGTCAATGGGATCTATCTCAAACGTTGCTACTAGAAAGATAGATTTTCACCCTTGTAAATATTAATTTAGAATTTCCATTCCTCTAAGTGCTTATGCACATTGTACTGTTGTTAGAATAATTTTTTATTTTCCTAAGTGCTTGTGCACATGTCCTATTGCTTCTAGTATGTGCATGTTTGCGGTTCATCAAGCTCCCGAGAAATATTTGCAGCCATGAGAAGACCATCTCAACAAATGTTCAAATGGCACAAGGACACAGGTTTTCAAATTTTGGATCAGCTGAGAGGCTATCAAATAGACTCCATGCCCAATGGATTGCTACAAGCAGCTGGTCGTTCTTCATCTGGCAGGCAGATGACCCCGCTGAGTCACCAAAATTGTTATCCAAAATTCACCCCTCAAGGTAATTTTGATAACATGCATCAAATTCTTTAGTCCCAAGCAATTATATTGAGTCTGGGAAAAAAGTCATGTTTCTAGGGTCCCCTCAGATTTTTTCTAATTCCCCTGTCCAAGAAGAAGAGAGCAAGTTCTGAGGAAATGTGAAAAAATTGCAAAAAACAAGCTCGGGCCAGAAAAAATCATGAAAAATGGCTAAGTCCTAGTCCTTGCAATATTTGGGACATGTGGGACATCTGGACGCGAACCGGCCGAAAGGCCGCCAGGCGGTCCGCGCAGCATTTGGAGACAAGTGGGACAAAGGGACACGCAGGACACGAAAATCCAAACTGGCCGAAAGATGAGAAAATTGACTAACTGTTGAAACAAACAGTCTAGGACATGCTGGGCCGAATTAGTACGTGAACCGGCCGAACAGTCGGCTCAAATCGGGAAAATTTGTCCCAAACAGTTTGGCCGACAGTACGGGGCCGAAAGTACGCGAACTGGGCGAATTGGGAAAATTTTTCCCAAATAGTCTCAGGACAAGTGCAGGATAAGAGTACGCGAACCAGCCGGTTCGGCCGAAACGGGGAATTTCAGCACTGTGCCAAGTGGGACAAAGGGACGCGCGGGACGCGGATAGCCGAAGGAGCCGAGAGCCAATCAGATCACGCCACGTGTCACCGGCAGAAAAGAGACATGGAAGCCCATTTCGGGCGGTTCGGAAGAATTTTTCCCATGCAGCACTGGCACATTTGGGACAAAGGGACGCGTGGGACGCGAAAAGCCGAAGCGGCCAAAGGCAGAGAAGAAAAGTCAACGTTTGGCCCGTGGAACTTCAAATGGCCATAACTTTTGACTCCGAGCTCCGATTTTCACAAAATTGGACTTTTTGGAACGAGCACGACGTCCTCTACGCCACAAAAATTGTATTTATTATTTTTAACGAGGGTAGATATATTTAAGTAAAGAAATCGTGTTCGGATCCCGTCAGTTAATGCTCATTCCCGTCAAATGACAGAAAACGCCTTCCAGAGCCCAAAACAGCTGCCCGCACTCAGAAGGCCATAACTTTTGTATTTCTCAACAAAATCGCACAAAATTGGTACCGTTAGAATCGTGGTTCTGAGATCCCGATGCACAGAAATCAAGAAATTCTATATTTGATTATAAATTTATTGAGTTTTTTAAGATAAAACGTGGCCGGGTTCAGAACAGTGTTTTATTTGATAGCTGGGAGTGAAATTAAGAGGCATGGTCATCATTATTTCTCTGCTGCAGCACATGGGACAGTATGGGGAGCCTTTTGCAAGTAATATACAATAATTTCACTTAATTTAATGCCTCTTACAGGTGGTTGAAGGACAGATTTTGGGATTTCCATTTTCCCTTCTCTTTTCCTTCTCTTTTTTTCTATAAATTGGAGTGTTGGGCTCATTGTAGAAGGGAGATTTTTTGGGTAGCAAAGCTCTGCCAAAATTGCTTTGTGAAGCTAGTGTGTTTCAGGCCCTTGTAGTGGACTCCTTGCATGGTGATCCAGGCCCTTATCTTGTAATATATTGAACTGTGCATATCATGAAGCAATAAAATACCAGTTTTTGTATGTATCTTCCCCTGCTGTGTTTTCTTGCATTCTTCTTGCCCCTTTAATCTTTCTATAAGAATATTGTGTCTATTTATTATTTTCTTGCAGGGATTCATTATCATTGTGTATGCTTGGAATATTGTTGTGAATGCATTTTACTAGATTATGGTGAACTGTCATCACCTCTTCTAGTGTGCACTTTGCCTCTGTATTTCACACATTTGGAGACTACTCTCACACCCTCCTGTTCTGGTGTATCACCACTTTAGTGTAGGCTTTCGTTTTATGCATTCTCTCTCTCTGGTCCCTTGGAATTTTAGGTTAGAATAGTTAGCTTATCCTGCATTAGAGTATATTGTGGCAGGTAGTTTAGGAGCAAGAACCAGCTTTCTCTGGAGGTCTATCTCAAGTAGCAAGTCCCACAACTTGGAGCTAGTGCCCATGTTATCCAATCACACCGTGAGTTCAAGTATATCTCCAGTGGTTCTGTGATTCGGGGATAACACCTCCTCCTCCAAAATAGACTATTTCCCCATATACTCCATCTATTTCACGTGATCCATTGCACTTCTCTCATAATGCTCAACCATATGATGTATTAAATGTTTTACTTAGTGAGTATATAATTCACTTTCCCTCTAATCAACATCATCAAAAACATTTTCTACAGTGTCAACATGATAAAACTAGTTGTAATTATCATCACATCAATCACCATAGGAACAATGATTTTTTTCCCTTCATGATAGATTTTAAAAATTAGAGGATAAGGGCATCATTTCCTTTTTCTCTCTCTCAAGTGAGTGGTCCATCTCTCCTTTGCCTAATTGGCATATTTCTACTCAGGTGGAGTTTTCTCCTCCATCTAATGCTAAGGTTATTATCCATCCACCACCATAGGTTATCACTTATATGTTCTCACTACCATATATATCCATCATTGCACTACCGCCTTCACTTCATCCACCACATCATGTTATTACTTAACATTAGTTACGACAATAATCCACTGTCATCCATTCCACCAGTCCTACGCATGACATCTAGTTTTTTTTATATACTCAGCCCGCTTTCATGCCACATGCTTCCACCACTTCACACAACATTGGTATTTGGTAGGTGATTACTATCACCTTACCCCCCATTGATGCACTTGTGTTCTTACAATTCTGACATGACTATTGAGGGTTTTTCTATAAGAACCTTTCATGATAGGATTCATTGATTCATCTTGAACATTTAATCCTTACTCAGTGACACACTCTTGTTTTATGAGGTTCATTATTGACTGCTAAAGGGTATTAACAGAATGAATCTAATCATCTATATACTGGGGGACATCGCTAATCTCCCCCCATTCATCACACTAATATTACATTTTCATGACAACATACATTCATCACGGCATGTTAGTTTTGAAATCATACATTATCTATTTTTTTCATATATTCCACTCTCATTATTACACTAAATATGCATCACAAATTTCATTAAAAAAAGTCACATCCCTCACGTCATCAAACATCATAGCTAGCAAATTAAATTACATATGTTATCTATCACCATTCACACTATACATTTTTTCTATCATTATCAATATCATAGTACAAGTATACATCAATAAAAATGAATGATATCCAACATGTTACATATATTATGAAAATAATAACTAAATCATATATCATCAATCATATTAGGACATCAATACACATTGAAATAGAATGATCATATACCAATAAAATTTGTTGATATATATCAAGTACAATAATCAATTTAAAAAATCTCATCAATGGGGGCCAACTCCGCTACATCATATACAATAATACAAATAAAAATTCATCATCACTATCACTCTCAGGCACTGCAATTTCCCTAGAACTCTATGCCTCACTAGTACGTATGCATTTTTAGTCTCCACTGGGATATATCTTTACCTTCCTACATAATAGGGTATTCTTTTTTGACTACTCAACAAAACAACTCAAGAGTGCAATAAATTATGAAAAAACATTATGTGCTAATGGACCACTACCCATCGTCTCTCTCGCTCATCATGTCTCATCGCATACCCCATCCCTCTCTCTCTCAGTAGCACTTATAGAGGTTGTTTCTGCTATAGTAACTAACTAAAACAAATTGGCATGCTCTCCCAAAATGTCATCCGCACGCTCTAGTATCCTACCACACACATGTCCTTTGCTTGGCACATTCCACATCAATATGTGAATGGAGGTGTCTACTATCAAGGACCAATAGACATATATTACCACACATAAAACAACCCATTAGCTAACCATAAATCATCATATAAACCAAATCACAACATAACTATATAAATACTCATGCTCCGCTATAGTTATCACTACATTGTTTGGGCCATA
The DNA here is from genome assembly GCA_019776745.2 of Taxus chinensis. Classification (NCBI taxonomy): domain Eukaryota; kingdom Viridiplantae; phylum Streptophyta; class Pinopsida; order Cupressales; family Taxaceae; genus Taxus; species Taxus chinensis. Next base: position 806,599,601 of record CM034149.1, read on the forward strand.
TACTTCTCCCTTTTCCACTCCTCCATGGGGAAACCCCACTCTCGCTCATCATGTCTCATCGCATACCCCATCCCTCTCTCTCTCAGTAGCACTTATAGAGGTTGTTTCTGCTATAGTAACTAACTAAAACAAATTGGCATGCTCTCCCAAAATGTCATCCGCACGCTCTAGTATCCTACCACACACATGTCCTTTGCTTGGCACATTCCACATCAATATGTGAATGGAGGTGTCTACTATCAAGGACCAATAGACATATATTACCACACATAAAACAACCCATTAGCTAACCATAAATCATCATATAAACCAAATCACAACATAACTATATAAATACTCATGCTCCGCTATAGTTATCACTACATTGTTTGGGCCATATACTTCTCCCTTTTCCACTCCTCCATGGGGAAACCCCACTACATCTATGAATAAAAAAAAATTATTAATACCAATCGATGTGCTACCCACCATGCACAGTATGCCTCCCTACATGCAACATCATCTGATTTTATCGGCTCTAGGAAAAGCTTGAGTAATAAAAAATTGTCGTGATATCATCTCTACTTGGAATAAATTTTCCACACCTAGGAAATGGTCCTCTAACCACATAGTTCTCCTTATGAATTGTAGCTCTATAACATCCTCTGTCCATCCTCCATAGTCCCGATATGGCCTCCATATTACTTCCTTTGGCCCCATCCTATCTATAAGTGCCCTAGACGTATCAATTTCAATCTTACACCCACACACATCAATCCATCTCCTCACATATTTATTTTTCCTATCCCACTCTTCCCAAAAACCTCCAAATAGACTCTACATTGTTATGTTCTCATAGGACCACACATGCAATAGCGTAGTAGCACCTATACCATCTCCATGTTTATCCTAGGTGAATCTATATAGGTCTCTACATAGGTGAGAAAAAACACAACATGTCGACCAATATCTTATACCCTCCTCCTCTATCCGGCGGTATATGTTGTGCATATTATACAAGATTCCCACACCTCCCCCCTCTACTATGATATATGGAGCAATAAAAATGAAAATGAACTTCCATTAGAATGGAACCCCAGACCTCAAAATAACCTCCAAACTATTAATAACCTTGACAGATACCTAAGTACCAAAAATATACCATCAAATGGCTCACATTTATCCATCCATATCCTACAATGGAATTAATTTTACTCTCTCTCAAACACCATGTAATTGGAGTATGCGATACACATCCTCTAATGTAACTGTCATCTCACTAGTAGGTGACCATAACATACAAACATCCACACAACACCTCTCATATAAGGCTATCAACATAGGCATATTATGGGGCAAATACCCCATCCATATTATCTGCCGTAGGCTGAAACGGTCCATAACCTCCCAGTAATCGATTGAAAAACCTAGCCCAAGTAAAGTACTCAAATGAAAACCCCTGTTGATTTCCCTAAACTAAATATCCCTCTACACAACACAAAATTGCAACAAACTTAGCATTATAACACTATACAACTCCATAAACACTCACTTATCACATTACTATTTAGTAAAAATTGCATTTACATCATTTTATACTAAATAAAACCTCTCTGGACTGGGACACCCAATGTCAGTACTGGGGCACCGAAATGCAAGAAACCAATGCTAAGGATTGGGTTCTCTTTTCCTAAAGACAATTAGCGACTTCACCACTCTTGTCCAGGTCTAAAATGTCGAGAATGTCAAAATCTCAATTTTACAAAAATTCTACAAAAAATGACTACCATACACTCTTTTTTAATGAAACAACACACTTACCAACCCCATCATCATACATGATCCTACGATAGTTGGCACCATCTCAAATTGTCTAGGTAGTATTGCTCTAACTTGCAGCATCCTTATTTAGAGCTCACTATCACTCCCATCCAAAAGACAAATGAAGTGAATAATCACTTTTTCACCTCCCTTTTTATAGTTACTTTTATCTAACCATTTTACTATAGTCATTATTTCACACTCATTTCTGCGATTAATACACACAACATGATTTCCTACACATCTTAATCATTTCTACTCCAATTAACACCTCGTTAATGGAATTATTTTCAAAATTCCTCCTTTTATCATATCATGCACATGATAAAAATGTTATTTCTCCTCCACATTGTCTTTTACTTATTCTATACACATTTTGGTGATATTCATCAAACACTATCTATTTTTTGCTTACCTTTAGCTTACCATTCCTTCTTTTCATCACTTTCCCTTTAACCAAAGTGGGGGAATGCAATAGGGGTCACCCTATAATTCCCCTTACACTACTATGTGATTAAAAAATGCTACTAATTCATCATTTTCAAATATTTACTAGTGCACTAGGTGATATTTCCCCCTAATGACCTAACCTAGGGGAAAGAAAACATACATTTTCTCTATCTGACACTTCATCACTACCCCTTAATAACCTTACCTAAGGGCGGAAAGCATTAAAATACATCCATGCAATCATTCATTAATTTCTATCCATTCCTCCTAATTACCTAACCTAGGGGCAACTAATATATAATCTTTCTACAAATAACCAATTAAACCAATCAAAACAATCAATTAACCAAATAATGTGTTCAAGTATCTAACAAATGAAACTACACCATTCAATCAATACAATTCAACACAATCGGCCTCGTAGATGACCTAACTTTGGAGTTACATTCCTTACTTTAAAAAATGACATAATTTGGGAAGTTATTCTATCTGTGGAGTTTTCTTCCAAATGACCTAACATGGAAGAAATCATACATTTCGTATTCGATTAAAAATGACCTAACCTGGAAGTCATCACATTACAGTGACACCAAAGAAGTGGCACCAAGAGTGCCTTTCCTATAACACTACCATATGGGTCAATAGTTTGATAAAAAATATTTGGATCCAAAAATCTAAAATTGTTTGATACAAGTCCATCTATAGTGGCTAGATGTTGGGGATGTAGTTAAAGGTTGGTGAATAACACACTTTTATCCCTACACTCTTCCTCTAGAGGCATGATACAAAAATAATTTGGTCAATTTTTTGTACACGTGAAATTACGTTTGGAATTGATCACTCCTTACCCCATCTTATCGTCATCATATAACATGTGAAATCACCAATCATCTAATATCATAGTAATCTCTTTCATTTATTACACTTCATCACAACATTATGTTTCTCACTACGTTAAATGGATCAACCCATTGATCTATGGTTGAGAATGATATATGTTTCACTTGACAAAATTTTCTACCCACATATATGCATTGTACTACAGCATGGGCTTCGTGGGATTTCTCTCAGGTATGCATCAATATCTACTTTATGTTACAGAGATTTCCACTCACCAACATAAATTGGGGGTAAATTTAGTCACAAAACCATGCACTTATTACTATAATTATAGAGCCTTTGTAACAAAAGTATTCACTAATGACACATCCCTTAATCCAATCATCAGTTCAGTTACTCGTCATCCTTATTTATCTCACACAATTATCACTTGCATAGTTATGGTACTCTCTTTGGGAGTCTTAGCCATCAATATTCACTCAATTGTCATATATAGTCTCTAACTAGGGCTCTTAGGAAGGGATTAGGGAAATTTGGGAGCCCTGGTGCTCATCTCTAGGTGCCCTAGTCCCGGTCACACTTGGTTCCCATTTAGATGTTCTAGGTTGGTATTAATGATTTTCCCTCCCTTTCCCCTAGGTACAAGTTGGCATGTTGGGTCATTGGTGTCAAAATGTGAGCAAGAGATCCCTATATAAACATAACATACATACTAATTTTTGGGTAGACTATTTATACTAAGGGCTAACTATCACATAATAGAAGATACTACATTTGGGCACTATTTTGCATTACACCCAACATAGGAAGGGGAGTGTATGCAATTCTATCAACCATTCTACAATTTTATCTAGTTATTTCTAGGTACTTTGGCATCATTGATGCTAGGGTACCCTAGGTAAACCATTGCTCACACAAAGCAAATAGAACTACATAGGGTATGAGATGTACTACATTTCTCAATCATAAGTCCATCCATTTAGTATTTGAGGACAGTCTAACCTAATCATTTACACTTTTATTTTTTATAGGTTTTTAATGCCTTTTTGTAGGGTTTTGTAGGAAATTATACATCAGAGATTTACAATGATACCAACGAACTAAGTGTGACACAAACTTGATCAAAGTCATATTACATACAAGGTTTAGTGAAAATATCAAATCTATTTTCTGAGTCACTCCATAGATGAGGGCATCCACATGCATCCATATTCATCCCTATACACCCCAGTCTTGCAACATCTACCACTTTTGTAATTTTCTTAAGTTCATTAAGACATTTAGTTTCTCCTTCATATCACCTTGTCTAGTCCCACATTACTGTGAGTTAATTCTAATTCAAGTTAAAACATTTCTTTTTCCTATCTTATTTATTTCATTTCATTTAAAATATCAAATAAATTAACTAGATCTTATATTTCAATATATACTTTAGTTATTACATTTTCGTTCATTCTTAGATTATTACTAAACTACAAATTTTAGATAATCACCACACATGTTGATGCCACTCACAAACAAAATAAATCCAAGAACATGGAATGGTATGACCGGGAATGGAGATGCTGAGAATGTTCATTCTTGGCTGAAATGAAGGACAAATGAATTTACTCTTTACATGCAGGATTGGAAGCAACAGTTCCAACCGACTTTGACAATATTGTTAGGAGAATAAAAAATGATTTTAAAGCTAAATGCATCTTGCTGCAATCTTGAAATATGTCAAATAAATAACAAAAACGCTACCATTATGATGATATGATACCACTATAAGCAACGTAAGAGAGTGCAAAAATGTTTGAATGAGTTTATTCACAATGAAGTGTGCATAAATACAGGAGAGAATGATGTTAGGAGGTAACCTCCTATAAGTAATTGGTTGGTTACATATAAGTAACTCTAACAATGTATTAATTATGCTAACACTTAAATAGATTTTTATGAGGAATTTTATGTGAATCAACCAAAATTTTATGAAATTTAAGGTCATGAAGGGAAGGTGTATAAGTTGATAAATTTTTTGTATGGACTCAAGAAATCACCTAGAGCATGGTACAATGGGATTGATTCTTATTTAATTCAGAATGGTTTCAATATGTGGAATAGTGAGCCTACTTTATATATCAAGAAAAAAGAAGAAGTTAATATTCTGAATGTATGTTTATTTGTATATGATTTCATCATTATTCGAAACATATCTCTAGATTCATTTAAATCATCCATGAATAAATAATTTGAGATGAAAAATCTAGTTGTTGTGTACTAATTTTTGGGAATTGAAGTTCAACAATAAGAAGGTGGAATTTATATTTTGCAATAAAAGTACTGTAATGACATCTTGACAATATTTAACATCTAGAATTTCAAGCCAATTGTAGTCACCAAATCATGCACTTTAGATATTTATCTATCTGGGTTTCATACTACTATTTAGAAGGTTCTTGAGTGAAGAAAGTAATAATTAACCCCTGTCCATTGACCATCTTTTTTTATTTTATTTCATCATTATCAGCCATCTTTAGCCCCATGTTCAATCTATTTTGGCCATTTCTTCTCATTTCAACCTTTGTTCAGGCACCCGTGGGTGCCCTACTAGAGTGCCGAAGGGTTTCATGGTCCTAACAAGGGTTCCCTAGTCCTTTTAACACTTTTCTGCCACTTTCTGGGCTCTTTCTATCTATTTGGCATCTTTACTTTTCTTGTGATTGACATTTTCATGGTTAATTATAAAATTTGATTAAAAAACCCTATAAATATAAAGTTATGAGACCATAATGAGGGACCTAGAATAACTTACTACTATCAATCCATCTAAAGTTGCATCCATCTATTGCATTGGATATCACTTGCATCCACATAGCTCCATCACCAAGGCACAAGGATAAGACATCCGCATCACACTTCATAGGGGGAGAGATTCTATTATATTCCATGCACACATTCTATTACATTTTATAGACAGTTATTTCTCACAACTTCACAAATTGCAAATGGCACAAGAGCAACCTAGGGAATGTCAACACACTTGCACATAAAATTACATTAGGTCTGAGATGTAGTATAGTGCTCAATTAGTATGTCCACCATTGTGGCCGCTGAGAACAACCCAACCCCTTCATTTGCATTATTATTTTTTAGGGTTTGATGTTTGTTTTGGGGTCTTATAGGTCCTTTATTAAGCTTGGAGTATTGACAATATTTAGCGTAGGGGAATGAAGTTTATGTGACCCATAATGAGGTTTTCAGACAACCTTATGACCATGTAAAAACTAGTTTAAGAGCTTTTGCAAAGACCATGGTGCCCAAATTACATACTAGAGCACTCGTGTGTGCCCTAGTCCTCTTCCAGGAACCCCATTGAAGAGAAATAGTCTGGATTATCTCTTTTTGGAACTTCTCCATAGTTTTTCTTGATCTTGATTTTTCTAGTTACCTCTACGACACTCTCTAATAGTCATCTATTATTAGCTGAGTTCTTTTCTCACTATCTTTGGCTCATTAGGGTTAGCATTTCCTTTTGCATAGTTTTTTATATTTTCTTACATACTTATTTACTACATTTATTTACTTTATTTACAACTATTCATAGCTTAGATTAATTATCTATCGACTACTTAGCTTGTCAATTTTTAGTTAATCATTTTGTTTAACGAACCTCAATCATACACACTTCCAGGTGACTCCCTCCATCACCATTCTAGGGTTTCTTTTTCTTCACCATGGATCATTCTCATGAGGAATTTACTGAATGTCACCTTAAAGCCATCAATGATCACCTTTTCAAGCATCCCCAAGATCGAGATCTACTTTTTCATGTTGCTCACCAGGAAGGTACTAACCTGATAGAATGCACCACCTCTGCTACTATACCCACTTTTTTTTTCACTCAACAACGTGCTTATAATCTTCCTCTTATTTCCATTATTCATGTTTTTGTTCTTACTTTTACTAATCAATTTACACCACCCTTAGTTTCTAATGTATGGAAAGTATCATTTATAGGAAATCAAGACCTAACTTCTCTCTATCACAATCTTCAAGCTCAAATTCATAATCTACAACTGGCCACCACACATGCATCACCATCTTTATATTCTAATTTGTTATTACATACTTCTTTCACACCTATCATCTCCACTTATCTATTTATTACTAACCTTTTCACCCCTAAGCTTCCTATTTTAAATTGTTCATGGTTACCCACAGGAACACATTAGAGCATTCCATGTCACCTGTCTTGAATTCGCCGATGACCATATCTTTTTAGCCAAGATATTTTCTCATAGTCTCCATGATTATGCTATGCATTGGTTTTATGAGTTTATTGTTCACTCAGTAACTTCCTTCACACATTTAGCTGATGTGCATTGCTTATTTATTTTTATATCAATGTAATATCAATGTAGGCTCTAAGATTTCTTATGCCTAATTAGCACAACTTAAATAAGGATCAAATGAACACCTCAATACCTATGTTTTAAGGTATAAGAACAATTTATCTAAGATGAAAAATTTCCTTTCCAAATCTGAGCTTCAGGATTTATTTATTAAAATTATATTACCACCTCTCCAACAAAGTTTTCTTTTCAAATCCTCTTCTTCATTTGATCAACTTTTTCATACTCTTAAGCTTCATGAGACTAAAATCCTATCCTTTGGAGAACTTAAGTATCAAGAAAAAACTTCATGTTATACTTATTTTCCTAACAAGATGCCATTCAAAAATTCTACAACTAAACCAACCGACACTAATATTATTGTGAACAACATTGATACTTATAAGGAGGTTAAAGCACAACAACCTCGACACACATTTAATACTATTCCCATTGCTCTACATATTATATTAATAAATTTTTTCTAAATAAACCATATTACACTTCCCCCTCCCCTCAAGTTAAACACATTGTGACAAAAAGGTAAGAACTACAATGATAAATTTCACTATGATTATCATCAATGCAAAGGATATTATAAAAATCGATGCCTAAAAATCTGAACAATCATCCATGACTTAATCGATAACAAAAAATAGAATTCCCAAAGTCTTGTAGGTCTCCCCAACCAATGATAAGGGTAAAACCAAGATTTTTAAAAATGAATCTCAAAAATGTGACAAGAAAATAAAAAACTCTTCCACTAATCATGCATATCAAATGGTATCACCTCCTTGATCAGGAGCTCTATATTTCTTAGTTGCTAACGTTACAACTTCACCAAAAATAATTTTTTATTCCTCCCTCGATTATCATGCTAAGTTTACATCTCATAATTTATACATCCCTGCATCTATTGGCTCAACCGCTATCAACAACACTAATGTTGACCCATCACAACCCATTAGTTTGTGTTTTATGTCACTCCTTAAGGCTATAAAGTATCCTCCATCCCAAATCGAATACCCTTTCACAAAACCCTTTGGTGTTGTTAAGTTTCATCATTGGAAACACATTTGAGGGATGCGACATACTTCTCAGTCTCAATTGGATTTATCACTCACAATATATAAGTTCTATGAATCATCTACCACTCAAATTTATTTACAATAATCACGTCATCTCTATTGTTAGTTTCCCTCCATATACTCTGTGGTCACTATCCCCTCCCATAGGATATAGTGAATCCCATAATTCATCTAGCGCATCACATTCACTCTTTCTCAAAGCACAATCTGCTCCTACTTCTCCTACTCGCGTGTTGTCTCCATGACCACAATGCTCCACTAGCCCTATACATCTGTATAGGCCTATTCCTAGGAAAATTACTACATCACGGCATAAATCACCACCTCATTTTATTCCACATGGATATTTTTCCAATTTGTAATTTATATCAAAAAAATCTCCATAACCCACACATTTTATTGAACCACGACACTTTGCATACATTCATCCCTCACATGTGCATATACTTTATTCACCGCTAAAATTTCTTTCTACCATACCCCCACTATCAAAGCATGATCACACGCTTTCATCTCCTACATCATATGTAGGACCTTTGTCCTTCAACATAATTGGTTAGTTCAATCATTCACACATACTTGGGGGGCATGAAACTTCACCTTTTCCCCCCACCTCATCTTAGAATAGTCACAATCATCAGTTTTTACATTCTTATACATTCATATCCTAGCATTAGGCATAAGCCTCATACATTTAAGTGTCATTACCCGATGACGCACTTTTTGCTTTGAATCAAACTTGAATTTTGTGGGATTAGAACTACACTGATCCCCCACACTACACTGTAGGAAATACACATTGTATTTCATCACACATCTCACATAATAGAACATAGACCATACATCCTCCACAATCATCTATAACATTGTGCCATTTATGTATTCATACATTGTACATTATACTAGTCCTCACCTTATGTGTTTTACATCATCCACTATTAGGATATTTATGCATTTTGAATCACATTCTATACATAGTCATATACTAGACATCATACACTACGTGTTTCTATATCATAAAATTTCTAGATACTATACTACCCTTCGTTACAGTCAATTATATCCTTATTCAAGATTGCACACCACATTTACTAATCTATCAAAATATCATACATTGCACATTATACATTACATTTTACACATTCCACACATATTACATTTGCAATCTACACATAACGTCTTTACACATTCAACTCATCACATGGTCAAATTTTCCCATTACATATATTGCATTATCCTCTACTCGCTACACTCACCACCGTAGGATGTATTTTAGTTCCTCAGTCCATACTCAACTTCTGAGGGTTTACCAATCAAATGTACCTTACACTAACCAACATGCAACAATTCTAGGCTAATGACATACACTTTAGGCTAGATCTTCACCTATTCTATTATTTTGTAATGGTATACATTTTAGGTTACATCAAAACTCCCTTCTATCATCTTGTAGTGGCATACACTTTAGGATAAATTGTCACCTATTCTATCATCTTGTAGTAGAATATTCTTTAGGATAAATCATCACCTATTCTATCATCTTGTAGTGACATACGATTTAGGCTAAATCATCACCTAATATATCATTTTGTACTTGTATACACCTTAGGTTAAACCACCACTTCCTCACTTCATCTTATATTGATCTATGCCTAAGGATGAATCATCACTTATCCATTCATCCTATATTGATATACGTTTAGGACAAATCATCACTAACACATTCATCTAGTTGTGATACACTTTTGATATAGGGTTCACATAAACATCATTTATTGGTCACATCTCACCTCTACACATACACATTCATCACAATGTGTTAGACACAACATTCTACTTGACCATCTCTTGATGACGTACTCTTGTTTATGGTTAATTATTGACTTCTAAGAGGGAAAATAAAATGAACCTCATTACATAAACTTCCATTCACTCAGGGTGCATGTGGATCCTATCATTCGATCTTGCAATCCATCCCATCCATCCACAATATGTTTCATTGTATTAGTGGTATTTACTCTTGTTTACAAGTGTTTTATATTATCAATTTACTACGCATGCAAGATTGATTTCTTATATGTAATTATCTATACCATCCTCACATGTTTGTTCCCATCTTTGTATAATTGTGATCAAAGATACAAATGTTTCACATGCAGCATGGATGGTCATCTTGTACCCTTCCTACATTGGTCGTTGGGGGCATCCACATTTGTCTTTTACAGCTTTTATTGTTTCATTTTGTAATTATCACTTTACACTACTTAGTTAATTATACTTTGACATATTGGTTATTTCTCTAACATGATAATGGGTGTTCCATGTGTAGCACTTGTTTTGTAGGATTACATCTTTCCACGAATACTTATTTTACCTTTTTGTTACATTGACTTATTATATCATCCATATGGATATTAAATTGATCCTAAATGTGTTAATTATTGCATGGGGAATGTTCTAGATAGTTGTATCCTAAGTAAGTTTGGTGCATTTATTTTTTTATTGTCTCATGTGAATTAATGGCTATAGGAATTCCCACTAAATTATTTTTTGAGTAATGTCATGAAATGTGTAGGATGATAAAGTGAATTCTCTAACATTGAGGTGTAATAGTCAAAAATATCTAGTTTGTCACCACCATGTCTTTCTAGAGGATTTTCTAATAGTGGCCTATATAAAAGGAACATGTTTTTAGCTATATTATAAGATGTCATTGAAATTTAATGAGGTTGATATGTATTTAAATATGTTTCCTATCATTTTTCCATGATCTATATATAATTATGTCTATAATAAACCTTCTTAAAATTGTTTCATAGTTAGTAGTTGATACTATTCAGTACAGGTCTATATACTTGTTGATAGTTATTTACAGTCTTATGATGAAGCATGTTCTAAAATTATTTTAATCAATATAATTTAAATGGATTTTTGAGTTTTTATTGGTGTTAATTACCTCAATCTTCAAAGAGACAAAGGGATCACTCAACTGAGAAGATTGGAGGGTTGATTTTTTTGCATGAGCATTATTCCTGATAAGTTTAAGTTTCGACACTTTGATTTAAATGATTATTTGAATGCAGTCTTATATTTCCATGTTTTAAAATATTTTCTTAGTGTCATTTCAATTCATGTGTTCATTTCAATTCGAGTGATAATTTAAATTCAATAAAGTATTTCCTTTAAAAGCATTTTTTTGATAACAAAGTATTTTTAGTAGTTTAGATGTATTTCCTAAATTCTATCTTTCATTTCAGTAGGTTAGAGTTCTATTTACTATCCTTAGTATAGAAGAGAAACAAGAGATAAATTCCAATTGATACACCCAAAATATAACTACCATAACAACTCTCTTGCATACAACTTCATTGCATATAGCCTAGGATATAGCCCTAGATAAATGATTGAAAATTGCAATAACTAATCATTTTTGTTGTTGTTACTGGGGACACCATAAGCATAACATGTTATTTTATTCATCTTATTTTTTGTGGGTGTTAGTGAGGTTAAGATATTCAACCAATAAGATTCATAAGCCTTGTTTACGTAATAAATACTGACACACAGGCCACAAGACACTTAAGGGATATTTATACCTCCTAATATTCAAAAAATATATCCAAACAGAGAGCAAGTAGGGAACACTGAGAGTGACCATGAATCTAATATAAATCCTAGCAGTAATATTGAACAGTCCACATAATATTATTTGGAACCTTAGAAACCATCAGAAATGGGAGAAAATGGGAATGATGATTTTTGATTAGATAAGCTAAAAATGGGAATGATGATGACATAACCTTGGGTAGGAACTTTACTTATCCCATTTTCCTAAATGAGGATGAGGATGAACCTATAAAAAAACATCTCCCCAAACATTCTCCCTTTCTTTCGAGGAATTTCTATAGAAGATCTAGACCAATTCTTGTTTGAATTCAAATTCCTCTTTCAAACTTATGACTACAAAATAGACAAGCAGAAACTCAAAATTTTTCCTTCCACCCTCAAAGATTCTACCATGAGGTTGTTTATGGGATTTAACTCCACCTACATTCATTCATAGGAATAAGTTGAGATTTTAGTTTTGGAAAAATACTAGGACTAATACAAGGGAAGAGATAGGAGGTAGGATTTCTTTTAGATAAAGCAAAAACAAGATTAAAATCTTGAAGATTATCTAGATAGATTTGTTTTTTCCATAGAAGGATTGGTTATGAGTTGAATTCAGAAATCCCTAAGATAGTTTTTCTTAAATCACTTGATGATGAAACCAAATACTCCCTCCATCTCATGGGAGGAGGTGATTTACAAAAACTCTCCATGGAATAGAATGATGAGTTATGTAGGAGCTAATCTCAAATAAGAGGAGATATAATACGAAGGAAAACAATAAAAAAATTCCCTAGGAATGTCAGAACATCTAGAGTAAATGGATAACATGAAAAAAACTTTTTTTCACAGTTAACCTCAACCATAGATGGGCTTAAAGCCAAAAAAATATTGCAAAAGAACCGTTAGACATATATTTTCCAAGATGTAGGAAAATAGATCCTTTGGATATCATAGACATGTGCCATATTTCTGATGTCCCTGACTATGATATAAACCATTCTAATATCCTATGAAAAATTTAAGAGACATTAAGTTCCATAACTAAATAAAATGCAGAGGTAAACTTCATGCAAATATCAAACAACCAGTCTACGTATGCCCCTAGACCTGCTCAAAACCCCTGAATTATTCCATGGCCTAGTAAAAATCCTTCATGAACTTAGGGAACACCTAATTCGACACCACAAAATATGATAGTTTACCCACAACTAACACCATGGGTTACTCAATACAATCAACATAATTGGGAACCACAAGACAATGTTCCACCTTTGCAAAAGCAAAAATTGGCACCCCAGCAAAATTCTAATTATCCACAGAGTTTTAGACAACAACAACAAGTTTTAATGCCTCCACCACAAAAAAATTATCAATAAGGGAAAGAAAACCAGACTCAACTCCCACCTCATTCTGTCTAAAACCCAAACAATCAGCATATAACTATAATTAATGAAGCAGGAAGAGGTGAGATAATGCAGGTAAATGCCATTAATAACATGTAACTAAGATCTCAAAGAATAGTGAGCATTCCTCCCATATTTATCACAAAATTACCTGAGGAAAATGAGATGATACCGGAGGAAAGTGAGAGGATACTGAAGTAAAGTGAGGAAACTAGACATGTCCCACAAAAATGATCCACTAGGAATAATCAGGAGAAAGATAAGGATATGAATGCTACACCTTTCCTAGAAAGATTAAGATAACTACTTAAAGAGGAAGAAACAAAACTAGTTCTAGAGTTGAAAATTATGAAATTTGAGGTCCCACTTCTAAGAGAAATAAGGGGCATTCCATAATTAAACCAGACCATTAGAAACCATTGCATCAAGACAGTAGGAAGGAAGAGGAAATACCTGAAAACAATCAAAGTAGAAGGAAATCTAGCTAACCTTGTAGCTAGAAAACTTCTCTCACAAAAATATGGGGATTTTGGGAGTCCAGTCATTACTATTTTTATGAATGGTCATTCAATATCTAACACTTTGGTGGATCTTGGTGCTTCCATCAATGTCATAATAGGATTTCAGCCAACCGATATTTTCCTTCAATTAGTATATCAATATCTATTTCTCTACTAGATGGAGTAATTGAGGATGTTTTTGTCATAGTTGAATCTTGGGAGTATCTTGTGGATTTCATGGTCTTACATCATAAATCTCAAAATTTTGGATGCCAAATCATCTTAGGAAGACCTTGGTTAGATAATGTTGCTACATAAATTGATTTTACGTTAGGAAAAATGATTATATGAAATGGGAGAAAAGAAAAAACAATTTCCTTTATCCTCTTGCCTAGCCATATGTGGATGTTTATGAACATTTGTGAGTATATTATTTTGATACTAACAACATGATTTCTTCTTATCTGGCCACTATTGCAGTGAAAAAGCATATGGAAGAAGTTGTGTAACCACACTTAATGTCTGATTGAGATGAAACTGTGGCTATGGAAACCAGAACTGTGGCTACACAAATCCAAACAATGGCTACAAAAATTATTGTTCTGAACTTAGCTGTTGACATCACCTTAAATTTTTAAGAGATCTATAATTACAATGACAAAAATACAACCACTAATTTTCATTTTACTTTAGCCAAGGTTATATCCCTTGAAAACATGACTACTTTTGACTTGTTACAGCCTTGTTCTTGTCCCGTGAACTCTTTCCTTACTGATACAAAACTTGTTATTCTTAGAGAAACTAGATAAGTAATTGTCAAGGTAATAATAAAACTAACCATTGGGAATAATTTAGAGGAAAGCTAAGAGGATAAGATCATAGAAATTTTGTGGGATGATTTGAAATATTTTTCTTGGGGATATAATCACATTAATGGGATTCATCCAAGCATCTACACTGACCATATTTTCACTGAGGATGTTAAACCAATTAGAAAACAACAACTAAGAATTAATCCAACACTTAAAGAAAATTTCAAGAATGAAATAAAAAAATTGTTGAGGGTAGGATTCATCTATCTGATAGCTAATAGTAAGTAGGTATCTCCGCTAGTTATAGTTCCCAAGAAAAGTAGTAAGTGGTGAATCTATATAGATTATAGGAAGCTTAATAAAGACACCAAGAAAGATTAATTTCTACTTCCATTTATTAGTTAGGTTTTGGACAATATGGAAAGGAACAATTATTTCTCCTTCTTGGATGGGTTCAGTGGATATAACCAAATCAATATAGCACTTGTTGATCAAGATAAGACCACCTTCACTTGTCCATGGGGTACATTTTCATATAGAGTACTACCATTTCGAATTATAAATGCACCTGCAACCTTTCAGAGAGAAGTTTTAGCTATTTTCCACACCTCACAAATGACTGTGTTTAATTTTATATGGATGATTTTACAATCCACGGGCCTAATTTTGAGGAATATTTGAGTAATATTTAAAAAGTGTTAACTAGATGTGATCAACACAAAATTTCATTGAGGCATGAATTTTTTTTTATAATGGCTGATTAGGGAATTGTCTTGGGTCATCATATTTCTACTAAGGGAATCCAAGTTGATCTTAAGAAGATATAAGTCATTACAAAATTTCCTACACGATCAAATCATATTGATATCAAGAGTTTCTTTGGACATATAGGATATTATAGATGGTTTATAAAATCTTTTAGTAAGATTGTTTCACCCATGTTATCTTTTCTGGAAAAAGATTGTGTTTTTTAATGGTTTGGTCGATGGCAAAAATATTTTAAAATTATAAAGGAGAAATTGACCACTAACCTAGTTCTAAGAGGGCCCAATTAGGGACAACCATTTCATATTCACATGGATGATTCTAACACAACAATGGGATTTGTTCTTGGAGAAAAGGATGAGGAAGATCAAATGTATTCCATTTATTTCATTAGCAAAAATATTACCCTAAAGAGAGGAACTAAACCACTAATGAAAAGTAATTTCTTGTTATTTCTTACTCTCTGAATAAATTCAGACATTGGAATACTAGATATAAAATCTTTGTGTGTATTGACCATTCATCCATAAGATATTTGATGATTAAGGGAATAATTATTATATGGTTACTTATTTTGCAATAATATAACTTGATTATTGTTAATAAGCCTTGAAATGCCAATGTTGTTGTTGACTTCCCTTTGAAATTGAATGTTTTAGGAGGAGAGGAGGCATTCATAGATCACTTTCTGAACTAGCAGTTGTTTGCAATATGAACACCACCTCCATGGATTGCTTATCTTACAAAATACCACAGTATAGGGAAGTTTCCATCTTAATTTACCAATAAAGAACATAAAATATTAATAAAAACTAGTGGTACATACAAATTGTGTAATGAAATTCTATTTAAATGTTTTCCTAACACAGTTTGTTGAAAGTGTGTTTGAATATATGAAGTGTATGACATACTGTGATCTATTCCTAGTGACCATGAAGGAGGAAATTAATTAGTGAAGAGTAAAATTCACAAGGTCCTTAGAGCTGGTTACTACTGGCCCTCTATCCACAAATATGTCAAGAAGTATGTATGGCAATGTGATGTATGTAAATGAATGGAGAATCCTACATTGTTTACTAAAATTCTCCTCAATCCTTAGCTCGTATTAGGGCCATTTGATAAGTTTGGAATTGATTCCCTTGAACCTTTTGATCCCAAATTATGTGGAACATAATACATGGTGGTTTGCACTGAATATGTTACAAAATGGGACGAGGTTCAAGAATTGGCATTTTCTGATAAGGATATTGTAGCTGATTTTTTGTACAATCGGATTATGATAAGGTCTAGAGCTCCCATAACCATTTAATCTGATAAAGGACCTCAATTCGTGTCCAACATAATTGAATCCTTCATAAATATCTACCAAATCAAGAATAGGAAATCATCGCCATACCATACCCAATTGAATTGGTAGGTGTAAGTCACAAACAAAGAGCTGGAGAACATTTCAACTAAAATTGTGAATGTAGATAGGAAAAATTGGGTTCCACAACTGCCTAAAGCTATCTAGGCATACAATACCACCTGGAAAACCAAAAATGGTTTTTTCACATATGAACTAGTATATGGAAAGAAGTCATTGCTTCCTATGGAATTTGAGTTACAAACATAGAGATCAACAAAAAATATTGGAATTTAGTTGGATGAATCTTAACATGAGAGAGCGATGCAGCTAAATGAACTTGATGAGATATAGATGGGGGAACAAAAATAAATTGAAATTCTTCAACATCAACGAAAATCCTTCCATGATGGTCATATCAACAATATAAGGTTCAATGACAAAGAATGGGTTGTACTGTTTGACTCAAAGTATCTTTAATTTAAAGGAAAGTTCAGAACAAGATGGATGGGCCCTATAAAATTGAAATTTTTTATGATAATGGATCTATAAGACTGTTATCAATTGATGGTGACAGGAGAACCTTGTTGGTGAATTCCCATGGACTAAGGATGTATCAACAACCCTAGGATAAGGAAAATTTCACTAAGAAAATATTGTTGTGCGAATAACACGATTCAGTGGAATATTACAACTATTCTCACCATAAATAGTTTGTTTTGAATTTAAAAAAAGGAATAATATCATAGTTTTGATCCTCTTCCACCTAGATCACAGTTCTTTTTGTTTTATTTCATGCTTTCAACAAAGGTTAGAGTTGTTAATTATTAAAATGTGCTTTAATCACAATTATTCTTTGAATGTAGGATGTGAAGTGCCAACGGTTAGTGGAGAGTTGAGATTGAAATATGAATTGTATTCATCCCTTGGTACGGATATTAAGCTTATAGAACCCCCCATTGCAATTATTTAATATGAAAAATCAAAGTCCCATTTCCAATGTATTTATTACGAATGTAAAATCAAATCTCATGATGTAAAGTGCAAGATAATGGGTAATGATGGAAAAATAAATGACATGTGTCACATTATTTTGAGAAGGACAAGTGGCATAAGAAATCATGATGATCAGATAGGAACCATGCAAAGAATTGAAACTTTCCATCCTAATTAAGTACTATCACACTTTTTCACCACCATTTTTGTGTCGATTCAATGATATTAGGAGCTAAAAATATAGTTCAAACTTCCATTAGTGATGTTTCATGCAAATTTTATGTTTCGTTCGCATAAACCTTCTCCATTTTTTGTGATTGCATTAAAACTTGTCTAAGTTGTAGGGTAGAAGAAGAAATCAGAACCAGATTCTATAGAGCCTCTCCTGTAAAATTTTGTCATCTCCAAAGCATTCCATGACCCAGGTCTTTTATACTTCATTCATAAATTTGAAGGTTTTGATTAAGATTTAGTTGATGAATTTTTGATAAATTTTTAAGCACCATGCTCTCAAATAGGAGGCAAGGGAATTGAGTTAAACAACAACATTGTTGCTACCATATCCAGCCTCCCAAATTTTGAGCTCAAAATTGTAACTAATTCCCCACTTAAGGATTTGATACCATTGTTTCATGATAAAGGGGAAGCTCTACAAGAAAAAAATGTCACTCCCCATGGTATTCAAAAAGATATTATGTGGAAGATTTTTCTAGGTCAGTTGAAGGAATTACCACATAGATTAACAATTTTTTTTTGTGATGGCCAACCATTGGTGCTTTGGGGTGACACATTGTAAATTCTTATTCATTTAAAGAAGGGTAAAAAAACCCTGATTTGAAGGTCAATATTCCCGAATATCTTGCAAAAACATGTCATTAAAGTGGGTCACAAATAAAATAATGAAGGTGGTAATCTTCCCTAAAGCACCCTGTGATCATTTATTTAATATGTGCACATCAAGATTTTTGTAGGCCTAAGAGGAAGATAGAAAATACAAGTGCACGAGTGAGCTCTAAAAAAAATAAAATAGAAAAAGAACCGCCTCTCAGTATTCAAACGAAGCTTGAGTCGACTCCTCGACCTTCAAATGTTGGTTTAGAAGAATTTGCAAGAAAGGACACCCAACCATTAGTCCCTCAATGGTCCAGGGAAAATATTACACTATTATCCCCTGTTGCTATGTCATTAAGACAAAAAAGGTCTTCTATCTCAAGGAGTCTTGAATTTTCTTTCCTTTCATTATTTAATGAAGGTCCATCCCCCAGTTTGGAAGAGATTTTCGAGAATGGTACTTCATCTTCTCCTAGTGAACAATTGAAGGATGATGAATTTACAACAACCATTCCCAAATAACATTACCCTGATAATAATATGTCGAACATCGCTAAAGCTATAGAAAATCTGTCGGTAGCTTCAGAAATGTTTGTAGCACTAGAAACCCAAACTTAAGCTCTAGAAACTACTACATTAGAGGTTGGTCACCTAAAATCAAATGAAGATGCAGTCCTAAATATGTATTAGGATGAAATTTCTACTCTGAATAAGAAATTAAAAGGTATGGAAGATACTCAATTGTCTATGAAAATTTAATTTATTCAATAAACTGTGGAAAAATATAGAGAAATAACTATCTTGAAAATATAAGTTGATAGTTTCAAAAGGAAAAATAATATTGGGTTATAAGCATGGAATGATTTGTCTTCTTGTTGTGACCAACTGTCTTTTTGGAATAAGGAATTGATCCAAGAAAATAAGAAACTTAAGGTAAAATTTGAGTCAGGATCAAATGCTAAAAATGAATTGAAATCAATTTTTGAGTATGTTTGTCCTCTAGCTTGCAAACTTCTAGCTTATAGGAATCCCTCTCCTATTTATAGTTTATTTCTTCAAGAACAGTTATATGCATGGAAATTACAAAGGATGTGTTGTGGAGAGCCCTCTAAGGCTCTGGATGGATAAACATTTCTCGAAATTTATCGAGGGAGTACTTCAGAAATTCAAAACATATTATGTGAATTCTACCTTCATAACATGTTGGTTAGCAATGTCCCTGATTTCTTTATTAATTTTTTTTGGTAGACTTTTAATTAAAATATTTTCAATCTTTGATTATGAGCCAAATTATATGGGATGAGAAAACATACCTTTTTAATCAAACCACTCAAACTATGAGTTTATCTATCAAGCCTACCTACCACAATGATGTCTTCATGAAAAATAATTTCAAGTCTCTGTATTACTAGACTAGCATTAGAAAGAATACTTCAGAAATATTAGCAAAATGTGTTCAAGACTATGAGATTTATTATCAGCAAGAATTTTGGTGAATCTCTATTTTTTTTTGAAAAAAGGTGGAACAGTTTGAGCTTACCATTGAATATAAGGGAAGTGATCTCTCCACAAAACCTCAGTTGGAGTATGAGGAGGGGTGATGCATTTGATTTAATTATTAGGAACTTGGAAGAAAAATGTGTGAAAGAATATAGTAATGAATGGGTTTGCATGCAAGTAAGACCTCCCCTTGTTATCAGTCCCGGGACCACTTAGCATAATAATGTTGCCCAATCTCATGATATTTTCAAAGAATGGATGGATGTTATATTAGAAACTAAGGGGTGAAAAGGGACAAAGAAACAATATGTAGGCCAATTCGAAGAGTATGATATGGCACAACAAGTTGGAAAAATGACATCATAGAGATGAGTTTACATGAGGATATGCAAAAGTAAAGTGCAATGGAGATGATGAGTGCACAAATTGACTAACTATATAATCCATTTGGATATTAAATTTCTCCTAAATGTGTAATTAATGCATGGGGAATGTTCTATATCATTGTTTCCTAAGTAATATTAATGCATTTCTCTTGTTCTTGTCTCATGTGAACTAATGACCGTAGGAATTCCCACTAATTACTTTTGTGAGTAATATTATGACGTGTGCAGTATGATAAACTGCATTCTCTACCAATTTTGAGGTGTAATAGTCAAGAAGACTGATTCTCTCACCACCATGTCATTCTATAGGATTTTCTCATAGCATCCTACACACGAGGAACCTATTTTTAATTGTATTATTGGATGTCATTGAGATTTAATGAGGTTTTTATGTAGTTAAATCCATTACCTATCATTGTGGCTTGATTTATAACTAATTGTGTCTATAAGATAACTTCTTAAAAAAAAATCATAGTTAGTAGTTGATAGTCTTTAGTACAGTTCTATATACTAGTTGATAGTTATTTATAGTCTAGTAGACACCAAAAATCTACACACCCTGTTCCCACAAAAATAATCACTTATACACCCATCTGCGTACCATTTCATGACCTAAGTCATCTATTTAATCAATTTAATTAAAGTTTTTGTCGCATCATTTGAATGACATCCTTAAACCTAAGTCATTACCCATACACCCATTAAATCAATTAATTAATCATTTACCAGAAATTTCCTAAATCAAATCCCTCCTCCCATGTCTAGTTAAATTAATAAATAATTAAGTTAAATAGAAATTCCATTTCATCCTCACACCTCACCATATGAACTTGAATGTATTCACTAGTTACAAATAGTTTAAATAGGAAAAATTCTAAGTATCCATCCTAACCACCTCTAGCTTATCCCTCTGACAAATTATTGCTTCTCACTAGTTATGAATAGATCAATTAGGAAACCTTCTAAATTATCTCACATCTATCGTAACCACTTCTATCTACATATAACTTCATCCCCCTCGACATATTAATAAAAATATACTCTTATCTTTGAAATCCCAAACACTATACTTAAAAATACTAAGTTTATACCACTTTATCTCTCCAAAACTCGAACTAACTAAAATATCCTGTGATTTCCTTAGTCATCAGTGATATCTAAACATCGGTTTTCCTACCTCTCTTCGGGACCATTCATGATCATTGAAATGAATCTAGGAGCATCATCAATCTTTCTCAATAATTGTTATGTTTCATTAGTGTTATCTTGCATCCATCCATGACATGTTCATATCTGTCAGGTATCTTCAAGCTATTCACAAGCCCATTCATCATCCATTCACAATTGCAATCATCCAATTATCTACCATCATCAATCAAAGGTTCATCAGTATCTTGTAACTTAATTATTTATGTCTAATCATTTTTAATCTCACCTTTGGTCTTAGAGTATTATAATTTCATTTCAGTAGAATAAATCTCCCATTTTTATCAGTTTGTTTAAATTACTCAGTATCACCTACATTTTCTGTGTTTTCTATCTAGTTAGTAGTTAAATTTCATTTAGGGGATTTTATGAAATATTTTGTCTTTTTGTGTTACCGATATCTTGTCAAGCATGGAATTTATTTGGCCATAGGAGGACCAAACAACCCGATCACCAACATAAATTCACTACCACTTTTTTAGCATCCTTTGAAATGGGAACCATACGACCTTCTACAAAACTTTGAGTTATGCACCATTCATAGAACACCCATTGATAGACTTGAGACCATTTTTTAATCCACCTAGAAGATTGGTGAAGCCACAAAAGAGTACTTGGAATCCTATTATGAAGTGCAACATATCCAAACTAATCTAGCCTAGTTCGAATACTAACATAAATTGAGATTTAACATCCTAGAAGACACAAAAATTATATCCAAGTTAGACATGTATGGTGAAGTCATACTTACAAATTCTGATTCCAATCTTACACATCTGTATGACATTGATGCAGACCTTTTAGAATTCTTCATAGACGATTACATTAAAGAATTTTATTTGTATTTCTTTGAAGAGGATGACTTAGCCTATTAAGTGGGCTATAATTTGTCTTAGAATTGGGATAATGACCTAGATTCCAAATTTAATTTCTACACATATTTCCTTTCATATTATCGTCATTATCATCTGATATTTGTAATATAATAAATAAGTGCTAGAAATTTGATCACATATTCTCATAAAACTTACATTGTATCCCATTTTCACTAATAAACTTAAGTATTTTTTAAAGAAATTTGACATCCACACAAGGAAGTCCATAGAATTTTAGGAACCAAAATTTTCAAGGAATCTCGCCTATCCATATTACTAATCACATCTTGTGTACTGTCTTTGATTATAGATTTAGTTATAGGAAAGTATCTTGATCCATTCTTCTAGAGCACAATAATCAGCATCCATCATCATCATCTATGGGTATCTTAGAAACCCTATCATACTCGAGGTCGATCCAGTTTTAACTCCTTGTAATATCCATCCAACTACGAATGTAAAATTTTCATTAACATTCTAGTATGCCCGGTGGGACCCTATCCCTTAGTTATGTGTTTCATTCCATCAACTAAGTAGTAATTTTTTTCTAATTCATTGTGTAATAAATGCTTGTGATTAACCTAATCACCTGCACTTGGGTTAATCCCTTACATTTTCTCTATGTTTTTTTCTTATAACTTCATAATATACTTTTTATTTCTTGTTTTCTATTTCATATAGCTTTTTTGTAGGAAATTATTTCCGAAAACATTATTTGGTGTATTTTTTTATTTCTTTCTTTCAAAAAATAAAAAAAGTCTATAAAAAAGGAGTGATCTCATAGTAAGTCCTAAACCCTCTTTTGATTTTCGTATCACATTCTAATTTTCTACTCTCATCTAAAATAACACTTCATTTTGGGTCTTAAAATGAACCCTTTCATACTTCTTGATCATATATCTTTAATTAGGAATAAAATTTGATGCATTCACATTTTTCTTCCCCCACGCATATCCAAATCACTTTAAAATAAAAAATGCATTCAAACAATTCCCACTGAGGTGAAACTGATTGGGAGTTGATCATCTAACAGGGAAACCAAGTTGGTATTTTGGCTGAGTATAATCTCATGTTCGTTGGTATATATTGGCTCAGCACCTGATTCCCTTATTGCAGTGGGACTGTGAGGTGTGGGGGTAGGCCCCAATATACATGCCCATACTATAGACCTTTATGTACCTTCAGGTATATCAAGGACTTTTCCTTTGAAAATTCCTAAAACCAACTATAGACGACCATTTCCTAGGACCCTCGTAAAATATCTTAAAAATTTCACTCTTTCATAATTAATCAAGATAAATATAAAATGGATTTTTGCTTGCTTTTATTTTTTGTTTGAAAATCAACCTAATTAGTTATTTATATTTTCTAGTTGTTTATGTATTTTTTTACCACCGTACTTACAAGAAAACAAGCTTGTAATCAAACTTCTAAAAATATTTTGACCCCCTAACTATACCATTTCAACAACAGATCCCATTTTATACTACATCATTTCCTATAGCACTTTTGACACCAATGCAAAAAAATATCCCATTTCATCGAAACATTACACCCACTCCCCTTTCTGATACCGAATAGAATTGGATTAAATTAGGGTACAAATATATACAAAAATGAGACAACCACTCTTCAACTCCCCACATCAATATCATACTCAAATCCTTCACACAATTGGACAAGAAAAAACTAGACACCCCTTTTCTCTTAGTTCTCCATTAGAGGCACCTAAACCTACTTTCTATAATAGAGGAGATCCTGTCTTGGAATAAATGCTATATTTAAACCTTATTGCTCTCAATGCTTACCCAACAACTAGGAATGTAAAAATGTAACCATTTACACCCTAACCCATTCCATAAACTTGCAATCCTTCATATGTGATTGCACATCTCGTCAACAAAAATTGAGAACCAATCATTCCGCAGTTGTACTCATATACTCCAAAAAATCAACTCGAAATGTCAAATGTCAGTTAACCCAAAATCTCAAATGCCAGCTTCCATACTACTATTAACCAATTTGAAGCATCAAATTATTGGTCAACTACCATTCAACCTGAGACATATGGCTCTATGGCTGAAAACTTGTGATATAAATACAAACATTTTTCACATGACCACCCTAAAGCACAACGCTTGCAATGGAATCACTGAGGTATCCAAAGGAAACTGTAATATGACGAAGGATGAAAATGACATAAAATCATAAGCTCTCAAATTCTATGATAATTTTCTAATGGAAAGTAATATTTGTAATGAAGAAGCAACTTCTTTCCTTCTAGATATCCCAAGTAACAATATTTCTGATCAGATATTCAAAATCCTTACAAAATTTGTAACCATTGAGGAGCTAAAGAAGGAAATTTTTTCAATTGAAAGAGACAAGGCCCTGGGACATGATGGTTTTTCTTTAAATTTATTTCAAAAATGTTGGGATATCTACTCAGAAGATTTTGTTGAAAGCTATAAATGAATTTTATAGAACAAGAAATCTGGTAAAGAAGCTTAATAATACTCATATTGTGTTATCCCCAAATAAGTTGGATGCTAAAGACTTTAAGGATTTTTGGCCTTTCAACCTAGTAAATTTTGTTTACATAATTTTTACCAAGATTCTTGCTACTAGATTACAACCTTTGCTAGTTAATCTAATATCTAAACAATAAAGTTGTTTTATAATAGGAAGGATTATTCAGAAAGGGGTAATCATGGTTCATGAAACCATTCACTCCATGGATAAAAGTAAAAAAACACGTATGGGAATAAAATTGGACATTTCAAATCCCTTTAATAGAGTGTCTTGGAATTTTTTAGATAAGGTCTTGTCAAAATTTGGTTTTTCAGAGAAAATTTAGAAAAATAATTCAAGCATGCACTAATAAAGTATCTAATGTTGTTTGTTATTCCTTGTTAGATATATTTTTAAAGAAAATGGCTGGGTGGAAATGTGTTGTTCTCTCTAGTGTCGGAAAATGCTTGCTAATAAAAATCGCACTGCAGAACTTGCCCATATATATAATGTATATGTACAACATCCCAACAAAAATTGTTGATAGCATTGAAATAATTAAAAAGCATTTTATATGGCATGCAATTGAAGAAAGATTCAGGTACCATTTATTTTCTTGGGATCAAGTTTGCATACCCAAAAAGATTAGTGGTCTAGGTATAAAGGATATCAGGAAGATGAATGTCACTTTAATTGCCAAACTTGGTTGGAGACTTCTAAAGGAAAAGAAACCTTGGATAGTTTTCATTAGGATAAAGTACTTGTTTTAGCATAATATGAATTCTTTCCGTTTTAAAAATTAGCTTACCAATGGATCCATTTTTTGGAACAACTTGCTTCAAATCAAACACATCATTACTAAAGGTTATAGATGGAAAGTAGGAAATGGTCAAGATATAATTTTTTTGCAAGATAGTTGGACTTATTTCAGGCTGTGTGATAAATTTGGCTCCATCAAAGACAACCTAACTTAGAAATATGAGATTAAAGTAAAATATTACATTGAGTTGGATGGAAACAAGAGAACTTGGAAGCAGCTCAAAGTGGATAAGGAAAATTTACAAATTCATGTCTCCTCTCTACAACAACAGCTTGCACTCATTCGTCTTAATAAAAAGGATACCAAGGATGAGCTTATATAGGTTGACTCTTTTGATGGGAACTATACTGTCAAATCAAGATACAATGCATTTTTTGAAAATATTCAAAGTGATATAAACAAGAGTAAAATATGGATGCATGAGTTAACTCCAAAAGTTAATTTCTTTCTCTAGCTTCTGTAAAAATTAAATATCCTTATTAATCATAACCTAATTAAAAAGGGTTTCATTATGCCTAACATGTGGTGCATGTCAAAAAAAGAGGATGAAGACATAAAACACCTATTTTTGCATTGTGAATATGCCTCAAAGGTCTAGAGTGTCATATTCCCAAATTTTAATCTACATCCGACCCCTCCTAATATCTTTTTGCAAGCCTGGGAGAAATGGGATTCACCATATAAACATTGCATAATAAGAAGCTTATGGAATTTGGTGTTGCTTCATACCATTTGGAGATTTTGGAAAAAGAGGAATGGAATAATCTTGAGGAACAATAGATAGGTATGCAATGAGGTGTTTAAGGAAATTTTTATTTCTATCAAAGATTAAATTGTAAAGTTTAGGCCTCAAAAATATAGACCATACCCCAAGGAAGAAGAACATATACTTGCTTCTCAGAAGATTGATATTATCAATATACATAGGAATGATCAAAATAGAATTGACATATCATTAGTTCATTGGATTCATCCATGCAACTTATGGTAGATGTTGAATTTGGATGGAGAATCCAAAGGAAACCCAGGGGCATAAGGAGGAGGTGGGGTGATCAGGGATCACAGAGGTTGTCTTGTTGTTGTATTTTTTGGTAAAATGGGCCACCAAATAAACCACTATTTTGAATCCGTAGCATCATTATGGGGGATCAAACTTGTAAGATATTGCAATATCTCCAATATTATAATTTGAGGGGACTTTTTGAACATAAGAAATATTTTAAATCAAGCACAAACCCCTAGCTGGACCATTAGGGATTTCATTTATGAATGTATTGAGATTTGTAAAGCCTTTGAGAAATTCCAAATCATCCAATTCTATCGTGAAGGAAAGAAATTTGAGGATAGTATTGTTAACTATAGAGCTAGTACTAACAAGAACACTTGGTTTAGTGATGTAACTCTCCCTAGTAATGTACACAATGACATCATCAAGGATAAATATGAAATCAAAAACCATAATTAAGAAGTCCTTGTTTGTTTTCTGAGTGATTATCTCCTTACACAGGGCTAATAGTATCACTCAACCTTTACACGCTTTATGGGTATGCAAAGGATCTGTTAAGAAGTGGTTTTGGGGGAAAAGCATTGCCATTGGGAAACAAAGAAATAATAGTGGAAAAACAGGTGCAGATCTATGCCAAACTGAAACCATCTATGACTCTGCTAGGAAGGATTATGTGACCCTATGGACTTATCTACAAATGGGATGGGTCTCAAACCTCATTGAAAATATGTAGGGTCATGATCAAGATATTTCTCGTCAATTTTTGACTAGGTGGAAGAAAATAATTGTAGAATATGGGGAGATAAGCATTTAAATCACTTAAGATCTTATTGTTGAGGTCATGAGGCTGAGTCTAGAAGGTACTAGATTATTTAGTAAAAGGATAGACAAGAAAATTGAAGCCAAGAAATTACTAGTAGACAAAGAAAATATCAAAGTTATTATGGTAGGCACAAAAGTGACCTCCATTCTAGAGCCCTTCAACAAAATTGCAAGGATGATTGTTAGTTATGTCACTTTAGAAGGAAGATATGTGACAGATCCTCTTAAACATTTGGTTTTCCTAAATAATTTTCAAAGGAATTGTCATGTTAGCTTTCTGCATTATCTTTTAAATTCCATGGAATGCTCTCTTATTGAGTTTCAAAACCCCACTCGTGTCACCCCCCTTTAGCAAGGCCTCATTTTGTTTGTTCACCACCATTTCCTCTCCCAACATTGTTCAATTCCTGCTACCCTTTACCCTCCTACCCTGACTCCACTACCCCCACCACTACTTTTGGTCAAAGGAAAATCAGAACAAAAAATCATTTTTACCCCCTTAATCATCCCTTCCCCTCCCAAAGAATCCATCATAGCAACAAATAATTTGATTCTGCTAAAAATATGATTAACATTAGCAATCCAATGGGTGCTTCTACTATGGAAAGGGAGGAAGTCCTTCTTGAAGAACTTTCAAACTGGAAATGGAGGTTGGGGCTTTGAAAGAAGAGCTCAACTAGGTCTGTAAGAGAGAAGGAAAAAGGAAGATGCACAATGACCCTGAGTACTATAATGATCATATTCTTTAAATTTATAAGAATCTTAGCTCACTTGGCAATAGACTAGGAAATGCAAAAGGAAGACATGACTACAACATTTCTTTGCTTATGGATACCTAAAAAATTATGAAGTAGCATGTCAAAGGTGTATGTCTACTCAGTGACATTCCTACTACCATTCAGGAGTAGAGACTAGTATGGGACTTGATTCTCTCATAGCTGAATAAGAATGATCCCTCTCATGTCACTATTGTGGCATTCTTCACCTCTTTATAGAAGGTAAGGACAAATATTGACAAAGTAGACAAGTAAAGAGGAATGTCCTTACTTCAGTTTTTCTATTTTAATGTTGTTAGGATGTTGTTTTCATGTTGCTTTGTTGTAGTTTTGTCTCTATTTTGATCCTTTTGTATAGTTTCTTGGATAACTACAGTTTGATATTCATGTATATTCTAGATGGTAATACAAACTTGATGTATTTACTGCATTATCTTGCTATGGAGCCTTTTTTAATAGGGTATAGTCCCTTCAAAACTATGGATTTTTTTTGGCTATATATGACTTTTGAGTTCTTTTTGAAAGAGGGTATAGTCCCTTGAAATCTATTAACACCTAATAAAAACACAAGAGACATCTGATGTTTCTTCAATCCCTATTTATGAACTTCACATGATTTCATCAGAAAATACATCTACCCAATAATCTACATCATCATCAAGCCCTTCTATAGGTTCCACACCTTATTTAATAAATACCATATCTTTCGCATCTACTCCTATGAATTCTTCATAGGTACAAGAACCTCCATCAAATTCTATATCCTTTTCTATTTTTTTATCTTAACAACTAGTTACTAGTCCTATTCAAAACATAACCATGTCTATCCCTATAACCACACCATTACTCAATACTAGTGCCATTGATAGTATTGATCATGTTTCATAATAGATACCACAACCACCCCAACCCCTAACCTCCATGCTACAATCTACGACTCTTCAAAACATTCTACAATACAATATCTAGAAACAAAACATTCTACAACAAGCACATTCTTCTACCACTTCTACCATATCCTTCCAACACTTACTCACATATTCACAACCACTCACTCATACATCAATGGCATTATAGTACCACTACATAGAACTCTCCAAGCCATTAGCTTCTCAACAAAGTTTTCCATCTCAAATTAGAATATCCCACAACAAAACATACCTTACCAAAAAAATATACCACATTAAAACATCCCACAATACCACATACCTTGACAATACATGCCTAAGAAAAACATTCCACAATATAACATTTTGTAATAGTATGTTCCTTACAAATGGAATGTTCGTCAACTGGATGTCCCCCTAGAAAACATTCCTTACTAGCAAGGTATTTCTTAGTAGTATCAATCACATTCACAACCTAGCCAGTATTTATTTCAACCGGGCTCATCCTCGTAGAAAAAAATCAACCCGATTATCTACAAGCCCTATTAAACTACATATCAATTCTTCAAGCTACTTCATCTTCATCCAAGAATGTGTTCTCCTATGACCAGATTTGCAATGAGCCCATTCACCCTTCAGCGATGTATAAATCCTATCCACCTCACTAGGAACTTCAAAAATTTATCAACTTTTATAGTAAGGAATATCCCCAACAAAATATCTATTTTTTTCATCACACATTTTATTTAATAGCCAACGATCAATATATTATGTTGAGGATATTTCCCATGTCTCTTACCAGTCCTGAATTTTACTAGTACAATAACAATCTGCAACATTCCTTGTTATCCTTAACACAACTTTCCTAGATTTTCTTAAAAAACTATTCAATAAACATAGCACATAAATTCACTATCAATTACCTATATGCAACAAAAAAAATTGAAAATGAATTTATTGTTGATTTTATCACTCACTTGAGAGGTGTAATCAATCAACTCTAATTTTCATTTCCACAAATAGAATACATCAAAGTATTCTACCATACATGCGCCAAACATATCTCTTCCATGTTACAAATCCAATCATTTTTAAATTTTGATTACTCTTTCACTATTGCCCGTGGATTGGAATTGTGAGCTCTAGAAGATAGTCAGGTTTAGCTTTGTCTTAAGAAACCCAAATTTGCGTTTCTGTATAAATCATCATCAAACCCCGATAAGTATAAAACATCAGCCAACGTTGTTGTATTCAAATCTTCTCCCAAGTAAAAACCTACTACTGAGCACTCCCATCAGCAATGTAGTTATACACATATAGGAAATACTTATAGTGTAGTTTTTGATAAACTACTTACTGCCAACATGACATCTCTTGCACCTATTCACCCCATTGACACATCACTATCTAAACATATTTGGTACCGAGATGATGACTATTGTAAATAAAACAAGATTAATGGAAATGACATTGAAAGGTGTCACACATTCCATAATGTACTTCAAGATTTCATAATCAAAGGTGAATTCCATTTGGACAATCCAAATGCACCCTCGAATCAAAATCTTGACATATTTAAGAAACATTTTTTAAACAATCCCTCATCTTTAGATCAACCAAAAGACTTTGTTTTTCATACAATCAATACAATAACAATATTAGAGCATATCCCTAAACCTACCATGATACCTATCAAATTAAAACACGTGGAATCAACACCAATACCCAACAAGCATAAAATGTTGTTGCAAAATCATAGCACCCCTGGATGCAGATCAGGCTTCTAGGTTGATCACTCAGGCATCCAGTGTGATTGCACAACATTGAATCCTTTCTCCAGGTGTGGGACCTGTAAAATGAGAAAGGAATCTCCAGAGAAGGCTGGTTCCTGCTCCTAAACTACCTGCCACAAGCTATTCCAGTGCAGGAAAGCTAATCTAATCCTAATCTAACCATGCCAAGGAGACAGAGAGAGAGAGAGAAGGGAAAAACAACAAAATCCTACACTAAAACGGTGATACACCAGAGAAGGAGAATGTTGAACATCTATCAAAGCTGCCATGGAACAAAGAGAGGTGAGCAATGGGAAGGATGGACAGAAGCATCACAAACCCAAGGATAGATTTCACACAGAAAATGTCCCAAAACTCCATGAACACAGCTCCAGACCTGTAATGAACATTAGAATATGCACAAATACCTGCAATGAAGAGAGGCAAGAAGAGAACAAACAAAAGATGAGCAAGGATGGACAGATGCATCACGAAACACGTTTTTTGTTGCTTCAGAAGTTTTCACAGAACATCATTCCATTAGTAAAAGGAAAAAAACGCCATTACAGAGTAGGGAGGAGGTTCGAGCTCCATTTTCAACCCTAGAGAAGAAAAGAAGGGAGGGCAGAGCAGAAAAGATGAACAACTTGTTATGTCTCTTCTTTGAAAGAAGCCCCTCTGTACAATATATAGGAAGAAAGAGAGAGGGAAGAGAGGAAATTCGAAACTACCACAACCACTTCTAGGTCACATTTTAAATCAT
Source organism: Taxus chinensis (assembly GCA_019776745.2). Lineage (NCBI taxonomy): Eukaryota > Viridiplantae > Streptophyta > Pinopsida > Cupressales > Taxaceae > Taxus > Taxus chinensis. The sequence continues at coordinate 806,631,743 of CM034149.1, forward strand.
CTCATTATGGTAGAAGCGGCGGATCCTGGCAAAACGGCGGGCTGTCTGCTGCATTAAAGCTGGTTGTTGAAGCGTCACTTCTGGCATTACCATGCGTCAGAGCCGTTTCTTAACTTTCTCTCTCCAGACTACACCAAAATGGAAGATTGATCCCAGAATCATGTAGAGAATTTCAACAGCTTTCCGTTGATATAAAGAACGTGCAAATCCGAGCTCTGGATCAAAAGATATGACGATCTGAAGATTTAGGGCACGGAACAGACCAAAACGGATTTTGAAATATTTTCCCGCGCTTCGCCACCTGGACGACACGTGGCAGGCTCTGATTCGCTGAATAATTCTCTCTCCTCCACCTTTCGTGGGCTTTCCTTTGAAATTTCCTTGTGGGCCCTAGCTGGGACACGTGGCACTATCCCATTGGTTCGGGCTGACCCTTCAAAACTCGCCCTTTGACTTTTTGACCTTTTCCCTTGTGACACGTGTCATGATTTGATTGGTCCGCGGGCCTGCCGGCTCTTTCGCGCCCTTCGCGTCTTTTTGTCCCAGATGTCCCAGTGCTGTTTGGGACAGAAACCTCCGATCCGCCCGAAATGGGCTTCCTTGTCCCTTATCTGCCGATGACACGTGGCGCAATCTGATTGGCTCTCGGATTTTTCGGCTATCCGCGTCCCGCGCGTCCCTTTGTCCCACTTGTCTTTGTGCTAAAATTTTCCTTTTCGGCCGAACCGGCCGATTCGCGCCCTCCGCGCATTCGCGGCCCAAATGTCCCAACTTTACCGCTCAGCAGTTAGTCGATTTTCTATCCTCCTTCGGCCGGATCGGCTTCTCGCGCCCGCCGCGTACTTCTGTCCCAGATGTCCCATTGCTTCGCGGACCACCTGGAGGCTTTTCGGCCGATCCGCGTCTTGATGTCCCAACTGTCCCAACTTCCGCGAGAACTAAGACTTAGCCAATTTTCACAATTTTTTCTGTTCCAAGCTTATTTTCTGCAACTTTTTCGCATTTTCTCAGAGCTTGCTCTTTTCAACCTGGACGGGAGAGTTAGGAAAAAAAAATATGGGGGGACCGTGGAAACATGATTCTTGCCCTGGATCAATCAATTTTCCTGGGACTTGAGAATCCTGATGTATGTTATCAATTCAACCCTGGGGGGGAAATTGGATAACAATTTGGTGACTCAGCGGGGTCATCTGCCTGCTAGATGAAAAGACCAGTTGCCTGAAGCAATCCATTGGGCATGGAGTCATGAGTAGTAGCCTGAAAACTGATCTGAACTTTGAAAACTTCCCTCTGAACCGTTTGAATCCCACTGGGCATGGAGTTGTTCTCACCAAAATGCCACTGAAAAGAACTGTGCAAGAGCAAAACCAGCAACACCAAAAACTATGTACAAAACTGAAAATCATACATGCCCCAAATGGAACATGCAGAGTGTGCACAAGCACTTCTTCTGCTGAAAGCAAACCTAGCTACTCTACTCTAACTGGAAGCAAAGGCAAGCTAAACAAACCCTGCAACTGGTTGTGCAAAATAGCTCCCTTTCTTCAAAATTGGCAGCCATGCAACTGATTTGGCACTGATCATGGCTGTTTGGATGGATGGAAAATCAACAAGAAGTTGGTCTTCTATCCAAATCATCAAGGTATCAACTGAAAACTCTAATACCTCTTTTAGTTGCTCTGCATTTGGATTGAAGAGGTATGACAGCTGATCCTTGGTACTTTGTAGCTCACCCTCATGCTCTGAAGCAAGCATGACTGGTTGTGGCTTCTCCTTTGGCTCCAATGAAGCCAAATACCTGATTGGGCAAGGTCTGATTAGTTTGATATGCCCATAGCTCTGATTTTCAACTCCAAGAATGGAGTCTTCTTGTAGACCCTCTTGAATGGATGATGTGGAAGAAATGGTGAAATTCTTCTGTCCTTTCTCTTCCTCCGATGAAGAACATGGAAGATTTAAATCTTCCAATTTTGATTCCAAAGGCTGCTATAAGATGCAGGCTGCTGCAAATGAAAGCTCTCCTTCATGGCAGCAGGCTCTGGTGTTTGGGATGTGGGTGATGAAAGAGAGAAAGGTGAAAGCTCAACCGGCTCTTCTCCATCAAAACAGTCCTCCAAATCTGACAGGTAAACTACCTCATTGCTGTCCTGCTGCTCGTTTTCAACTTCCTCCATGGTGTCCTCTTGATCTGCAACTTGACCACCATGGTTTCCTTCACTCTCCAATATTGAGTTTGAGAGATCAAACTCCTTTTCAGTACTAGAACTTGAGAGAGATGAAGTGGAAAGAAGAACTGAAGGTTCTCCTGTAGCCTGCTTTGTGCTCAAAGCCCTTGGATCTGCACTTTTCTCCTCCACAGCTAGAATGTGCTCCTCTTCTTTTGGATTTGGAGCAGCTTCTCCTTCCTCCAATGTTTGAAGACAATCTTGCTCTTGATTGAACTCCTCCTCCAGCATGAAGTTTGTCAAGTCAAACTCTTCAATCTGCTGCTCTAGAGGACAAGTTGGGACTGCAAGATCTTCTTCTTCTGCTGCAACAAAATCAGTCCTGACCACCATTTGTTCAACCTCAGCCTCTTCTGTGGGCTTCACCAGCAAAGGGATCTTTGTCATCCCAAATTTGGCAGCCCAAACCTTCAAGTTGTCTGTCATTTCTTTTCTGTTGGGCTCCTCTTCTTGCTGTCCTTGATGACTGATTTTTGCAATTTTTTGTGGTGGTGGAGGCAGTGAAACCTCTTGATTCTTTGGAGGAGGGGGTGTTTCTGTTAGCTCTTGTGGAGGGAATGACTGTTTGGAAGGGAAAAGGAAAGAAGAATCGAGATGAGATGGAAGACTGAGAGGTGGAGACATAGATTCAACATTTGGGACAGCAGATGGAGGGTTTGAAATTTGCAAGTCCAAATGAGATGATGCTGCTTGAGTAACGGGAAGAGAAAAACCAGATGATGGTGTAGAACTTACCCATTGACAAGGTTGTTCAACACCGAATGTATAGGCCTCTATTTCTGCTATCCACTGTGCAAGTTGGGGCAGCATCTTTATCATGAAGTCCAGCTTCTCTTGAGGGCTGAAGTGTCTTGGAAAAGGGCCTCCCCATGGACAAGGAGTCCTGCAACCAATTCTGAAAGCTCTCATCTGAGCTGTTGCTCTGGACTGCACCATCTTTGCCTCCATCTTTTGGATTTTCTCCAACAGACCAGCATCTTGCATCTGATGGTCTTCATTATATGCATACTCTTGTTCTTGGAAAGCTCCATAGCCAAACTGACTTTGGCACTGCTGCTCATATGGGTATGCATACTGATCTTGAACTTGCTCAAAATGTTGATTTGGAGGATTTGTAAAACATGTTGGAGGTGTGATATACTGCTGTTGTTGATGTGAATCCCATGATGGAAATGAAGTCATGATTGCGCAACTTCATGGAATGGAAGAGAATGAAAGGGATGGAAAGAAAGATGGATGAAAATGGATGAAAAATGGGTCTGCAACTCAGAGAATGAGTTATTGATCAGATGGAGTCGCCAGATGTGTTTGTAAGTGCCTCCAAAGGCTGAAATCTTCACAGGAACACACCAACCTGCAAAAGATGAAGTGGAAGACCTCTAAGGTCCCACCGGGCGTGCCAAAACTGTTGTTGCAAAATCACAGCACCCCTGGATGCAGATCAGGCTTCTAGGTTGATCACTCAGGCATCCAGTGTGATTGCACAACATTGAATCCTTTCTCCAGGTGTGGGACCTGTAAAATGAGAAAGGAATCTCCAGAGAAGGCTGGTTCCTGCTCCTAAACTACCTGCCACAAGCTATTCCAGTGCAGGCAAGCTAATCTAATCCTAATCTAACCATGCCAAGGAGACAGAGAGAGAGAGAGAAGGGAAAAACAACAAAAGCCTACACTAAAACGGTGATACACCAGAGAAGGAGAATGTTGAACATCTATCAAAGCTGCCATGGAACAAAGAGAGGTGAGCAATGGGAAGGATGGACAGAAGCATCACAAACCCAAGGATAGATTTCACACAGAAAATGTCCCAAAACTCCATGAACACAGCTCCAGACCTGTAATGAACATTAGAATATGCACAAATACCTGCAATGAAGAGAGGCAAGAAGAGAACAAACAAAAGATGAGCAAGGATGGACAGATGCATCACGAAACACGTTTTTTGTTGCTTCAGAAGTTTGCACAGAACATCATTCCATTAGTAAAAGGCAAAAAAACACCATTACAGAGCAGGGAGGAGGTTCGAGCTCCATTTTCAACCCTAGAGAAGAAAAGAAGGGAGGGCAGAGCAGAAAAGATGAACAACTTGTTATGTCTCTTCTTTGAAAGAAGCCCCTCTGTACAATATATAGGAAGAAAGAGAGAGGGAAGAGAGGAAATTTGAAACTACCACAACCACTTCTAGGTCACATTTTAAATCATCTCATTATGGTAGAAGCGGCGGATCCTGGCAAAACGGCGGGCTGTCTGCTGCATTAAAGCTGGTTGTTGAAGCGTCACTTCTGGCATTACCATGCGTCAGAGCCGTTTCTTAACTTTCTCTCTCCAGACTACACCAAAATGGAAGATTGATCCCAGAATCATGTAGAGAATTTCAACAGCTTTCCGTTGATATAAAGAACGTGCAAATCCGAGCTCTGGATCAAAAGATATGACGATCTGAAGATTTAGGGCACGGAACAGACCAAAACGGATTTTGAAATATTTTCCCGCGCTTCGCCACCTGGACGACACGTGGCAGGCTCTGATTCACTGAATAATTCTCTCTCCTCCACCTTTCCACGGGCTTTCCTTTGAAATTTCCTTGTGGGCCCTAGCTGGGACACGTGGCACTATCCCATTGGTTCGGGCTGACCCTTCAAAACTCACCCTTTGACTTTTTGACCTTTTCCCTTGTGACACGTGTCATGATTTGATTGGTCCGCGGGCCTGCCGGCTCTTTCGCGCCCTTCGCGTCTTTTTGTCCCGGATGTCCCAAGTGCTGTTTGGGACAGAAACCTCCGATCCGCCCGAAATGGGCTTCCTTGTCCCTTATCTGCCGATGACACGTGGCGCAATCTGATTGGCTCTCGGCTTTTTCGGCTATCCGCGTCCCGCGCGTCCCTTTGTCCCACTTGTCTTTGTGCTAAAATTTTCCTTTTCGGCCGAACCGGCCGATTCGCGCCCTCCGCGCATTCGCGGCCCAAATGTCCCAACTTTTGCCGCTCAGCAGTTAGTCGATTTTCTATCCTCCTTCGGCCGGATCGGCTTCTCGCGCCCGCCGCGTACTTCTGTCCCAGATGTCCCATTGCTTCGCGGACCGCCTGGAGGCTTTTCGGCCGATCCGCGTCTTGATGTCCCAACTGTCCCAACTTCTGCGAGAACTAAGACTTAGCCAATTTTCACAATTTTTTCTGTTCCAAGCTTATTTTCTGCAACTTTTTCGCATTTTCTCAGAGCTTGCTCTTTTCAACCTGGACGGGAGAGTTAGGAAAAAAAATATGGGGGGACCGTGGAAACATGATTCTTGCCCTGGATCAATCAATTTTCCTGGGACTTGAGAATCCTGATGTATGTTATCAATTCAACCCTGGGGGGGAAATTGGATAACAATGTCCCCATCCATTTCTACACCTAAGGGGTGTTATGCCAGCATCTTAGATGACCTCTTGGAGTTCTCGCTTATTATGTTACCACCTCCAAACTCATTTGATCATTGAGGGTGGAAACCTGCCTAGCACAAATTCAATGTTTTCGATGATTACCATAGAATGTGAGAGCATTATATAGAAGACTGTAGGGATTTTCATCTAAAATCTCAACAAACTTGAAGCTGGCTCTTCCTTCCTTCTGAATGATATACAACTTTAAAATCAACACCATCATCATCAAAACCTAAAAAAATACATCCCTAAAGTACTTAATCATAAGTTCGATGATGTCTGCATCATTCGTTGCTCACAAAATTATGATAATGAACCATGTGAGTCTAAGAAAAGTAATACTTTCATCACTATACCTCGGTCTCCCGAATTATTAGCTTCATCTGAAAAACCTAAGGTACATATTTTCTTAGCTCCCAAAGTGTACAATCAAACATCATATCCTAGAACCAAAATCTCAATACAACCAGTAACATGCCCTTTCACTATGGTCGAAAAGGTTTTTATGAAGTAATTACACCAATCCCTCGTTAAGATGTAACTTTATCAACTATTCTAAACATCATATTTTCACAAACATGCTATGATAAAATCCCTCCAATCCATAACCATTTTTGACAATGATCTGGTTCCTATTAGAGAATTTATGGGGGGCCTTAAAGCATCCACCACTATATCATTCGAACCATCCAAACTTCCCTCTGTTAGACTAGAGGAGCACGACCTACCACTCTTCACTACCACTGAGATCAAAGACATCTCCATCAAGAAGGTTATTATTGATAATGATGTTGCTATTAACATAATATCATTATAACCAACTTAAAAATCCTTACATTGTTATCACTCAAACTTCAGTCCTCTTATGATCTTTCAATGACACTATCACACCCATGTTATGCACCTTCATTCTACCACTTAACATTTGCATCAAAACACTACTAGATCTCTTTTACATTATATAAGGAGAGTTTCAGTACAACATGTTATTAGGATTTCCTTAGATATGTACCATGTTCTACATTCCTTCCACCCTCCATCATTGTCTCAAATAAGAACATGAAGGTCAGACATTCATTTTCCCCACTCATCCAAATCCATTTGTTGATTGTTTCATGATGTACTTCCTGAACGATGTCCTCGTACCTAAATGTGCATTTGAGTCATCTGAGGGAGTTTCTACTAGAACATCTATTCCTCCATCCAATTTACAAGATGATTCCTCTCTTATTGAGGCCATACAACATCTTACACTATGGGAATACCATCTCCTCATGAATAACTCCATCCCTTCACCTAAAACATATGGCCACCTTGAAAAAAACCCATGTATGAGCCAAACATAGGGGATGTTATCTCCTATGAACCTTCTTATCTCAAAACAAACCTCATTTAGGAGGGACTTAAAAATCCTCCATCCCATATTTCCAATACCCGCCATAGCATGCCATTCACATTAAATTTCAAATCTTTCGATAATCCAATCTTGATCGTTGTGTGTGGAGAGGTTTTGGCCTAAGACGTTATGAACAAGGAACCCATGATAAACCCATCCTATGTTCTCTTAAATCCTATGAGAAAAGTGGTTTAGGTTATAAAAAATTGAGTTCTGAGATATGTGAATCCACTACATCCCAACTTTCTACATCCATAACTATTTCCGAACTATAATCATCATCTCCAACAAACCGTAAAGATGCTATGGACATAGACAAAACTATATCCATCTAATCTAACTTTTTTTGTAATCAATGTTATTTCTTTAGGGCTACTCACTTATCAATCCAATCACTCCACTAAATCATTACCCTTTTTTGGAAAGAAATGTTTGATGAGGATTCACCTAGTTTATATATTCTCCAGTGTCAAGACAACCAAGATATTATTTCCCGTATGGGAGCTGAAGACCATTTTCTTCATAAATCCCTACCATCTAACACACCAAATACCCTTAATGAATCCCCACTTAAATTTTACTTAGGAATCCCTCAAGATCCTTGAATAGTTAAGGTCAGTTAATCTTTAAATCCATAAGAACTAGATGATTTTACTTTGTTCTTAAAAAAATATCATCATGCCTTTGCTTGGTCTTACAATGATATGATTGGAATTGATCCTAATATTGTCCTAAAAAATATAGTCACATATCCCGTTGCTAACCTAGTTAAACAAAAACACTGTAAAATGCATCCATGTATCGCTCTCCTTATCAATGAATATTTGCAACATTGTTTATCTGCCAACTTTATCACTCCCATTCACTATCCACAATGGGTCTCCAATGTCATCGTCGTAACCAAATATTCAGGAAAGATATGTATCTACAAAGACTTTAGGGATCTGAATACCATTTTTCCTAAGGATAATTTCCCTCTTCCAAACATAGATCAACTAGTTAACCTAACAACTAGCCACTAAATTCATTCCCTCATAGATGTCTTTTTTTATTATAACCAAATCCTCATTACCCGTAAGATCAACATAAAAATTCTTTCATTACCTCTTGGGGAAATTTTTGCTATCATTTTATGCCATTGGGTCTTAAAAATGTAGGTGCTACTTATCAATGCGCCATGACATACATTTCCATGACCTCATCAAAAAATTTATCGAATACTATGTCGATGACCTTCAAGGAAAAACAAAATCATGAAAAGATCATCTTGATGTCCTTGAATCAATATTCACTCATCTTATCCATTTTTGTCTTTAGCTTAATCCTATAAAGTTTGATTTTGGTGTTTTGAGTAGAAAAAATTAGGATTCATCATATCTATCCAATATATTGAAGTAGTTCTAGGAAGGGTTAGAGAAATAATTAAAATTCATCCACCATCCAATATCAAGAAACTACGTAGCCTCCAAGGTGAACTACAACTAATTCAACATTTCATATGAAAACTTTATGAGAGATCTCAACTGTTTCACCTTCTTTTCTGCAAGGACATAGAATTTCATTGGGATTCTGATTGTTAGAAATCCTTTGACAAAATCAAACAATATTTATCGTCACCACTTGTGCCTACTCCACCTCATGAATTGGATCCATTTTATCTATAAATATCAACTTCAGAGCATGCTCTAGGATCTATGCTCACTCATTTTGATAGCCAATGTTGTGAATGTACCATTTATTACATTAGTCATACCACTCCATGAGTATGAAACATGCTACACTGAATCCGAAAAACCTCATACTGTTGTTGCATTATATTTTTCCACTCTAAAACTTTTACCTTATCTCCTTAACACAAAACAAAAAAGTAGGGTCTTCACCACTTTTCTTCCACTAAAAAAACCATGCATGGGGGGGGTTAAACCTTATCCTAACGATCGCATAACTTGATGGCTTATGCTCATGACTAAATTTGACCTCAAAATAATATCTCAGAATCTATTAAAGGGTTGGCCATTGCAGATCAAATTTTAAATGCACCTTTTTCAAGATAATCAACCCCCTCATGAATGTTTCTTGATGAATCCATCAACAACGTTGAAAAATCTAATATCATCCCTGTTAAAATGACCCTCTTCTTTGATAGTGCTAAATTTCAAGAGGGGGGATGAGACGGAGTTGTTATCATACCTTCTTGGAATATCCCACTTCTGCTATCACTTAAACTTAACTTCGAATGTGCTGATAAAATTTCAGAATATGAATCCTTAATGATGGGTCTAAAACCACAATTGTTTTAGGTGTTCACATCCTAGAAATATATGGAGATTCACAACTTGTTGTTAGTTAAGTTATAGGAGAATACCAATGTAAAAAAGAAATCCTCCAAAATTATAAGTCATTATTGATTTTATCCTCTGCGTATTCGATCATTATACCATTTAAGTTATTATGCGATCTTCTAATAGGTTTTACGAAAACTATGCCATCTCTCATATCCCTCATCCCATTCAAAATAGAAAATTCCAAGGGATAACACTTAGATGTCTATAGTTTTTTTAATGCTTAGATAATACTTCACATAAAAATTAGTTTCCTTCCATTAATGTCATTGACAACAATCCACGCAATCTATGGTACATATAGATATACAATTATCTTCCTAAATCTAAACTGCCATATGATTTATCAGATGGTGCTAAAAGATCATTTATTCAAAAAATCACCCACTTTCTCATCATAGGTGGTATACTTTATAAATGTAGTTTCAACAATATACTATTACAATTTCATAAATTGCATAAATAAACCAAAGTAATTGAAGAGTTTCATAATGGCATCTGTGGTGGTCACTTCAGTGGCAATTCCTTCGCTAAACGTGTCATACATCTAAGATACTACTGGACTACCATCACAATAGATTATTTTTCATACGTAAAAAAATGTTTTAAATGCTAACTTGAATCGGATATCATTCACGTACCTAGTCAAGAATTACAACCTGGTTAAGATTTATGGAATTTTTATCAATGGGGGTTAGACCTCATTTCGTGCAATCAATCCTAATTCATTATGAAAACATAATTCCATTATCACAACTCATGAATACTTTACTAAGTGGATTAAAGTCATCCCTTTCAGTTCAAACAAAATTAGGACCCATCATTAAGTTCATATATCAAAATATCATATTCTATTTTGGTATCCCACATAATCTCATCACAGATAATGGAAAATATTTTTAAAATAGAGAAGTTAAAAATATTTGTGACGTATTCAATATAGATCTGAGTATCTCATCACCATATTATCCTCAAGAAAATGGATAGGATGAGGCCCTCTAACAAAATGATTGATAAAATCTATATGAAAATAGTAGACGACACAGGCAAAATTGACATGTCTCTTGTTATCTGTCTAGGATTCTAGAACTAGTATCCGAACACCAATTGGAGCTACACCCTATGAAATCATCTATGGGTGAGAGGTTTTATGACCACTCAAAATAAACAATTTGTCTCTTTGTGTATCTCTCAAATATTTCATCCCCTGATGAAGAGTATCACCAAGACTGTTTACCAAAACTTGAATTGTTATATGAAAACATTTAACAACCTTTGATCAACATGAAAACTATCAAGAACGTATTAGTAGTGCATATAAAAAACATCTCAAAGAACGTGACTTTTAAATTGGCCATCTTGTACTTATAGAAAAATAAAAATGTCACTACATTAGAATGGAGTAAAAGTGGAAATTTTTCCTCCAATTGGATTGGTTCGTACATTATTAATCACAAGTATGGGTCCAAGAGAATACAATATCACTTCTCTTGATGGGAAACCTAAAAATTGAACCTTTGAAACGCCTCACACTTACGGAATTTACAGAATTTATAATATTAAATAATTGATTGTCATGATTGTAGTTACCTCCAAATCCTATCACTCCATTATATCATTATAATTTGAAAGTATGTGGTTATCTATGAGTATCCTAAGTATGCCTTAAAGATAAGAACCACAGAACTATTCATTGCATATTGTTTACATGGAAAATATCCTTCCTTTACAGGAACCCCTCAAAATCATTACACCCATCCATCCCAAAGAAATTAAAAACATGACATGGGGCATATGTGTGTGTAGGTCATGTACACCCTTTTATCCCCTCCTTGAAATGGTTTATTAGGATATTTCTCTCAACTCAAAAATTCCTGTAAAATATAATTTGGATGCTACTCTTATCAAAAAATAAAAATACAATAGATTGATCCCTTGAAGGAAAACTATTCACAAAGTCTAAATAATTATGAAAGTATTGAAAACTAGTCTGCTCCCTCGAGGAACAACTACTAGTAAAACTTATGGACTGATACCTCAAAGCACGACCATCCTCTCAAAAATCAAAATGTAGACAATACCATTGAAAGATGGATACTCATGCAAAAAGGCTTCCCACATTGATCAACCTTCAAAATCACATTAATATCATAAATTATCGAGGAAAGCTTCACTGCATCAATCAACTTTGCCATTATAGTAAACTTCCATAGTGATCAATATGCCTAAAAAACTAAATGTGCAAAGTTGGGCCATCATCCCTATGAACTTGTTGAAAAGGAGATTCCTTTCACCCACATCAACCTACATACACAAAATCCCCTCTATAATCTTAGCAAAGTACATTTGTTCAAATCCATATTCCATATCATGATTTGTGTAACTATCCATCGATAATCTTATTTAACATTTAATAAAGCTAGAAGTGCAAGATGATTTTCACACTTGTCGAACCGGTCACATACTCTAATCCATAATGAGGTAATCATTCTATTTTTACCTCATTTTTTTAGTTACATTTTATTTAGTACAATTCTTTAGATCATGTTTTTAAAGTCAATAAATAAATCAAAAATTTGACCACACCTAATCATATACATCTAAACATGTTTACAAATCAAGTTTTTTAATATCCATAAAAAAACCTAACATACTTCAACAAAAAGCATAAAACATACAACATATGAAAAATTAAAATACAATAGAACTCATCATCACCATCACATATGTTTTTAAATCAAAGTTCGACATAAATCATAATCAATGTCAAAAAAATTAATATATGTCATTGTCCTGCAAAAATGTGCTTCAGTGAACCTATGACATCATATACATCCCAATTAAAAAAAATCTACATCTCCTAGTACTATACTTTCACCACCCTCTCCTAGGAATGTTCCCTCTAAAAATTCTTGTAAAAAAAATATCACCACCAGCTCCTCCCTTGCCATTGTCCACTCACTCTGGCTTCCTAGGTGGCTTCCCTATGCTCGCCGCACTCACACTAGGTCACACTGCTACTGTAGATGCCCATTTGGTAGCCAAGTTATCTATGTACAAAGTCACATACGGGTAGTTATTTATGACCAAATTAACATAATAGTCCTACTCTGCCCTCACAGCATCATAATGAGCCACTAAAATCATCCTAGATGGAGTAATTGTTTTAAGTGCTCCCCTCTACCTACCAAAATGAGCCATCACCGATAACTTTGCACCAGATATGGAAGGCCTTGTGCTCCCCAATGCCTGTATCAACAAATCCATATGACCCTTAAATGTGTCTCTTTCTACAAAGACCCATACAAGTTATCAATAGAGTCCATCCCTGTAAAACTCTAGCCATGTCTCTCTCAAATGAGGGTATCACAAACACCAATCTGGTCATCTCACTCTCTTTGAGCCATGTCCCTCTCTCCCTTCACTATGGAATTCTTGACCATCATCACTGAAATAGTAATAGCTAAGTCATCATCACCATCTTCCTCCTCATAAGAATTTTTCTCTGCCTCCATTCCTTGTGCTCTACCCTCTGTCTAAGCACATAGCCATCTTACCTACTGCACAACCTTCTATACTACTTGCAGTCTATCAAAGATTCTTAAGGCATGATCCCACCATGCAGTATACTCTTGGGTAACCCCCAAATCATCAATAGGTCCAATCACTCCCTCCTCATTGGGTCCTGTAGCCCATATAAAATCCTCAATAATGGTATGTCTTGCCACTACTACCCTCAAAGAATCTAGATCTGTATCATCACACCTATACTGAATGGGTTCACTAGGATTTCTCTACACCAATCCAAATTTCTACTAGACACAGTAAAAATGAAGCATCTCGTGATCAACTACGCTCCATTTCTAAAGCCACATGTGCTTTTGTAAACAAAGTAAATGCTAAGGATACTCAGGCCAAGTTGGTAAGTCTAGGTAGGGCCTCCACAAAAATTACCTGACTAGTAGTTCAGAAAATAAATATCTATAGAATCTTATCCATCTCCTCTTCCTTATATGGCCCTATCTAATCTCCATCTCATAAAACTAGGGTGGTGATCACAAATTTCCCATGGAAATCTTATTAGTCGAGCTATGAAAATGTGCTCCCAGGCCCAAGAGTGTAATTAAATACCAAAATTTGTAGCATAACATTTGTGAGCACTCCAATCCTTGAACTCTTTGAATGTTTGTGTGAGTAAGGTAGGTCCCCACTCAAAAATGGTACGATGCTCCATCATCTCGAACACGACCCATGTCATCATCCATAGAAAATGGCCACTCCTTGAATCTAGTAAATCATATCACATGATGGCCATCATAATCATGGTCATCCTAACATGACCCTCTCTATCAGGAAAATATACATGACCATAGTGAAAACCCAAAACTCATATCTGATATATCCAAAGTCCTCCCCATAAAACCTCATCATCATGCCATCCCTCTCTACCTTAGTGATGGTATACACTAATATCCCATGAATCGGTAATTTCAAGATGCGTTGAACATCCTCCAAACTGATAGTGATATCTTCTGTAGGAAACCAAAAAGTGTTGGTAGGAAAGTTCCACCTCTCCAATAATTCCAATATAAAGCCAATACATCTATGGATCTATCGGTAATTCCTCCTGGTAGCAAAACTGAAAGCCTCTACATGATACCAATCTTCAACTCACATATCCTCCCTCTCCTACTCAAAAATCAAAGGAATGCAATATTAAATGTTTAGTTTTGTATCCACCTGAAAAATGAAAAAAATTAAAAATTAGTATCATCCATAAATATATAAACAACATATTAAAAATCAACAAAATGCACCAAAATAGTATTAAAAAATAAACTTCCTAATCTTTATCCCATCTGCCAAACACACATACAAATCACCAGCATTTTTATTAAATCGCTAATGATCACCCTAATCGCAAGCGATTCTTGCTAGGGCACCCGTATGCCCCAAAAATGGAAAAGAAATCCTAAAACTACAAAAAATAACACAAAAACAAATAAAAGTTTACTTACCTCTTTTGTGGGTGGTTTTATCTTTCTACTGGAGGTCGCCATCGCATTCAAATTAATCAAAATCACTCAAAATTCTCAAAAACTCCTCTCGAATCCTTTTACCCCACGGTTAAAATGAAAATGAATATATGGGGCCGGGTATTTATATGGCCCAATTTTCAACATGATACAATTGCTACTTATTTGTACCAATCACAGGTGATTCTCCTAAACATCAGTGATTCACCATGTTTTAGACAACCATTATCATTTACACCCTTAAGCATGACAAACCACCACTTTTACACAAATATGTCATTTCCAAAGTACCCAAGCTCCTTTTAACATTCAAATAAAAAAACACAAACAACACAAACTATTGAGACTCATCATACGTCTTTGGAACATGTGCCCATTGGCCCTTCATGACCTTTCTTTCTCATTAAACTAGCCTACTTTCATGAATCATACATTTATAAGCATATACCCCATGGTTTCCCTATCAAGTTAATCCCTTAGTAGAATTTTTTTTTTCAATACCCCGTTAGGCTGGGGAAAACTTTAAATCTCTTAGGATTACTATAGTGCAGAAGATAACTCTTAGATATTTCTGACAACTATTTGAACATCAAAAACAGAGTTCGTAACCACATTGGGTGGATGGTCAAACCTTGATCAACTAGAAAGTCAAGCATGGTCAACAGTCTAATCTGAACGTCACACATGGAAAAGGTGGCAACTAGCAAAAAGGAAAAAAGGGAGTCATTTTGTTTGGTTATCGATCTTTGGTCTTTGTCAGGCGTAAAATTTGGTGATTGTAATAATAGGCTCAACTTTTGTGAGGGAAGGGAGCTGACCCGCTATGAGAGATAGTGGTGCTAGTGCATGGTGGGATCTCAAACCACCATGTCGACGTCAATTTAGCTTGACGAGCTATTATATTTTCTTGTTGAGGTGACCAAATCCCCACCGAGTTGATCACATTTTGACGTGTTTGATTTTAGCTCGATTTTCCTATCAAGAATTTACAAGCGTACTATGTGGTCGAGTTGCACTAATTTTAGTTTGGTGAGCTACTTTTTTTGTTAACCATGTTCATCATTTCCACGTGTTCAATACCACATGTTTACATTTTTTTGGATATGCGTTATCTCCCACAATAACTTAGTGAATAGATTGCCCATTCGACCAGTCAACAAACCCACTGAAGAGCTCGTCACATGGCTCGGTCCACACCCTCGAACAGAATTGGCACATCAACAAAACTAACAAACCAACCCCCATGAGTTCACTGAAGAACTCGGTGCAACATATATTTCCACGTATGTGGCCAAAAAATGAGATAAGACATGGTCGAGGCCACGAGGAGAATAATGTGATGACCCCAATAAAAAATGACTCCCCCCCTGCATGTCAATAAATGTGGGATTTTTCCACTAAGAAAAATGGCCCAGCATGATGCAAAACCACGCAAGCTATGAGTGAGGATGGATTTTATCCCCTGACCTCAGTGGGAGTAATATGCAGTCCAACAGACTTAGTCAACGATTTGGTTGAGGAGTGAGTTAGCCGATAAGGCCTTAATATAATATATTCGAGGTTGATTTGGCCTATAGAAGGGACCCCTCTCCATTTCTTCAACACACACTAAATCTTATTATTTTTTAAGATTAATCATGGGATTTGGGATAGTATTATGTTTTTTTAACTTTCTACACTATATTAAAACCTTAAAATTACTATATGTAAATATTATTTATTGGCCTATTATTTTTTAGGAAATAGTAAATGAAATATTTGTGATTAGGAGTATTTTTACACTATCCAATAGGCCTTGAGCCACTATATTTTTCACTTACGATGCCTTAATTATTGACCATAGTTTTGAAGAATGCATTGATAGTGTTGGGAAGGCCAATTGAGTTCTGAAGAGGATTGTGCACCAGGAAGGTAGTGGACAATTTCAACAGATCATCAAAGGACTAGAGTATAATTAGGCAAGTTAAAGTCCATTAGGTTTTATTCTAATAAATAACATTGTACTTACAAATTTTGACTAGTGGAATAGTTCGAAAGAACCCAGAGACGTAGGCCATTGCGGAACTCTGTAATAAATTATTGTGTAATTGTCATTACATTCTTGCATTTATTTTAAATTGATTACTTAAAAAGAGAAACTTCTCAAAAAATATTAAAATTTTATAGGGGTCCAAGATCAAGTAAATAAAAATTCTATCTTTTTTGGATCAAGCTGGTATCAGAGATGGTTTTGCAAAAATGGTTTTACATAAATAGATCTATACCTCTTCTTCCAATTATTGGTTATCCTTGCATTATTGGGAACCATGGTTCAAGTGATGATGACTTGAGATAGAGAACATGATCTCCAGATGATGGAGTTACAAACCCACTTGGCTATTGTTAGAGAGCATCAAGGTCAAAAATAGCAACACATTGTAGGGTTGTAGAGAATCCTAAATGCTCCACTTGAGATGGTGACTGAATCAAGTTAGTTTTGGAAGTTCCACTTGGAGAGGAAACCTTCACTAGAATTGGTCATGGGTCTTCATTGTCACAACACCAAGCAATGTCAGAAATTATATCCAGACAAGAGGCCTAAGTGGATGCAAAAGAAGGAAAAGGCTATTATAGGACCCAAGACCGGCCAGTTAGTGGCACCATTGGGACGGAGAGCACCAGTGGAAAGTCCAAACATTATACTATGACATGTGAGTGCCTTGAGATATTGGATTTTGGTGGTTACACAAGGAAAATTAGTCACCCTTATAGTTTATTAGACTATTGGGGTAGGGTATGTGACTGCTAATTTGGTGCACCAAATGGGACTTCCCACGACACCACTTCCTTGTACCAAGATAGTCGGTACGGAAGATGGCATTTTTTATCGAGTGTCTACCATCTATTGCACTCTGAGCTTCATAGTTGGGAGACAAGTTTTTGACAATATTAGTCTCGACATCATCCCTTTGGAGATGGACATAATGGTATTGGGAAACTTATACTTAATTGCTCATCAAGATTATATGATTGATGATAGAAGAGGAGTGGAGATTCACATTGGGCACATTTTTAGGATCGAGGTTATGATGGGACATGTCGTTTTTCTTACACAAGGCGAAGATAGTGAGATGTTTGACTCATATGTACTAGGGGATCATGCAGATACTAGTGTAAAGTTGAGCTCATAAGTCCCTGCGGATAATCCAAATCTTGACACTGAGATCGCATACATCCTAACAGATCATCAGGATCCATATGCAAAGGAGAGAGAGCTCGAGGATCCATAGGACACCTATTGACGTATCCTAGACTAACACCAAGAATTCTATAGCTGGTAAGAAATCTAAGGTGTAAATAAAGTTGACTTTGATCAGTTATTGTATTGGTGTTTCTAAGCATTATTTATTTCTCTTATTGTAATAAAACCATAAATTTTTGTGTTATGTAGAATGTATGAATAAGACCCCTGTGTGGTAAATTTTTGTATACATCTAACCAATCAGGACACACTAGTAAAATACCAAATTCTTGGGAAATGTTTGTACTCTTTTATACTTCCATTAGTAAGACCCCTTAGAGGGAAATTATTTGGGTAAATTTCTAATACAACGAGATACAGTACATTTTGGTTCTTGTTGAGTTATTTGACCAACAGGAAAGAGACAAATGAGGTCAACCCACAATGTGATGCAGTGGAGAATACCACGTACACAGTCACCGAGTAAGAGAAATTTTCGTAAAAGTTTTATCATGTGAAATTATTTTCCTATAAAACTGGTAACTGAGCTTATTGTACCAAGACTCCAAAAATGGAGCATTTTTACAACTAATTTGCATGATGCATTAGGATATAATTTCCTTACACTTGTATTTAAAAGTTGTATAAAGACCCTGTTGGGGGAACATATTTTCTAGTAAAATGTTTGAGTGACCATTACAACGAGATAATCATATCTATGAGTTTGGAGATTTTTCATCCATTTGTGTAGAAAATGGAGCTCATAGGTTTATGTTTGGAAGTTCATTCTTTGTAGAGGCATTATGACAGTGCATCAAAATGGTAGCTGAACACCATTGGCATCTGATAATAGTTTAGAACTTCCTTTTGTGTAGAGGCATTATGACCATACAGTAGAGTGGTACCTGATAGTCATCGTCAACATGAGGATTTTTACCATGTAAGGGTAGCACCTGTGCAACGGGGATGGAGTCACCATTTATGATCTCATGAGAAATCAACTCAGATCTTCATTCTATGTAGAGGAATTGTGACCATGCATGAGAATGCTAGCTGATCATCAGAATAACATCGTGCATTAGAGGCTTAAGGTCTTGAAATAGGATTAGCATCATGTATTGGATGTGTTGAAGTCTAAAAAGGGATGTGACATCTAGTCACAACTTCATTTTGTGTAGATTCTCTTATGACTCTGTAGCAAGATTGTAACTGACAATTCATTTGCCACCATTGACATTAGATAAATCATAGCTCTCAGTAAGAAGGAGTTCCTTCAAACTAGTTTGGATTATGTGGAATTAACTAGGAGCCATGAACTGTGTTATAGAGTCAAATAAGATCCTTGTTGTTAGATATCTAGAAGCCTAGTACCACACAACAGAGGCATGGCTCGGTCTTCTTCAGATATAAAAATGGTACAACAGAAGGAAGTGATCATAAGTGCCATAGGTCCTAGAGTTTGAGCCATCATTTTTAAATGTGGCTTTGGCAGAATGTGTGATGATCTCTTCTCAGCAAGGTGATTTGGAGTTCACAATATTTTTGTGAAAAAAAACCTTTCCCATTGGGGAGGTGTGATCCAAAGGATATTAAGGAGGAAAAAAAATCCCTTAATATCCCAGGATCACTATAATGCAAAAGGTGACTCTTAGATCTTTCTGACGACTATTTGAATGTCAAAAATGGAGTTTGTATGCACATTGGGTGGCTAGTAAAATTTTGGTCAACTGGAAAGTCAACCTTGGTCAACAGTCCAATCTAGACATGACACATGGCAAAGGTGGAAACTAGCAAAAAGGAAAAAAGAGATTTTTTTGTTTGGTTATTGACATATGATCTTTTTCAAGTGTAAAATTTGGTGGTTGCAGCAAGAGGCTCAAATTTTGTGACAGAAGGGAGCCCAACCACTATGAGAGTTAGTGCTGCTACCAACATGGTAGGCTTTCAGATGACCGTGTTGACATCAATTTATCTTGAAAAACTATTTTTATGGTTTGGTGAGGTGATAAAATCCCCACTAAGTTGATCACATTTTGACATGTTCTATTTTAGCTCAATTTTCTTATCAAGAATCGACAAGTGTACTGTTGTCGAGTTGCACTAATTTTAGATCGGTGAGCTACTTTTTTTGTTAACCGATTTGATCATTTCGTTGTGGTCAATACCACATAGTTATATCTTTCAGGATATCCACTATCTCCCACAACTCAGTATATAGCTAGCCCTATGGACCAGTCAATAAACCCACCGAACATCTCTCCACATGGCTCAGTCCACACCCTCCAATGGAATAGGTGCATCAAAAAACCAAGAAACAAACAAACAAACCCCCATGACTCAGCTAAAGAAATCGGCACAATAGAGCTCACCCGTATGTGGCCAAACACAATGGAATAATTTGTTGTCGAGGCCATTCAGGGGAATAGGGAAATGAGCCCAATAAAAAAAGACTCCCTCCCTCTATACCAGTCAATGTGGGATTTCCCAACTATTCAAAAAATCCCACCATGATGCAAAAGCAACCAAGCTTTGAGTGAGGTGGGAGTAATAAGCATCTTAACCAACTTGCCTAGTGAGTTGGTTGGGGAGTGAGTTTTCCGATATGACTTATAATAGGAACCCCTGTCCATTTCTTCAACGCACACCAAAGTTTATTAGTTCTGAAGCTTAATTTTCAGATTTGGGATAGTATTAGGGTTTTATTTAATATAGCTCTATGCACTATATTTAAAACCTTAAAATTATTATATACAAGTATTGTTTATTGGACTATTATTTTTAGGAAATAGTAGATGAAATATTTGTGATTGGGAGTATTTTTTACACTACTCAATAGGCCTTGAGCCACTAAATTTTTAACTTACGATGCTTGGATTATTTACCGGAGTGCCGAAGGACGCATTGATAGCATTGGGAAGGCCAATCAAGTTTTAAAGGGTATTGTGCACTAAGAAGGTGGAGGACGATTTCGACAGATCATCGAAGTTCTTTGAAGGACTAGAGTACAATTAGGAAAGTGAAATTTTATTAGGTTTTATTATAAGAAATAGTATTGTACTTATAAATTTTGACTAGTGGAATGGTTCGAAAGAACCTGGAGACATAGGCCATTTCCAAAACTATGTAATCAATCATTGTGTGATTTTCATCACATTCTTGCATTAATTTTAAATTCATTACTTTAAAGGAGCAACTTGTCGGCAAATGTTAAAAGCCTATAGGGGTCCAAGATTAGGTAGATAAAAATTTGATCACTTTCGGATTAGGTTGGGTATTTTAATGGCCCCAATTTTCACCACGATACAATTGCCAATGATTTGTACCAATCATAGGTAATTCTCCTAAACACCAGGGATTCACCCTAATTTAGACAATTGTTACCATTTACACCATTATGCATGAAAAAAACCTCTTTTACACAAATATTTCATTTCCAAAGTACCCAAGCTCCTTGGAATATTTAAATCATGAAAAAAAAAACACCAACTATTAAGACTCGTCATACGTCTGTGGAACGTGTGCCCATTGGCCTTCCATCACTTGGCTTTCCTATTAAACTAGCCTTCTTTTGCGAATCAGACATCTATAACCATATACTCCTTGGTTTCCCTATCAAGCTGATCCCTTAGTAGAAACATTTTATTTTGATACTCCCTTGGACTAGGGATACCTTTGAAAAGTGAAACACATACAAGAACCTGGTGTTTCCTATATTTCTCTATAACCAAATCACCCATAAAACCAAACACTCTCAATCGATTTTGTCTAACTCATTGTTAAGATGTCATAAAAAGGGGCAAATGTAGACACCAAAAAATATACACACATTGTCCCCACATAAATTATCACTTATACACTTGTCCGCATACTATTTCACGACCTAGTTTGTCTATTTAATCAATTTTACTAGACATATTATCGCATCATTTGAATGGAATCCCTAAACCTATGTCATTACCCATACACCCCTTAAATCATTTTAATTAATTGTTTTCCCAAAAAAAATGTAATCGCATCCACCCTCTCGTGGTTAATTAATTAATTAAGTTAAATAGATATTCCCATTTCACCATCATACCCTCACTATGTGACCTTGTCCTGATTCACTAGTTATGACTAGTTAAAATAGGAAACTTTCTAAGTATCCATCCTAACCACCTCTAACTTATCCCCAAAAGAAATTATTTCTTCTCACTAGTTCTGAATCGATAAAATTAGGAAAACATCTAAATTGTCCCCACATTTATCCTAACCACTTTTATCCAAATCTAAATCCATCCCCCTCAACATATTAACAAAAACCCACTCTCATCTTCGAAATACTGAGCACTATACTTCACAACAATAAGTTTATCCCTCAATATCTCTCCCAAACTTGACCTAACCAAAAACACTGACGATTTCCTCTATCGTCGATGATCTATAAATAATGGTTTTCCTGCCCTCTCTCTAGGACCATTCATGATCATTCAAACAAATCCAGGAGCATCATCAAGATTTCTCAAGCATTTTCAGGTTTCCATTAGTGTCATCTTGCATCAATCCACAATACTTTAACATCCGTCCAGGTATCTTGGAGCTGTTCAGAAGCTCGTTCGGCATCCAACCATAATCGTAGTCAGCCTATCATCTCCCATTGTCAATCAAAGCTTCTTAGTTATCTTGTAATTTCATTATTTATGTCTAGTATTTTCTAATCTCACCTTTTCTCTAAGTGGACTATAATTTCATTTTAATCAAATAAATCTCTCGTTTTTATCATTCCGTTAAAATTAATCAGTATCTACCTTCAATTCCCTTTATCACCCCTTATTTTCTATGTTTCTATCTAGGTAGGAATCAAATTTCATTTAGAGGATTTTATCAAATATTTTATCCTTTTGTGTTACTGATCCACTTTTCAAGAATGGATTGCAGATGACCATAGGAGGAAAAAACCACCCAATCACCAAGATTAATTTGCTACCAATTTTTCAACATCCCTTGCACTGGGAAGAATATGATCTATTGCACAACTTAGAGTTTGTGTGCCATTCACACATCACTAATTGATAGAATTGAGACCATTTTTGAGTCCAACCCAGAAGATTTGTGAGGCCACCGAAGAGTTCTAGGAATCCTACTAACAAATTGCAACCATATCTAAACTGATCTAGCCTTCTTCGAATACCAACACAATGCAGGATTTAACATCCCAAAAGACACAAACAGTGACTCCTACTCAGATATTGAGGATGAAGGTTAGCCTTATAGATTTTTATTATGATCTTATAGGTTTGTACAACATTGAGGAGGAGCTTTCAAAATTCTTCATAGACATTTACAATAAAGAACCTAATTTGTATTTCTCTGAATAGGATGACTTAGTGTGTTCAGTGGGCTCCAATTTCTTCAAGAATCCGGATACTGACCTACCATTTTGACTTTGAGTCCTAGACATATTTATTTTCATATTATCATCATTATTAACATATATTTTTAATAGACTACATAAGTTCTAGACGTTTGATCACATATTCTCATAAGTCAAACATTGTATCCCATTTTCATAAATAAAATTATGTTGTTTTTAAGTAAGTTGTCATCCACACAAGGAATTCCTTTGAATTCTCGGAACTAGCCTTTTCCAGGACCCGCCTACCCATATTACTAATCCTCTCTTGTGTTATGTATGTGATTTAAAATTTATTTTTCAGGAAAGGAGTTTGATCCATTCTTCATGGAGCACAACAATCAACATCCATTGGCATCATCTGCGGGTACCTTGGAAAACCCCATCATACTCGAAGTTGATCCAGTTTTATCTCCTTGTAATATCCATCCAACTGTAAAGGTAAAATTGTTATCAACATGTGTTATGATGAATCATTTTTGAACTTATTCGAATCAATATAATCTATATGTTGTATTGAGTATCCATTGGTGCTAAGTACCACAATCCTGAATGAGAGCAAGGACCCACTCAACTGAGGATATTAGAGCGGTGATTTTCATACATGATCATTATTCCCTGATAAGTTTTAGTTCCAACACTTTGATTTGAATGGTTATTTGAATGAAGTCTTATATTTCCATGCTTTAGCATATTTCCTTATTTTCATTTCAATTCGTGTGTGCATTTTAATCCTGTGTGATCATTTCAACTCAGTCAAGTATTTCCTTTAAAATCATTTTATATCACAATTTTTTTTTTTTAGTAGATTAGATGTATTTTGTGACTTATGTCTTTCATTTTAGTAGCTTGGAGTTTTATTTACTTTCCTTAGTATAGAAGAGAAATAAGAGATAAATACCAACTGAAACCCCCCAAAAGAGGAACTACCACAACAACTGGGTTGCATACAACTTCATTTTCATGGAACCTAGCTCATAGCTGTGCTTTAAGAATGAAATCGAGAATTGAATATGTTGGTTAAATGATTGGAAATTAAAACGCCCCATCATCTACCATTGTTTGATTTTATAGGAGGTCCTAACCCAATGTTTGGTGTGCAACACTTGTTTACTTTTTGTGGCCATGATGGCCTTGCATTGTCTTACGACATCATGTGTGATGTCCCATCTTTGCAACTCGCTGTATGCGGCTTACTTGTCTTCTTTCTTGTTTACAATACTGGTGTCTGGTAGTTATTTTCATTGTCTATGTACTTTACACGTGTTTTCTACATATATGCATTTTTGTACTAATACTTTTTTTTGGCTAGCCATCCTTGTTTTTGCATGCCAAGTGCTTTCCCACTTAGTGCATTCCCATCCCACTACAGGGTATAATTATAGAGTTCCATGTAGTTGGCCCTCTTTTTGGGCCGCAATCTCCTATTAGCGACATCACATTCACCCCAAAAAATAGGGGCATCATTTGGGGTATTTCTACATACTAAGAAAGAGATTCTACACCATTTCGGTTGAGTTATACACAACAAATGGGTTCAGACCAGTCTATAAACCCCATACACAATGGGTTTTACAGGTCATGGTGTCCTTACCATTCTTTTAAGAAGTTATAGGTTTATAGGTTACATTGGTGTGCTTCTCTACGCTACTTCGACCAGTGGCATCGTATCATCCAAAGAAAAGAAAATATAGATATCTCTTCACACACATTAAGGGAAGAAATTAGAGCTTGGAGGAGGCAAAGAATTTCTTCCCTACACTTCTTTAGTTTGGATAGATTGAGATCTTCCAAAAAAATCACAGTACTAGATATCCTTCTACACTCTTTCTCGACATGGATTAGGTGGACATGATCCATTTACACTTTCCATTTTCATTTGTGTATTTTAAATATACATGAGTCTTTTACATTGTGTTTTCTACACTTACGTACATACATATTTAACTACTTGATCATTTTCTTCTTTCAAGTTTGTCCGTATGAGAAACAAGTAGTTAAATTAGGGACCAACCAACAAAAACAGTGTCAACAACAATGCTTAATGACAACACACCCCCGCTTTACTAACCATACATGTACATTACATACCACAACAGCTACACACGCATTTCACCCTAGGTTCACTATCATGAATTTTTATTTGCGCATTTTTCATCTTTAGTTTCCATACTCCTCCATGTTTTTTTTCATTTCACTCTTTGTCTCTAGTCCTTCAGCGCATTTCTACTACACTCTTCATGGACATCAGGTACGGCATCTCTATCTACTTTATGTTACTGATATTTTATCTCACTAATATAAAGTGGGGGTATAAATGTAATCACAAAATCATGCCACTTTAAACATTTATTTATCCCAGCTTCTTAATACTATTTAGAAGGTTATTGAGTGAAGAAAGTACTAATTAACCCTTGTATTTTGAATATCTTTTTCAATTTTATTTTCTTATTACCAACCCCTTTCAGCCACATGTGAATATTGGGGTTACCCGTGCGTTTCCTGGTCCCACCAGGGGCACCGCGGTCCTTTTCACACTTTCTCGCCAGTTTTTTGGGATCTTTTTAGTTGTTTGGTAGCTTTATATTTCTTCTGGTTAGTATTATCGAGGTTAATTACTAAATTAGATCAAGAGAACCCTATAAATATAAAGATAAGAGACCATCATGAGGGACATAGCATCACTTACTACTATTAGTCCATCTAGAGTTGCATCCATCTATTGCACTAGAAATAATTTACATCCACATAGCTCTATCATCAAGGCAAAAGGCTAGGAGATCTACATCACACTTCATAGGGGGAGGGGTTCTATTCTATTCCATGCACACATTGTATTGCATTTTCTACACATAGTCATTTCTCTGTACTTCACAAAGTTCGACTGACACAAGAACAACCTAGGGCATGTTCACACACACTTACACATAGAACAAAATTGGGTCTAAGATGTAGTGTAGTGCTCAGTTATTAAGTCCACATTTGTGTTCGTTGAGGATTGTCTGAACCCTTCATATGAAATATTATTTTTTAGGGTTTGACGCTTTTCTTGGAATCTTGCAGGTCTTTTAACCAACTTGCAGTATTCGTGACATTCAACACATGACAACGAAGTTGATGCAAAACGCAATGAGTGTTTCGAACCACCTTCCGACCTTGTAAAAACTAGTTTCAGAGTTTTCACATAGACTAAGGCACCCATATTGCATACTGAAGGCACCCGTGGGAGCCCCAGTCCTTTTCCAAATGTCCCAATCCAGAGAAATATTCCAGATTCATTCTTTTCAAGACTTCCACACATTCGTTCGTACTCCTGATTTTTCTAATTACGTCTCCAACATTCTCTGATAGTCATCTGTTATCAACGAAGTTCTTTCATCACTCTCTTTAGCGCATTAGGGTTAGAATTTCATTTTGCATAATTGTTTAACTTGTTTTCATACTTCTTTACTTCATTTATTTACTTTATTTATAGTTTTTCATAGCTTAGATTAACTATCTATATACTACTTAGATAGTCCATTTTTAGTTAATCATCAATGCTAAAACAAGTTGCAGTAGGTCTCATGTTATGTAAGCAAGACAATAGATCATTTTTGGATCTATCATTGTTCGAAAGGTGAGTTGGAAGTATCATGTATTTGATGGACACAATGCCTGATATTATGTATAGTGTGAGCCTCATCTAATGGTTCATGGAAACTCGTAAAGATTCACTTTGGAAAACAAGAGAAATGTTGTCGAGGTATGCATGTGGAACTCAAAATTATGAAATATTGTATTAAATATCAGATGAGTTCAAACTCATAGGTTATATAGAAAATGACAATGATTATGGTATAGATGAAATGAAAAACACATTCAGCTATGTTTTTTACTTTAGAACTGGAGTACATTGTGGAAATAATGAAAGAATTCCATACTCACTCTTTCTTTAACATAAGTAGAATATGTAGCACCAGCAAGAGCATCATATCAAGATATTAGGAAGAGAATAATATTAAAGGATTTATAGCAGAATCAAGAATAAGATACATTTTTTCTTTGTGACAACAACTTAACAATTGCATTGTGTAAAAATCACGTCTTTCACAAGAGAAGAAAGTATATATACAGAAGATATCATTTCATCACTGATTTTGTTTACAACAAAGAGATATGTCTAGAATTTTGGACATATGAAGATTAGTTTGCTGATATCTTTACAAAAGCTTTAGGAAAAAAATTAACTACTTCAAAAGTTGTTTTGGAGTACTTGAGAATTTGTTTGAGAGTTTTTGATGAAGGATATGTTAGATATGGAAAAGCACACTCAGCTCCATAATAATGAAAGTTTCAACGTTGAAATAATGGTGGGGCGGGGGGGGCGAGGGCAGCGGCGGGCGGGTTGGGGGTGGGGGTGTTTGAATGACCACTAATTTATCCCACATACTATAGATAGTAACAAATTGTTTGTCCTTTGTGCATGCGTTCATGGCAATAAATAAGATCAATTTTATTTTCTAATTTTACAGTCTATTTTTAGGAAATTGAAATCTATAAATGAAAACTCTATTTTTGAATGAATGCATAGTTTTTTTTTATGAAAAACAAATAAAAGCAAGAAATCCTTGTATACATGCACAACATGCATTGTTTTTAGAATTTTTTATGCTTTGTTTAGAATTGTGCATATTTTTTATTATTAGTTGTAGCCCTCTTATATTGAATGAGGATTGCAATCATTGTAACAAAAAACAAAAAAAATAATACTAGAAAGCTCTAGCTTGAGGTGCACAGACGGAACAATATTTTATGTGTTTATTCTCAATGTATTTTGCAAATTTCAGGTTGTATTTTTTTTTTTTTTTTGTCTCTTATTATATACTTTCAATTGGTGAATTCTACTCCTTGTGCAATAAAATAGATGAATAAATTGAACATTCTAAGAGAAAAATTTTAAATTCTAGTGGAGGTGAGACACACATTGGCAACATTACAACAGACTTTTTCGTATGCTTTTGGATTTAAACATATCATAGAAATAGGGTGCACTTCAGATGTAATCACACGAAGCTATATAAACTTTCAATATAATAAATTTGAAGTCACTAGATTATTAACTATTTAATGACAAAATATATGAAATCAAATAAAAATTCTGGGAAAGAATGTAAAACCGTAAAATTACATGAAGGAATCAACAAATAACTTGAAGAAGAGAGAACTTCTATCCCTAAAAATAACACTTGTTAATTTTCAGGGATAACCCTATTTTATGTGGGAGGATAAAATATGGATAAGGGTGGACCAGAGGCAGAGAAGGGTGGAGCGGCTATCAATCAGCAGAGCGGAATAGCTGCAGAACAACAACGGAGTTGGTCAGCCAAACTCTTTGGAGCCATCCACCGGGAACAACTCAAACCATTGCCCTAATGGAAAGAAGAGGGTCCACAACTAAATATTCCTGAAGAGGTTGTTTAAAGGGCCAAGAATCGATTTCAATACAGTGTTGTTTGCTCTTTCATTGGCCTAAGGCCAAATATTGATTTCGCCAGGGATTGGTGTATGGGGAAGTGGGTCTGCAAGTTAGAGGTAAGATCTTAGCGGGGGATGAATTTCTTTTCTGTTTCAAGGAAGATAGGGACTTGCAAAGGGTGTTATAAGGTGAACCATGGTTTTATGGAAAAACAGACCTCACTATAATGCACTGGAAACCTGGGGTATTTTAAGAAAGGAACTTTCAAGCTATTCCAGTTTGGATTAGGTTTCCAGCTTTCCCTTTGGAATAATCGGTGTGTTGATTTCGGTTAACCCTGCCACTAAAGCTCGCTCTCAGATGATTTTTGCCCACCTGTCCATCAATGTGCAAGTAGGTGTTTTTGTAACGAAAAGAATTTTATTGGAGTCCTCCCTAGGCAAATGGGACTAGAGTATAGATATCGAACCCTCCTTGATCATCTGTGCAAGGTGATGGTTCGTAGACTTCGATGGAGGTTGGGGTTGATGTGTTTGATGGGGATTTAGTGGTTTATAGGGATGACACGGTGGAGGAGGTTGAACATGTGGTTGGCTCGTTCGAAGGCTCTTCTTTGGTTGATTTGGTTGTTTGGCTTTGATTAGGTGGATGTGTTGCTTTCTGACGGAGGGCAAACTGGTTCCTTTCATCCTCTGAGCAACTAGTCGTGCTTCAGTGAAGTGTAACGGTCTAACTAACCGTTGGGATGGTGCCACATCAGATGGTGTCAATGATCGGGGTTTTCAAAATTTGAATCAAAACATCAATGCTTCGGTCGTCAGTCTCGTGTTAGACAAAAAAGTGGGGGGCATTACGGTTGGCATCTCGCCTGTTCTGCGGGATTGCGGGTCGTCATGGATGATCATGTGGCTAGTGAGGTCGGTCAACGTCCATTGACGGACTCACACGGTGGGATTTTGATGGACCTTGGGCTGAGCTCGGATAGTGATGCCTTGGGTGTCACTCGTGATGGATATGGGTAGACGGTGGTCTAACCCAAGCCTTTCTTTACGAGGAGTTCTGATCGGATAGATACTAAACAGTCTTGAGTCGTTATGGGGTCACGTGGCCTTTACTTCTTTTGTATTGGTTGGTTGGAACCTTGCATAGTCTATTGTATTTGTATGCAGTTGATAGAGGCTGGGTTTCTAATTGGTATATCTTTCGCTCCTTTCTACAGGGGTTTTTGGTCCCCTCAAATCCAAACCATTTTTACCTTCTCTTTAAAAAAACAATTTCACTCAGCAGCATACAAGCGATGTAATTACATTACCCTTAACTATCTGCAAGCGAACTTATTATGTTACACACCGTGTTAATCTTGATAGTTAGAGACGATAATGATTATACACAGCAGCTCTTATATATTTATTAAAAAAATTCTGGAAAAGGGATAGACAAAAACTAAAGATCCTCGGTCTTGATGGGATTAACCCCTCGAGTGAAATTGTCGAAAATAGCTTCTCCAGCGCCTTGGCCGAGCGTTTCCACCAGACCATTCACAAAGAGCTGAGTAATATGAGACGCATAACGAATAGCCCTGGCAAACTTGCTCTGTTTTTCAGGCACATTGATTCCCTCCACCTCCATGCTTTTTATCGCAGTTTTTGCACAGAGAGCATGGAGATAAAACCCACAGGCTGCACAGCAATAAACCCAAGTGGTGCCTCTTTTTTTGCAGAAATTGCAGGTGTATGGGGAGCCGTCTAGAGAGCCAGGTAAAAGCTTGAGGGTGTGCTGAGGATGGGCTTTGACGAAGAGTATGGCAGGGAGTTGAGAACAGCACGGGTGCAGGCAGAAATTGCAGGTAGAGCAGCGAAAGGCGAAGCCATTTGTGGCCTTTCCACACACGAAGCATTTGGACTTGTTATGGGCGCTTGGTTTTTTGTGGAAAATAAGCTGGTGTTGTGTGTGGTATGGGTGGGTGAGTGTTGCTGGAGCCTTGGAACAGAACTCGTGTATATTAAAGTCGCATTGGTTGCACCTGTGTAAACAAAAAGGTAAATATGAAATATTGATCCAATAAATCTGAAACAGTTTTTTTTAAATATCTTTTCCTTAATATGCTTTTATCTATGGGTGACCCTATCTCTCATTAATATTCATCTAATTGAGGTTGACCCACCAGAAAGTATTCTCTGTTAAGTTATATTGTCATAAGTTTTCATAGAAAAGGCAACAATATGTGGTTATCTAGAAAGGGAAGAGTATAATATATTGTTAACTTTTCTGTCAATTTGTCTTTAGTATTTAGTTAGACAAAAAAAGAATGCGAGTGGACAATGAGCATGTGAATTGTGATGCATACATTGTGAAATGTCAAATTTTTGAACAAGTTTGTGTCATTGCCTACAAATCATCTAAAAAAATAAGCACCAGGATTTGCAATTTACTAGTCAAGACACCTAATATAATACACCAATTGAAATTTAATTTATCATCGTATCTATCCCTTTATGTGAAATCTTCATAAAACTTTAGAAACTTATTATTGGAAATAACTTCAACTCAAACTTGGGAGGGAAAGTAAAGCATGAGAGACCAAGGTGAATCTTACAACTAAAATAATTTTTATGACAGTGTTAAACACAGCTTTCAACGCTTATTAGGGTCCTAACAATCAAGCACATTAGATATGCTATTACTCAACCTTACATGACTATATTCGTAGTACACCAGTTTGGACTTGAATTATCATGCTCTTTGCCTTTTTGTGTGAAAGGCAAACTTTAGAAGTCACAATTATTGAGGATCTTATAACAACTGACCTAACTTCGGACTGAGTGTGGAGCCTACACAAATAATAATAAGAATGACCTGTTTTCATGCACAACTGCATACAATTATGCACTGACAAAATGCACCAGAAAGGAACAGCTTAGAATAAAAAGTAAATGCTGATAGATCTTATTGTAGCTAGTTGAGGCAAATATGTTTTAAAGTCTAACTAATATTGATACATACAATGAAACAAAGGAAATTTGAAAGAGAAACCAATGTAGTTTAAAACACCTGTATCTGGGACCGGCACCGGGCTCCTTGCAGCCGTTACAGATATACAGATATGGCTGGTGTGCCATATTTAGAGCATGCTGTGAATGACTGAAATGCCGAATTTCCTTATCTACTTCGACCCCTGATTGGAGAAGGGCCATTATGCCTTAAAATAGTCTTTATCGAACCTTATAAAACAGCTTAGTTTTTTCTCAGCCTAATTCATCAGGACGCATTGCTCCAACTTATAGTTAGCCCTTTTTATGATGAAATCGGATTTGAGTCATGTATGCAGTGTACATTCATTTAAAGAAAGATTCTCGCTCGTGAAAATTAACATCATCTCCTATAAAAGAGAAATGCAGCTTGTGCTATAAGCTTCATCGTTTAGATTCTTAAGTAACCTAATCGATAGGCAATTCGTGAACATGAATAGTTAGTTTTGTTTCCGGTGGTGCGTGTTTTTATCTCATTCTATATAAATCTATCACATGGGAAAGAAAATTGTCCAGTTGTGAGGTGCGTCCAATAAAATCGAAGATCTCCTGTGCTGATTGCTCGTGATTCTATTCTATAATTCTGTTTCAAAGGTTCGCCACCCTATATCTCTGAATAATTTCAAGCCAGTCAACTTCAAATATCTTAATACATCAAATACACCAATTTACCGTCAATCATATTGTTTCTAGAACTAATAATTGACCGGTCAAATATTACTTCGCTTGCACAAAACGTCATTTCGTGCTAGCCACGTAATAAATGTTTAGATAGAAGAGTTGAAATTATGCTGGAATTTGCAAGGTGTTTCCACGTTTACATTTCTGATTACTATATTGAAATATTTGTGTTATTATGTTTTTTTATTGATTATTAATTTATATAGAATTTGATTTTGTTGGTACATTGTCCCACTCTCCTCTACCTCCTCTAGATTTCTTGCTGGTTATCTTGTTTTCTATTTCTCTCCCTGATACCTTCTTCCATTATTTTACATCTTTTCTCTATTTGTTTCTAAAACCTTCCTTGTATGATTTCCGTTTTCATTTTCCCGTGGGTTGTTAGACTTGATTTGGGTTCCACGAGGTTATTAGCCCTTTCAAAATCTTTACTCACTTATAGTATGTCAACATAGGTATTTATAGGGTCTTAATTTTATGGGTGGAAAGGTTTTCACTATATAATCATAAAGAACAAGCAAAAAGTACCAAATAAAAAGTATATGGAAAAATCACTTTGAATATCACATAGATTAAGGAGAGAACACTAAAAAAAAAACAATAAGTAAGTTTCTAAATGATCAAAAAAGGTTGAAATAATAAGAAGGAAAATTGCACACTAAACCACGATCGTAAAAAAAGTAAGGTAGATGAGGAGATGGATCATTCGTTTGGTCTTTGTACCATCCTCATCAACTACCATGTGGATCAATAATATCTATTCGGTTCTACCCATCAGCTTTTTAATTATTATATTCTTTTTTAATAGTATTCTAGCAAGAGAAAAAATTACCCACAGGGAAGCGAGGAATTTTCGCTCTTAATGCACTGCTTATCCAATAGAGTCCCTCTCAACATGGCACTCTACCACTTCTACCAATTTGATAGTTGTGCGCTAGAGAAATTTTTTGTCATCACAACAAGATAGTTCAAATTTTGTTGTAAGAATAAAACCTTCCTTGCTAGCAACAAACACTACCCTTAGGATGGTGACCATAACGAGGTGGGTTTGAAGGAACTATGCTAACCTCACATGGTGTATTTCCCCAATTTTCAAGTAACATTTTAAGCTGCACCATGTCCTTGACAACTTTCTCGACTTGTACCTAAATCAAAAGAGTAAATTTGAAATCACATAAATTTTGTTAGATATAGATAACAAGGACTCTATAAGGATATGATTGAAAGTATTATTATTTCAAAATTTCCATAGTTGATAAAAATTTATTAAATGAATATGGTGCCAAATTTACATGTACTTTGTAGATGTCATTGTTAACTCTACCAAAAGCATCGTTTTCTATGTGAGAACTTCATGGCAAAATAAATGAAAACCTATGTGAATATGATGCGAAGTAGATTTGGAATCCTTGTACAACCAAAATAAATATTTAACAAACTCTGGGAACTTACATCAAGAACATATATATGGTAACTCATGCCAAGGTAAACTATGAAGAAGTAGATTGGGAGGATTTTATGAATGATGCACACAAAAATATGGGTTTTTGAGGTCAATAATGACCATGTAATCTATAGAAACACTGATATTCTAGACTTGTTTTGAAGAAGAAACTATTATCTCAATTTTCGCCCCCTGACAAAATTGGATAATCCATGACCTCGTGTAGGAAGAAATTCAAGAAACAGTTTTTTTCCTATGAGCCCTTGCTTCAAATCCAACAAAAAAGTTATAGGCAGGTTCTATAATGGAGTAGCAGGGTCAGGGAAGGAGAAAATAGAAGGAAGAAAACCAGAGGCTCAAAGGAAAAGAAACAGAGAAGGTTCGAAGTCTTTAGGATCTGCAAATGAATAAGTATGGAGGAGATAGCAAAAGCTACCGGAAACTCAAACAAGTGCCAAGCCTCCACACATCTAGAGCCCCAAAAGTCACAGTAGCCATTAAAAAGTCTTTACTTTAGTGGAAGGTGCCAATTGTCCAAACGACGCTACTTCAAAGACAAATCCAAAGATCGGAGACCCAAATAAACGTGGTCTTGCCACGTAGCCCAAATTAAAAAGGTGGGACAAAGCAGGGCAAAAAATTGGTTAAGTATAAGAATGCAGGCAGAAGGTGCCACTTGTCTTAATGACACTCCAAAGGTAAAATCCAAAGCAGGTTTTCAAATGAGTGCAGGCCTTCCACGTTTCCCAGGTTCAAAAAGGGGACAGAGTCAGGAGTTCAATAGTCAAAGAAAAGGTAGGATAACGGAGGGAGCCGAGTGTCAATGTGGTGTTATTTCAAAGGTAAATTTTGGGATGGGTTTCCAAACAAGCGCTAGGCCTCCAAGTGTCCAGGTGTTAGAATTTTGGCCTGCAAAGCGAAGAGATTAAGGTAAAATACAAAGGAACCCAAGGAGCTCACAGAAGCCACCATGTCTCGATCCGGTGCAAGTTTAGAAGAAAAAGGTATGGGGCGAATCTCCAAGATGCGCAAGGCTACCATGTGGACCCAGTATAGACAGACTCTTTAAAATATTGCACGCCCTTGACCCACATATTAAAATGGCCATATCTTTTGTCTAGAAGCTCAGATTTGGGCGGGAGAAGACTTTCTGGAAACATCTTGACACCCTCTACTCCTTGAAAACATAAAATATCATTCTTAATAGGATTTAGTTGGTGAAAAATGGGAAAATGTTTTCCAAGGAATTAATACAAAATCAGATTTCTTTAACTACCAGACTAGATTTAATTTGATCCACCGGGGAACTAGAATCGACAGATTGTAGGAGGATTTGAGAGGGGCATTGATTGATAGTGTTTCAGATTTCAAAGTAGGATTCAATGCATATCTCAAGGCAGTTGAAGCATGATTCAAATTTTTCCCTTCTCTCTCTCTTATTCTTCGTATATATTGTAAAGGAGGGCCATATTCAAATGGTTTTTCATCCTTCTCAGCTGCCCCCCCTCTCTTTCTTCCTTAGGGTAGAATGCAAAGTCTAAGCCTCCTTTCAGGGCTCTATAATGACATTTCCTTTCTTCTTTCCCATTAATTATGTACCACGTAACATTTTGGAGCAATAAAATATGTTTCGTGATGCATTTTTCCATCCTTGGCTTATTTTGTTGTCTCTTCTTATCTCTCATCATTGCAGGGTATATTGTGCATACTTTGATGTTTGTTTCAGGTTCTGGGAGCTATGCTTAATGTGTTTTGAAGTGGTTTTTCGTGTGAAATTTGTCTCTTGTCTGTAGTGCATTCTGGCCACCCTCTCCTCTACTCACCTCTCTCCACTTCAGGAAGTCAGATCTGTGATTCAACCAATTCCTTTTCTGGTGTATCACCGCTTAGTGTAGGCTCTTTCACCCTCTCTCTCTTTCTCCTTGTCCCCTTGGAATGGTTAGATTAGGATAGTATAGGTTCTACTTGCACTGGAGTAGTTTGTGGTAGGTAGATTAGGAGGTAAGAACCAGCTTTTTCCGGAGGTCTCAAGGTTTACAAGTCACACAACTTGAGAGATGGTCCCATGTTGTGGAATCACACCAGATGCCCCACCTCACAATCGGGCCATTCGAGGGTGCTGTGATTTTGCACTAACATGAACATTTAAGAAAGGGTAACAAGAAGGTAAATTATCAAATTTTAAGAGGAGAGGAAATCATACGTAAATATGGGATGTCTTCACTAGTCAAATGGAGTTAAATTAGATGACATAAAACTAATGCACTATATAGGTGTTGACATCTAAATTTGGCACAGAGAATGTTTACTTAAACAAATAATAAATTACATATATGCCTATCTCAAACAATGAAACAACATTTTAGTGGTACAATTCGTTGTTTTTACTTTGGTAATGTCGGTCAATTGACTATTTGTTAATATATTGTTGAGTTATTTTACACTTTAACACATTGTGTCAAAGATATATATTTATTTTGATTTTGATTATTTGATTGTTTTGGGTCTCAATATATAACTACTTGTTTCATATGAAATTGCCAAATAGTTTCATCTATAATTACTAGTTTTTTTCCTCTTTTCTTCTAGGATCATTTTAAAATATGGGGTTCACTATTACTCTTATTTTATTTCTATTCTTTTGGTTTGGATTAAAAATTTTCATAAGTAGGTATGAGTTTCAAAGTGAAGGACTAGTTTATTTACGAGGTTTATAATAAGATTTATCATCTAGGTATTGTTAGAGTAGGTATTTACCTTAGCTCATGTTCACCTAGGTACTTTATTTTCATTTATTGTATTTATCCTCACCCACTTATGTGTGTGGATATTTCTTTTATCTTATTTAGATATTAAGAGATATTTTCTAGTTGTTAGTTATAGTTATTTCCTTGATCTATGGTTTTGACTAGGTCTTTCCTTGATCTATGGTATTGACTAGATCCTTGATGTCTAGTTCTCTCCTATATCTATGGTTTTGACTAGTTCTTTGATGACTAGTTATTTCTTTGATTTATGGTTTGATTTACGACCTTGACTGGTTCTTAGATTATTATTCCTTTCCTATTTAAGCAAGGTCCATTCTCAATGTATTGCATTGAGTTCCATAATAATATATGATATTGTTGCTCATTTGTTTACAAAGTTTTTATGTAAAGCTATTCTGGTGAATTGCTTTCATCTTATTGACTGTGGTGTTTGATTAGCATCTATGTTCTTGTCTTGGTACGATCTGGTTATCATTCCTTTCAGGCATGACATGATAATTATCTAGGAAGAAGAAGGACCTATCATTTTCGTATCTCATTAGCACAACACAAGGGAAAAATTACAAAATTTCAAGTATCTAATTTATTCCTATAAGGATTTTTATTGGAAAATACTATACTAGTTAGTAAACTATAAGTGTTAAGGCATGGTAGAGAAATCTTAGGAAAAGGAAGATAAATTACATTTATAAATGAATGTGTATTAGAAATGTAAGGAGTTTTATATATGATACACCACTTAGTGATAATTAGCTCATGTTGACCACCATAGTCAATCTAATTCATGCCACTAGCCTTGTTATCTATTAATCATTTGCTTCAGTATGGTTGTAGGAATTTTGGGTTTTTTTAATATAGGCACAATTGTGACAATCTATAGGGTTATAAAAGTACCAACATGATATGCAAATGTGCGAAAAGTAACCCAAAAATAGGCACACCAATGGGGCAAACAAAACTGTTAATTACATGTGGATCTACCAAAAGGTTGGATCTTTCATCCATGATCCTGTACGCAGGAAGATAAAGCAAGCATGTAAAACACCCTAAGATTTTTTTCTATACCATATATGTGATCTCTCCAACACATATCACAAATATAATTTCTTCTTGGATGTTTGTTCTTGAAAATCCTAGTTTACAATATTGTAGATTTAAAAAAAGATATTAAAATTTAAATACCCCATATTATTAGATTAAGGGAATATCATTTTCATTACTTCCTTATTGATCAAACCATTTACTTAATATTTCTTAGGTTTTCCTCTAGAATGGATATTTGGAAAAAATATATTTCTTCCCTAGAGTTTCCTTTTATCTCTTATTAGATTCTTTTTTCTCATAACTATAAGTATAAGATTGGTACTAATTTATTTTTGATTAGATTTCCCAAAACCTATAATAATTTATTATATATTTAATAGGGTCCACCATCCCATTAACTAGGTCCATGCCCTTCACTAGTTTAATAGTAAGGATCGATATCTGGACCATCCATTTTAATAATGTTCATATACAATCTAAAATCATTGTTATTACCAATATTTAGTGTGCCTTTTGTTCTCGCTCCTTCACTTTACAATCTATTTGGTGATAGATTCATGCTTGAGAAACCTAAGAGAATCATAAAAATAATTATTTTAATTAAATGAAATTAACTTTGTTGTATCTCTTGTTTTCACCCTGCCTTGGTAGGAAGGTAAACAAGGCTCGCAGAGTGGAATTTTCTCCTTAACCCTCACCACATGGTTTTGATTTAGTGTTTTGGATATTAACGATATCGGGTTACTCAAATTATATTTGGATAATTCTTATATAAGTTAATTTCTCAAATACATATGTATAAAATTGTCATATCTATTTGGAATATCCTAACCTGACTTGATAGGTTGTGTGTGAGGAACACATTACAAGTATTATTTTCATTACTTCTTATTTCAATATTGTTGTGATGAATGTTATTGAGGTAATTATATTATGATGTTTTATATCGATGGGTCATGTTGCTATATGGTATGAATTAGTGATTGTTATTATGAGTTATATATTGTTGATATTGGATCATGTTTTAATGTATTGTTCATAGAATAATTGGAGTAAAATTGTATTGATCTGCTATAGTTTAGTCATTTTTCATTATGAATTATATGGATACTTTATCATGTTGAGAAGATATGCTTTTTTCCTTTGTAGTGCCCACATTTAATAGCCTCGGTTATATGTTGACTTCTTTACTCATATTTATGATTTGACACGGATTTTGACATATTTAGGACATTACGTTATGTTATTTTATCTTCATGGACATGTGTGGTGATTTGGGTGCCTAGTGCCAATTTATCTTTTATTACTATCTTGGCACATTTTATTAGATGTTGTGGATACTAACATATTGCAATGTTATTTGGGCCTAATTGATATATGATGGATCCATAGTTTAGTCACATACCTTGATGATATAGATTATTTGATTATTGATGACAACACATGATATCATGGATATATGACATTTATATGTATCCCAATGGCTAACACATAGTGAATTGGTGTGAAATTATGCATGTTTTGCATTTACGATTCCATGTTGATGATGTGATAACATAGATTGCTCGTTTAGACTTGATCGTTTACTGAGTAGTTGATTTACACTTGTATTGGAAATATGTGTTTGATGTTTGCATGGAGTGTGTAGATTACAGGGCATAAGAGAATTTAGGTTTCAAGGTGGCTATGCAAATTGTGCACAAGCATCCCATGGGCCTAATTCCAAACCATGTCAGTTGTATGAGGCCTTATTTGTTTGTTATATAGTTTGGGCACTATGAGTGACCCTTATTTGTAATGTTGTATGTCATGTAAAATTAATTGTGTCTAGGTTGTTTAATTTTTTTAAGTAAACTAGGTTTGGGGGACTTGGGTCAAGTGTGTGTGTTAATTAAAAAGGATTTCGGTCAAATGAGCACCCTTGATTGGGCCCAACATCCTCTACATATGTGCCCAAATGTGCCAAACCTAAAATTGGGCTATTTTTAGAATTTTAAGTGACCCTTTTGGTTTTGGTAGTTCACTTACCATGAAAGTAAGTCCTTGGACCCTATCTATCATGTACAGGGGCTTAACTCCAAGGCATGGAGGGAGTTTCCCTCCCATTTATAATTTCTTTTGTCATTTTCCATCAAAAATGGGTTTGAATGTGTGTGTTGTGAAAATTTCCATATGCTTGTTTCATTTTATTTTTGGATAGTTTTGGAGAAGGGTATTTAAATGTGAGCTTATATTTTCTTTACTTTGTTTCGAGAATCTTAACTTGGAGGGAAGATAGGGGTGACACATGTCACCCCCTCATTTGTGAGGAAATTTATTTATTTTTCTTCAAATACTCCCTCGTGGGGGAGAAAGAGAACTTTTTGTTCTTTTACTTGGTGATTGGAGGCTTTTGACGTTTATGTTTTGCTTGGACAAGGAATTGGGGAAAGCTTAGAGATTTGGAGTTCTTATGGAGGTAGGTTATTTTATCCTATTTTGTGTTATTTTTTATGTTGGATCTTAGATTTGCTCATGGTTGAAATTTGTGTCTAGTTTCATGTGTTTTATTTTGCTTGGTTATGTTATTTATTATTTTATCCATCCATCGTATGGATTGATTGATTTTGTATTTTTATTGGGGAATAGGGAAGTATTTTTCATCTTAAACTTCATGACTTTATGGGAAATCCTTGTTGGTTATATTTATGCACTCATATGGTTTGCGGTGGGGAAGGTGGTTCAAATGGTTTGATCCCCCTTCCCCATCCTTGTAGAGGAAACCCAATGGGTTTGAAAATCCTCCCAAGGAGGATTTTAGGTGAATGGGAGGACTAATAATGAAGGATGAATGTTTTTTGAGAGATAAGGAGGCTTTTGAAGAATTTTTTAGTGTGCATCCTATGGTTGGACCACACTCTTTGGCATTATTGGATGTCTCAACTACTCTTCCATATTTTTGAGGATGAATATGGTTTTCTCTTCTTTTTATTTGGTTATTAAATGGTGTGTTTTCTTTAGTGTATGGGTTAGTCTTAAATGTGATATGCTTGTGTTTATTTATCGCTTATTCTTGTGCACATTTGTGGAAGCTAGCTCTCTCTCCCATAGGATTGGGGGAGGATAGCATGTCTTCCAAAATTTATAAATGCATGTAATGATGCTTATAGATTCGGTGGTAAAATAATCCTTTATCTATGTGTTGGATTCTATGTAGAACACAAAATTTGGAGCTCAAGATAGGAATATGGTTGGAGTATCTTCGGAGGAATTGTATTGTTATGACTCTCTTCACTTTTGGAAAACATTTTTCTTCTTGATGAGCATATTATCATTGTAAAAATATTGATGTCAGCTCCTTTGTAATCTTTTCATTTTGGAATGTATCTATAGTTTGTGGAAGCGTGTGATGTTTTAAAGTTGTGTTATCCTTGTCTTGAATAGATTTTTCAAGGTTGTATCTATTGAGTAAATCCTACTACTCTCCATAAGACGAAGATTCTTGTTTTATTGAGGAGTTATGCTCTTCATATTTAAAAATATATATACTGTAGCTAAATCGGAAGTGTGGCAAAACTAGTATTGTTTTTGTTGAAATGGAAGCATTATTTCATGAAGTAGTTCTTCCCTTTCCAAAGAGATTACTTGTAATAAAGGGATCTCTCCTTGAATAAAAAGATTAATACTTTTTGAGAATGTATCCTCTTATAGAATTGTAAAATGAAATTTTGATATTGTTGGATGAAAATGCATCTCTTTGGAAAAAAATAAACTTAACTATTGTATTTGAAAAGAATTTTTGATTGCAATAAGAAGTTTGTTGTTGAAAAGGGATATTACTATTATTACACCAATTTTTAGTATTGAAAATAATTATAAGATGAGAAATATAAGGAAAAAAGTTTTAAATGTGCTCCTATTTCCTTACAAATTGTAGAAATTTGATTATTAATTTTCAATAGAAAATTTTTATTTCTAAAAATCCTTTTAAAAAGTTATATAGTTAAAATTTGTTTGTGATTAAAATCTATTTCTCATAAATGATTTCAAATTTTAAAATAGTTCATTTTAGGATGTTGATATATAATTAAATAAACCTTGTATATATGTATATTAAAAAATAAAATCTATCAATTTACAACTTGGTATTTATTTGAATATAGTATATAATATAACTATACTAATATATATTTAATATAGTTATATTATATAATATAGTTTAGTATATATATATATATATATATATATATATATATATATATCTAAATATAAAAAATAATAACAATAAATGAAATAACAAAACTTTAAAGAAAAATCTTATGCAGCCAACCATGGAAATTTGCATTGCAATAAGAAAAAGTGTTTGGGGATGGGCCAAATCCCCTCAGACCTGCGCTAAATTATGGTGGTGTGGTAGTAGGCCACACCACCTCACCCCCTCTAAAACCCATCCCTCTCACCCTCTACACTCCCCTCAACCTCGAACCCCTCACAAAGTGGACCCCAAACTCCTCTCTCACCACCATAAACCCTAACCGCCCTCCATTATCACCTCCATCACACACTCCCTTCACTGTGGCCTTTTCACGAAGATCACCGCCAATGCAAAATAAAACCCCATGTGGATTTATTATTCTGAGCTCTCTTAAATTAGATTATATATATATATATATATATATATATATAGGAAGATTTTCCTTCATTAGAAAAGAAATGGGTATAATAGATAACCAACAAGAGAAGATTTAAGGTAATTGAAATATACAAAAAAAATAATGGTATTATCTTATGCAACCCCATGAATCCATAACTCATATGGCTCCTCCTCAACCTACATAAAGAAGAAACAAAATTAAACAAATGAAAGAGAAAAGAAAACATAAGAATGGATTAGAGAAACTCTAGGGAAAATTTTAAATCAAGGGCCAAAGTTTAGTTTGATCCTAGGGTTCATAGTAAATCCCACATAACTTTTAAGTTATGGAATTTTGTGGGAGTTGTGTTAAAAATTAATAAGAGGTTATGGGGGCAAAATAAAGTAAAAAAGGGTATGTACACTTTCTAATATGACCCTAACAATTATTTAGTAGAGTAACCATGATGAGAAATAGACAATTAAAATTTGAATTGGATAATTAGTTAATTAATTGGGTAAATCAGATTAGTATAAATAATTTATATGGAAATCATATAAGTATAGTATTTGTTTACTTTAAAAAAAAAAAAACCCAAATTTTGAACTACCACTAGGTGTGGTTTTCTGTCTCCCAAGGTGGGTTACTACATTTGCTATCAGAGTGATGTTTCACACATGCAGATGCTCTAGGTAGAATATTTAATTGGTTATTAATGTTTTAATAACATTAAATTAAAAACAATAAAAATAATTTAGAAACTTTCTACAACTTAATAATCCATTTTCATACTTTGTATAAAGGATGGCACCTGTGAGATATCGATCCATAAGGTACTTGGGACATAGAACACCTATGCCCAAGCCCCAGACACCTGAGTTCAGACCTCAAATTTTAGAGGCTCTTAAGCAGCAGATAGGTGTTGTGCAACTGCACCTTCCATCACTACAGGAGATGAGAGAGGAGGATATCTGGTCAGGAGATGAGGGTCTGATAGGCACACACTCGGAGATAGAAAATCATGATACCCCCAGGTAGGAGAGGTCGGGTAGACTTTCTATTCACCACAAGAGGGTGGCCTAAAACCTTCATAGTCATTGACAAAGATGTGAGGGACCATTTGGGGATAGATGAACCCATTCACCTGTTGGATTGCAGCGCCATGAGTGTGATACATGTAACTTTATTAGAGACCTTCTTCGCTTGTAGACACCTATGTACAATGGCACTATGGATGGGTTTAGGGCCGAGTCATGGCTCCTCAACCTTGATAGATGCTTTGTATTCCACTCTTACAAGTGCAATTTCAAAGCCAGGTTCACCATACACCTCCTTTGAGATGCCACAGACGTTTTTAATGGAGGAATGAGGAGCAAAAGCTCCATTTGACTCGGGATACAATGACTTGGTAGTTGTTTGAGGAGCATTTCATGGTTTTATATATGTCATATAATTTTGTACAGAAGAGGATTGATGAGTTTCATGATATACAATAGGGATTTCACATAGTGGAGGAGTATGATAGAAGGTTCCTAGATGTTTTGTAGTATGTGAACTACCTAGAAGATAAAAAATTATAGATTAACAGGTCTATTTAGGGCTTGAATGGAGACATAGTAGGATAAATTAGGATGATATCTCCTCCCATGCTTGAGAAGGCCATTAAGAAGACCTACTTAGCTGAGGAGAACATGACCAGGTCACTAGAACACCGTGTTAGGAACAAGGGA
Organism: Taxus chinensis; assembly: GCA_019776745.2. NCBI lineage: Eukaryota > Viridiplantae > Streptophyta > Pinopsida > Cupressales > Taxaceae > Taxus > Taxus chinensis. The sequence continues at coordinate 806,675,543 of CM034149.1, forward strand.
AAATATCAGGAGAAGATGCAGGCCTTTCAGAGTTAGAGGAAATGGGGCACAACAACACCCCATAGTGGTGGATTTTTCCCTCCTCTAGCAATATCGAGGGATCGAGAACATGCATTAAAGTAGATACAACATCAGGGGAACCAGCAGTAGAGGGTTAGATAGAGTTAGAGCTTACAGAGGGGTGGATTTAAAGGAGTTTTTGGTGGAGCTAGGGATAAGAGATATGTTATTCAGTAGGTACAACCAACTCACACACAATAGTATGTTAGGGTTGGGATGGAACGATCAGTTCACAAAAGTACAAGAGTGACCCCATCTTATAGGGGTACATGAGGATGTTTTATTTGTGGGTCCCCTGATCACTGTGTGTGCATGTGTTTTCACAAACCTACCACCCTTGATATGTAGAGAGCCCATAGATCTCATCAGACGTTGAGTGATGTAGGACGTTTGCATCGTGTATATCCAATGGTTGATAACCACTAGACTAAACATCATGCCATAGTTATTGAGATGAGAGGTACTATCAGTGGTATTTCTATCTCAGTACTCTTAGCTTTAGGGGCTTCAAATTATTTTATATCACCTTCTCTATTAGACCAGTGTGGGCTAGTGGAGGCTAGGAAACAAGATAGTTGGAAGGTTGAGTTGGCCTCTGGGGAAAAAATCACTGAAGAATCATAGGTAGAGAGTTGAAAACTTGATTTGGGAGTCTTCTCTACTACACTTGACCTTAAACTTATACCTCTAGGATCCTATCAGGTTATTTTGGGTGTGGATTGGGTTGAGGCTCATCGAGCCAAGGTGTATTGTAGGAATAAGGTCATTCAGTTTCAGGATGATCTTGGGAGCTCAATTGTGATTACAGGGATGCAAAGGCCTATCTCTTTGCACATGATCTCAACTAATTAACTCAAGTGGGGCATCCGTAAAGGTTGTCAATTATTTTATTTCACCATCAGTGATTGGTCAGAGGGAACTCCAGAGCATTCATCCTTAGATGATCATGCATTTTTAATGGAGTATGAAGATGTGTTTCTAGGTGATCTTCCAGGGTTACCACCCCACAGACAGGTGGATTTCACCAATTATTTAGTGCCAAGATCAACACTAGTTTCTAGGGAACCCTATCAGATGAGGACTCGACAGCTTCATGAGCTCAAGATATAGTTAGAGGAATTGTTGGAGAAGGGTATCATTCACTGTAGTTTATCTCCTTAGGGAGCACCAGTCATATTTGTGAAGAAGAAGGGAGGTTCTCTTAGTCTTTGTGTAGACTGTAGATAGCTCAACAAAGTCACAATAAAGAACCGTTATCTACTCCCTAGGATTGATGACTTATTTAATAAGATGTGGGGAGTGAGGGTGTTCTTCATAATTGATCTCAAGTCAGGCTATCATTAGTTGCACATATCAAATGTAGATATTCATAAGATATATTTCTGTACACATTATGGGCATTATGAGTTCACAAATTTCCCATTTTGTTTGACCAAAGCACTAGTTGTCTTCATGAGCCTCATGAATGGAGTATTCAGGATCTTTCTAGACCCCTTTTTCTTAATGTCCTTAGATGATATATTCTCATTCCAAGGAGGAACAAGATGAACATTTGAGATAGGTACTATAGGTTTTGAGAGATCATTAGTTGTTTGGAAATTTGGAAAAATGTATCTTCTTCTATAAAGAAATTCATTACTTAGGACACATATTCTCAGGAAATGGTATCTTAGTAGATCCCTCTAAGATACATGTGATTCTTTATTGGCTAGTGCCCATATCAATTACTTAGGTGAGGTGTTTTACGGGTTATAAGGATACTACCATAGGTTTGTATAGTACTTTTCTAGGATTTCTCACCCTATTACTTCCCTTCAGAGAAAAGGGAAGGAGTTTTATTTTTCAGAAAAGTGTGAACATGCATTCTTGTTGCTTAAGAAAAGGTTAACCACGACGCTTATTTTAGCAGGTTCATACCCAACAAAGGATTTTATTATTTGTACTAAAGCATTACTAGAGGGTCTTGTAGTAGTTCTTATGGAGGAGTTTCAAATTATTTCCTTCGAGTCATGTAAGCTCAAATATTACGAGCTTAACTATCCTACTCATGACTTAGAGATTTCATCATTTGTTCATATTATTTTGCATTAGCATCATTTAATTTTGGGTAGGACATTCATTTTAAGGATAGATCATCATATCTTGCAGCATATCTTCTCATATCTGAACCTCAAAACTTGCCAACAATGTTGGATGGAGTTCTTATGTGAGTACGACATGGAGGTGTAGTATATCAAAGGAAAGGAAAATGTTGTGGCAGATGCACTTAGTAGACAAGGACGTTTGGTTTCATCTTTGACACTATAGTAAGACTTGAGAGGGAGGATTATTGAGCACCTTTCAGAGGATAGGTTTTACGAGGGTGCTAGAAAACGTTTTGAGTCACAGGGTCCATCAAAGGGTCAATTTTCACTATGCATCTTAGAGGAATATGATTTACATCGGTTCCATAGGCACATCTATGTGTCTAAATCAGGTGATCTACATAGCTTAATTATTATAGAGGTTCATCGAGCCCCATATGAAGCACATCAAGGAGTGAAGAAAATACATTCCGATTTGAGGGAGTTATATTATTTTCCTAGTCTTTGACGGGACATAACACATTTGATAGCATGTTTCCTTGATTGAAAGAGGGTCAAGGAAGAGCATTCTCATCCCACAGGTTTTTTACACCATCATGACATTTTCGAGTTGAAATGGGATGTTATCTCCATGGATTTCATACTAGGAATCCCTATGTCTTCTTATCATCATGATGCCATTATGGTCACTATGGATAAACTGACCAAGGTTGCGCATTTCTCACTAACAAAGGTCACCTATAATGCAATTTCCATCACCAAAGTATTTATGGAGGAAATTTTTAGATTGCATGGGTTTTTGAAGACCATCATCAATGATAGGGATACCATTTACATATAATTTTTTTGGACTTCCTTTCAGACTGCTTTGGGGACAGATTAATTTGAGCTCAACATATCATTAATAGAAAGATAAAAAACTAGAGAGGGTTAATCAGGTACTAGAGGACATGTTGAGGATGTATGTGATGGACCAACAAAAGAAGTGGGAAGATTAGCTTCATTTAGTTGAGTTCGCATACAACAAAAACTATCACCGTTCTATTGGTATGGTTCCCTACTAGGATTTATATGGTCGACCTTGCAGGACACGTCTAATTTGGGAAAGACTATATGATAGGATTATTATAGGACTAGCTTACCTACAGGATATAGAGCAACATGTTTTTTTGATTAGGAAATGTCTTGAGCAGGATAGAGCATTCCATAAGGTGTATGCACACATCAAGAGGATTGATTGTCACTTTGCAGTGGGTGACAAAGTCTTCTTGAGAGTGTTTCCTCATAAGATCCCAATCCACTATAGAAAGGGTTCTAAGTTGACTATCAGCTAGATTTTCCATCACGCCTTACACAGGCCCATGATATATTTCATTTTTATTTAATACGTAGATATGTACCTAATATCTTGCATGTTTTCAATTGGTTAGCATTACAGGTGGAGGACGGATGAAAGTGGAGGCTAGAGCTTGTACATATACTAGAGCACTAGACGTTGGCCCTTCGGGGTCAAGACTTGGACCATCTTAGGGTGTAGTGGGAAAAATATGATGAGGTAGTAGTCACCTTATAGGATGCTACACCATTGATGGATAGATATCCCTATGTATTTTAGTGAATTCTAGGAGTAAGTCAAATTTTAGGAGAGGGGGATGTAGTGCCAACATTTTATAGCCTCAGTTATCTGCTCACTTATTTACTCATAGTTATGATTTGACAGAGACTTTGACATATTTTGGACATTATGTTATGTTATTTGATATTCATGGACATGTGTGGTGATTTGGACATGTAGCATCAATCTAGCTTTGATTAGTATGTTTGGACCTTTTATTAGATGTTGTGGATACTAACATATTGCTATGTTATATGGGCCTAATTGATATATGATGGATACATAGTTTAGTCACACACCTTGATGATATAGATTATTTGATTATTGATGAGAACACATGATAACATGAATATATTTCATTAATATGTATTGTAATGGATAAAATATGGTGGATTGGTGTGAAATTATGCATGTTTCTCATTTATGATTCCATGTTGATGATGTGATAACATATCTTACATATGTAGACTTGATCATTTACTAAGTAGTTAATTTACACTTGTATTGGGCAGATGCGTTTGATATTTTCATAGAGTGTGCAAATTACATGGAACATGAGAACGTGGGTTTGAGGGTGTCTACGCAAATTTTTCACAAGTGACCCATGGGGATAAGTCTAAACCATGTTAGCTATATGAGGCCTTATTGGTTGTTTGTATAGTTTGGGCACCACGAGTGACCCTTATTTGTAATGTTGTATGTCATGTAAAATTAATTTTGTCTAGGTTGTTTAATTTTGGTAAATAAACTAGGTTGGGGAACTTAATGGTCCCCACTTGCATTAAGTATGTATTTGTGCAGGTGTGTGTGATAATTTAAAATGATTAGGGTCACATGAGAACTCTTGAGTGTGGCCCCATATCCTCTACATATGTGCCCAAATGTGTGAAACCCGAAATTGTGCTATTTTTGTCATTTTAAGTGACCCCTTTTGGTTTCAGGAGTTCAATTAGCATGAAAATAAGCCCTTCGACCCTAACTGTCATGTAGGGGGGCTTAATTACAAGGCATGGAGGGATTTTCCCTACCATTTAGATTCTATGTTCTTACCATCCATATAATATAGGTTGGAATGTGTGTGTTGTGAAAAGGTTCATAATCTTGTATCATTTTATTTTTGGGTAATTTGGGAGAATGGTGTTTAAATGTGATTTTTTTATTTGGGAATCCTGACTTAGAGGGTAGAGAGGGGTGACACATTCCATCCCCTCATTTGTGAGGAAATTTATTTGTTTTTCTTCAAATACTACCTCATGAGGGAGAAAGAGAACGTTTTATTTGTCTTTTTCTTGGTGCTTGGAGGCTTTTGAAGTTGGAGTTTAGCTTTGAAAAGGAATTGGGAAAGCTTACAGATCTAGATAGCTTGTGAAGGTAGGATCTTTGATAATATTTTGTGTTATTTGACATGTTAGACCTTAGATTTTCTTATGGTTAGAATTTGTATCTTGTTTTATGTGTTGTATTTTACTTAGGTATGTTATTTTTTTATTTTCTCCATCCATCATATTTCTTGATGGATTTGGGATTTTTATTTGGGAAGCAGGAGGAATTTTCCCTTTTAAAAGTCACGGATTGATGGGAAGGTCATGTTGGTTCTCTTTATCCACTCATATGGTTTGAGGTGGGGAAGGTGGTTCATAAGGTTTGAATCCCCTTCCCCATCCTTGGAGAGGCAATCCAATGGGTTTGAAAATCCTCCCAAGGAAGATTTTAGGAGAATGTGAAGAGTAATAAGGAGGGATGAATCTTTTGGATAGATAAGGAGGTTTGTGAAGAATTTATTAGTGTACATCCTATGGTCAGACCACACTCTTTGGGCTTATCTAATGTCTCATCTACTCTTCCCCTTTGTTGATGATGAATATGTTTTTCTCATATTTTTATTTGGTTGGTAAATGTTGTGTTTTCTTTAGTGTATGGGTTAGTCTTGTATGTGATATGCTTGTGTTTATTTCTCCCTTATTCTTGTGATAATTTGTGGAAGGTAGCTCTATTTCCCATGGCATTTGGGGAGGATAACATGTATCCCAACCTTTGGAAAGAAATTTAATGATGCGTATAGGATGGGTGGTAAAAAAAGTCTTTCTCTATGTGTTGGATTTTATGTAGAGCACAAAATTTCGAGTTCAAGTTAGGAAAATGGTTGGAGTATCTTTGGAGGAATTTTCTTGTTATGAATCTCTTCACTTGTAGAAAACATTTTTTTATCTTGATGAGCATATGATCATTGTAAAAATATTGATGTGAGATCCTTTGTAAGATTCTCATTTTGGAATGTATGTATAGTTCATGGAAGAATGTGTTGTTTCCAAGTTGTGTTATCCCCTTCTTAAATATAGTTTTGAAGGTTTTATGTATTGAGTAAATCCTACTACTCTCCATAAGAGGAAGAGTCTTTTTGTATTGAGGAGTTACACTCTTCATATTTAAAAAAATTTATATTGTAGCTAAATAAGTAGTGTGGAGAAACTTGTATTCTTTTTTTTGAAATGGAAGAATTCTTTCATGAAGTAGTTCTTCCCATTTCCAAAGAGCTTACGTGTAGTATAGGGATCTCTCCTTGAATAGAAATCTTAATACTTTATGAGCATGTGTCCTCCAATAGAATTTAAAAATGAAATGTTGAGATTTTTGGATGAAAGTGCATCTCTTTCTTGTTTATATTGGAAAAGATTGCCAGTATTTTTTGGCATTACATCCTATTCATTAGTCGAGGGCCCAAGAAACATGATCAGTACATAATTGGTCCACCTGGCAGCTTTTGGATTTGAATTTTTTAAATGTCACTTTCTAAAACAAATTGGTAAAAAGCCAAGGTCCACCGAATATTCTTCTCTTTTGGCGGGGAAAATTTGAGAGAGTGAAATGTATAAATGCAATGATAATATTCTTGCAAATGGTCGGGGATTGAGTTCTTAAGAGAAAATTAAAAAAATCCGTCTTCCTGAGAGACCAAGCCGAGATAACCTATTACTTTCTTCTGTGTTATATTTTCTATCATGTCAAGTTGGTTGCAGATGTATAGCCATTGATGAGAAATGAGATTTCTCTAGAAGCTTTCCCTTGCTGATGAATCTAAGCAATTTTGAAATTAATTTCATTCCAATCTATAACAATTTGTGTTTTCTTTGTCTCAGAATATCTGTAAATGGTTTCTTTTGTTCCTATTGCAATATTACATTGAAATATTTTTGAAATCACACATGATCTCGTTTATGTGATAGTTTAGTGGTATTTGCATTTTCATTTCATGAAGAGCATTCATCCTGTGATGAGGTAAACAAATTTAAAATTACTCCACTGTCACTTGTTTATAAAGGTTGTCTGTAAGTCTTTGGGTGTACCTTAGGCATGATTGATCAGAGATTTTTGTGTTTAATTGAGTCTTTTAACCCAATCCTTTGTGTTAGATTCTCAAATATTGTGTGAACACATGCTGATCTGGGCCTCCATTGAAGCACACCTTCTGGTTGAAGAAACATCTTAACTATTCTAAAGCTTACTGTTGTTGAGTTGTCCATTATTGAGAAGTTTCTCAAAGATACAGTATAATCAACTTTATCTTGTTAAATCTACCACTAAAAATCATTCAAAAACCATGAATCTACCCTAAACTACCCATTTTTTCCCTTTATATCAAAAAAGGAACAAAATTTATTTACTAAAACATGTAGAAAAATCAGGATTTCTTAATGTCTTCAGTAACCTTAGCCTTGTGTTGAAAGTATATCCATATTTTAGAAGTGACAACTCTTAAGAGTTAAATTATGGAATATTGACCATATTTTCCCAAGGATTTCTTCATAAAAAAATTATTAAAGAAGGATATCTCCATCTCCTTCATCAAAAAGAGGTTACACTGAGGGTCCTGTCACCATGGTTGAAAGGCATGGCCTTAAGTAGTGAGGTTAGGTCAAATCCTCTTGAAGGTACTATCCATCTCTCCACAAATCTGAGTGACAAAGTGCCATTTAGATCTCATCCTTAGCTATAAAATGACGCAACTTATGATCTATTTGTCTCTAAGCTCCGTGTCCAATCTGTGTTACTACTCGAGTTGAAAAGGATAAAAAATTTGGATACCAACACGCTAGTTCTCTACACTTAATCATTTTGGGCCCGCTCTCCTTTTTTGGTCCCTTGACACATGGAAGCCGCACCCTCATTTAGAAACCCACTTAGGATTTTACCTTTTAAGGATTATTGTTAAGACAAGTGGCACCTTCTACCTACACTGTTATACTTTAAAAAATTTAGGATCACTATGTCCCACTTTTTAATTGGATTACGTGGTAAGACCACACTCTTTTTTGTCTCCTCTCTTTTGATTTATCTTTGAAGTAGCGCCATTTGGACACTTGGCACCTTCCGCTAACTCTTAGAATTTTCAATAGATAGTGAAACATTTGGGGCTCTGGACACATGAAGGCTTGGTGCTTATTTGAGTCTTTGCTTTTGGATTTAATCTTTGAAAATGCGCCATTGAGACACTTGGCAGCTTCCACTGATTCTTCCATTCTTAAACAATTTTGGGGCTCGTTCCGAATCATTTACAGAGCCTAACGACTTCGATCTTTGTTCATCTATTTTCCTTTGAGCCTACAGTTTTCTTCCTTTTGTTTGATCATTCCCTGACCCTACTACTCCATTGTAGAGCCTGTCTGTAACTTGTGTGTTGGATTTGAAGCATGGGCTCATACAATGGAACTGTCTGTTGAATTTCTTTCTACATGGGGTCGTGGGTGATCTTATTTTTCCGGGGGGAGAAAAATGAGATCACAATGCCTGAATGATTTCAAAGAAAAAATATTTGCACACGTCATACATTTTAATAAACATGAAGGCAATTCAGAGAAATAATGACGTGTGAGAAAAATGGGGTTCTATTTGAGTGGCCCATGTCCTCAAACAAAATATACACATACACATACATAGATGGATTTTTAAAAATGAAAATTATAAATATAAATCCTTTGTAGACACATTTAGGCATTAGAATACATTTTATTAGGTCATCTCTGTGCTGAATGAAGTCATCATGAGCCTCTGCTTCAAACACAAATTTGACATCGGTCACCAAACCCCAAGACATACCCATCTCCAGCAGTTCCTGAGTTCCTCATTGTGACCCATTCATTAATTGGGTGAATTAAATTATCCTTTTAGGTGATTTTTCTCTCTCTAAAATGCAACATCCACCTCTTATGTATGCTTTGTTGTCAAACTCGTGGAGAGCCAAGCTATGCAGAAATGAGGAATTCTGCTAGAAGAACCCTCTTTCATAGGATTTCTATTCTTGAGAGGAACAAATTGGGTTCATATAATGGATCGTACCTCAGCAATGTCAACCTTGAACATCGTAAGACGCTTCTCTATTTCATTCTATGGTGCAATTGGGATTTTCTCTTCCCCATGTTGAGTAAGAAGAAGGCTGAGCCTTATGATTTCTATGGTAAAATTGAGGGGTTGGTAATAATCATTATTCAATCACAAGTGATGATCATATATAGAAGGGAATTAACAAAGCTAGTGGGATTTTAATTGTCTGGTATCCACCTCATATCCAGGGAGAACTAGGTGGAAATTAAGAACTTGAAAAAAAGGAAATGAAGGGCATAGTTCTGAGAGGTGCTGCAAGAAAGATGAAAGCATGTCCTCCAGAGAGGAAACATTAGGAGGACTTGCCCTAGTATATGGTATCATAAGGAGATCTAGAATGAGGGTCTCATTTGTCCCATTCAATTGGAAACACTCACCTAAATGGGTGAGTTCTCTAGGAAGATGATTCAAGTCAAAAGGTGGATAAAACATGGAAGCAGGACGATTTATGGAAGGAAAATAGTGAAGGACGTAGGAGGAAGGTAGGTAGTAAGGACGTACCATGGTAACACATGTGTAACTAGTCATTTCTTTTGAATTAACATATATAGGAGAAATAGTTTCTCCATTAATATCATATCCTCTAAAAAACAATGGATTTGAGATGAAGTTTAATTCAAAATTGATTATCCATGTAAAGTGTGCCAGAAAATATTTAATTGGTACCCATGCGGTTCATAAATGTATCATCAAATTTTATTCTTTGGCCACGAAATATTTTCAAGCATGAAGGAAATAATATATTTAAAGAGTATGGGAAAGGATTTATTCATAAAGGTGCAATAACAATGATGAGCCTGCGACGGATATGAATTAATGCTATTGTGAGGAATTATTTGACAATGATTCCTATGGATCTTAAGAATGTAACATGAAAATGAATAATTTATATGAGCTAAATATTCCCTAAAAAACTTAATGGATGAGGATATAAAGAGGTGCTTTTATAGGGAGAAAGGAGGTTCTTGGAAATAAGGAAAAAGAATGGGAATCTCTTGAGGGGAAAATTGGAGGGAATTTTTAGACGCACTACCAACTAGGAGAAAACACAATTCTCTGATGATCATTTTTTCTATGTAACTCGATTATTGGGAATATATGTTAAGATTATTACATGCATATAGTCATTAACAAGATCTGAGAGCATAAATATATGTGTCCTTTGTTTTGCCTAAGTTTAATGGGTTTCACCTAGCAAATTTATCAAGATTTGTGATATTTCATTATTCTTGTTCTGAAATGATGTTGAAGATTAGGTGATATACGTCTTTTTTTATGATTTTATGTTAATTGTGGTCGTATTTAAATTTGTAATGTATCCTATTCCTTCTTATCTCTTTTCTAGGAAGGGTATGATCATTTGACATTTTCAGGGGGTGCACGAAAGAAACATTTCTAAAACCAGTAAAAATATCCCTGTTGTCTTAGTAGGATTTGGATGTATGATTTTGTAAATATTGGTGGTGTAACAACCACTAAATTTTGAACACGAAACCCAAAACCAAACATATATTATACTATAAAAATTATGGAATAATTTTTTAAAAGGACCAAACGCAATGTGAAGCTAATCCCTAGGTTAACAAACGATTGTAAAAAAATTAATTAAATAATAATATTTAAATAAAAGAATTGATTTAATCTACGATTAGGTTTAACATACTTCATTCAAATGATCCTAAATAAATTTAATACCATGGTTTCCTAAGATCATGTAAAATTAATAATTAAAGTCCCAGTCCAAATAACCCCTTTCATTTACACCAAGATAATTGTTTAATTCTCCATGTCACAAAAGTAAAATAAACTAATGAGGGGAAGTTTATTTAATTTAATTCAAGGATATAAATAATAACTAAATTACTTTCAAAACACACTAGTGGCCCCATTAAAAAAGGATACCCATGTGATCAATTAATCACCTCACCTACCCCCACCTAAATTTTGTAGGGGACAATCTTGGCCCTTGGATGAAACCAATATGGACCATTGGATCTGGGGATTTCAAATCAACCCTAAAAATGCTTAAGTAAGGATTTTATTCTTTTCTTTACCTCATTTCTTTGTTTTGCAGGTTAGAAAAGTATGGGAGAAGAGGAAACCATGGATGAGAAGGTTGTAAGCTTTGGGATGGATATATACACACCCTAAACCCCATAATATTTTCTTTTTCTTTTTCTATTCTACCCTTTACAATGATTTATAAATTTCTCATTTTATTGTAAGCATGATTTAAAAAAATACCACATTTTGCATATTTTACATTTGTTCAAAAGATCTACATTTTCTAATATGCTCCATTTCTTTATTTCAAAAAAACTCTCATTGGAAATACACATACATGTATGTATATAGTACCAAGCCTAAGAATATTTATACACATTATATATGTATAAATTATACATACTTGTATGTATGTATGTATGTATGTATGTATATGTGTGTGTGTGTGTGTGTGTGTGTGTGTGTGTGTGTGTGTGTATTTATGATTAGTATTTTAATTAACAATAAAACCTAAAAATAAATATATTCCTTTACAAATAAAAATAATAATAAAAAAACCTACCAAATAAATTTATATATATGAGTATATATGATATATATATATATATATATATATATATATATATATATATATATAAATATATATATATTATATCATATTGGTCATGACTGCGGCCAAAATATTTTATAGACTGGTGAAGGTCTTAGAAAGGGGTGTGCATATAATAAAAACATGTCATTTTTTTTTGTATTTTATTTAATACCAAATTTAGTGGGGGGTCTCGGCCCCTACCTACCTCAATTAACAACAAACAATGTGGGGGGGGAGGGGTCACTGACCCTAACCACCCCCATCCCAATAAACAATGGGGTGGAGGTGGGATCAGCGACTCCTGCCCAACACCTTATAGAACCCAAAACACTACTGCGGTTAGGCTGCTTACCAACACAAAAACTATATAATTTTTTTTTGTTTTATTAAATTTTATTTAATAAAAGGAATTTTATTCTATAATAGCTATGTTTAAATTTGGTAATAATAATAATTATTGTTAATGTACAATATTAATAACCATTACAATAATAAAAACAATAATAGTAATTATTATCTTTAATGACTATTTGTTAATAACACTATTAATAGTAATATATTTGCAATAGTAAGACAATTTTGAATTATCTAAAATCCATTTTTTTTTGTGTTTTACGAAAATGTTAGACTAATATACAAATAGAGAAGAATTACAATATTAAACTTGTATAACTAAATTAACTTAAGTTGCATTCAAGTATGAATGTGTTCATATGAAAGTATTTTTGTTTTGTTAAATCTATAAAATGTTAAGTTAAATCAATTGTAAGTTTTCTTACACAACTTAGGAGGAAAGGTAATAATAAAAGGAATTATTACATCCAAACTTATCCTTTTAACTAATATTACCTTCAAATAATTTAATAATACATTTATAGTTTAGACCTTCAATTTACTCTCTTAAGGAAAAAAATAACCATTCCATTTCTGAGGAAAGAAGAACTACAAAACGCTTGTCTCTTTCAAAATGGAGTCTAACTATATTTCAATATATTAGGAAAGGAAAATATATCAACTTGGATATGTTGAAACGAACGTAAAGTACTAAGGGTATATCCATTTCATCTACATTCAAAGCTTCCTTTCTCCAAAACCATACAAATCTTGATAATTTATTTTCACAAGACTAATCACATTTGATATTTTAATTTTCTCAATCCACACTCTTAAAATATCTTACATGATAATTAATTTCCACGAGATACAAAAACTTTATCAAAACTTGCAGTGAATTACAACAAGGTTATTCACAACAAATTTTAAAGTCTTAAAAAATGTATATTCTCTCCACAAAAGTATCTCTAACTTTAGTTTTCTTCAACTTCACAAAGAAATTACAAAAAAAAGAAGGGGGGTAGGAAACGCTCTCTACCCAACCTTAAATCCATTAAGAAAAAAATCCATTCCCTTAATGGCCCTCAAGCCCCAACCAAAGAACCATGAGGAGATTTTAACAACAATTAAAACTTGAACAACGTTGCTGCACAACAACACATACAAGACAATCAACTAACACATGAAAAAAATACTTCACAAGATTACAATTTAACAACAACAAAAACGGTTTGAGGATCAAACCAAAAAGAGAAATGTTTATGGGATGCCACCTCCTTATGCCTCCTAAGTGAAGTGGGGGGTATTACCCTAAGCATCAAAGTGCACAAAATAATCACACAAATCCTTATGTTTCTCCTAACAACATGCAACAAATCCATGAATCCCTTTTCTCTCCCCATAGGTAAGACTCCCATTCTGACTCCCACAAATTTTCATGCCTCACATAAAATCCCCGTTCCCTCTGCAATGGTCCCATAATCCCTTCTCACACACCCAACTAAGGCCAACTACTCAACGAACCCATACAAACACCATCATAAGACAAATATACTTTTAACAAGCACAACATTGGTTATAAAAAACAAAGTAGCATAATATTAAACGGGTAGAGAGCCTACCTCTCCATCAAGATCCAAGAAAAACCTTCACAAAGCCTCTTCAAAATCCAAGCCAAGCAATTTTCTAAGCACTCGAAAAGCTCCAAAATCCAAAATTCTACAAGAAACAAAATGAGCAAGTAACCCCCATTCCACCCAAAAATCACCAATAAATAGAAATAGAATGTGTGGATGATGAGGTGGCTCCATGAAGGATGCCAATTCATCATTATCGATCCCCACACTCAAGTAAACACACAAAGACAAATAAACATCAATGTACAAGAAAGGACTATTACAACCCCCATGGTTCAAAACTTGCACACCGTACTTTCAAGGGACATAAAAAAATTTGTTAGAAGGAAAGTGCAAAAATTATAGTTCTCTAACACTCAAAAATGGGACAAAGAAGTCAAAATTAAGTGTTCTAACCCATAGGTAAGGTTTTTGGGTCAAATTAAGAGGCATGGGACAAATCTTTCTTGGTCCGACAAGTCTCCAAAATTTCCCCCTAAGTAAAAATCCTAATTTTGAACTTGCGGTAAAGTAAAAACACTCCTAAATGAACATAAATTTTACTTACATAATGACTATAAGATCTCTTCATAACTATTTGTCACATCTCTAATTTGGTTAAAAAACAAGAAGGGTTAAATCTAATAAACCCACATTTACACATGGTAATAAAGTGAAATTTTGTTCAAATTTTAAAAACGCAATTCATAAAACAAAGTAGATACAAAAATTAAAGAAAGGAAAACAATTCACCCCATAGCCACACATGTGAAGTCACTCCCATAGGATATTTCCAAACCAAGACATCCAAATCACACACAAAAATAAAATTACACAAGTTGTCAAATTTGGCCTTGTTGCTCAACGTCTGACATCCTTTTGTGGTTGGTCCCCCTGTCCCCTTCGATGTTTGTGATAAAAGTATTGGACACAACAAATAACTCTTTGGCATTTTGGTTGTATTAATAAACATGAGAGAACATATGCATATAAAATTAATGTTCATCATTCAACATTTAAACAATTCTATTTTCCATCAATATGCCAAAACTCTAAACATAACATCCCTGAGATTACAATTCTACTCAAAACATCCCCAAGACATTATGTGTCAGTAAGAACGTCCATATCATGAAAATCAACATATATCAACTGTCTAACATCACGATCTAGTGTGTCATAATAAAACATAACATCATAGTGTTAATAATCCACATATCAGTATAATCTGTCATCTACTGATCACTGTATCATAATCAAATGCCTAAACATGAGTCCAATAGTCTCAATATCAAGATAGAACATCATCGAAGATGGAATGGGAAGTACAGGGGGTCCCTTGATCAAGAATATTCAACATGATTTACATGGGAAAATCTAGCCGTATGTCTACTAGGCATGGATTGTCAAAAATTTATATGTTGTTTTTTTCGGAGCTTTCCCTACAAAACAATTCCCCGTCAAAAGGCTTAGTTCATTGATTCACTCACATTCATGTTATAACGAAACATACAAGAGTTGACCCTTCAAGATTCTTCCAAGTATCCTCAATTAGCTTTGAATCTTTCCCTTTATATCACCTCTATTAATTTAGTTCAAGTTTCTTAGAAACATGAAATTAAATGTCTGAAAAACTTCTTTGGAAAACATTTCCCCCCCTCTATACTATCCAATCACTCATATTCTTTTTTACAACTAAATCTATTCAATAGTTTGACACCCCCTTATGTAAATAGAAGATGAAACTAAGATATAGATTGATTTCATATTTGTTCCACTTCTATCCTACCCTCGATCATCAGATCGATTTCCTTCAACTTTCATGTTGATTTCAATCCTATAAGATTTAGTTTTCACTATATCATTTAATCCAAATGCATTGCATCACTCCTTTTAATATTACCATTAAGTGGTCATTTATCGGGTCTTTTGGTAGAAATGTCATGATGGAATCACCAATATGTCCATGTCGTTGATTTGAGGAAGTGTCACATCCGTATCGCTATGACCTAATTTCAATCGTTAGTACCTCTGTTAGGGTTATGGGATTTGATTCTGAAATTCAATCATTTAGTTATACTCTCCATTTGATGCACATCTCAAATCCTGTAACAATGTTTCAGGAAGAGTATAAAGGCCACATGGATATCATCCATTGAGTCCTTTATTCCGTAGAACCTTCCTATCAGTCCTTTATGAAAAGGTTGTCACTTTATAGATAATCAGATGAATAAATCACCCGTGGTCACTTAACCTTATGTTCCATGTGTGTTAGATTCACATGAGATCAATGGTCCATAAACATTATTTCCTTAATGCCTGACATTCCCCAGGGTGTAAATACAAGAGCTAATCCTTGTTCATTTAGAGGATATTAAAAAACTCTTTAATCGACGTGAATGATTTTATTTGGAGGATAAATCATGTTAAGCTTGTGGAGTTGCAATGCTTAAAAATGATGGGCATTTTATTGCCAAAGGTTGGTTGGAGGATTCTCTTAGTTTATTGTTTTCATGCCCACTAAAATATTGAGTTTAGTGGGAATATTTTCAACATGAATCTCCTCTTGTACAAAATTTGGGAAGGTAAAATCACTAACAAACGAGGAAGATCACTTATGTATCATGTCTTGTTTACCTGGATATCCAATAAGTTAATACTGTATAACTTTTTTTAATCCCATATAATATGTGCACATAGGTCTTCACCTATGTAAACCATTCAAATATGTGCAACCTGAAATGAAACTTTGGTTAGTGAGAAATGATTCTCTTAATGTCTCTTTCGAAAGTGTAAAAAATACACTGTCTTAAAAAAAGGAAATAAGATAAATTTAGTGGAGGAGGCTTCAACTATCTTCCAAGTCAACTTTTGAAAACTTGAAGCTCATTAATGTGGTGGTAAAATATCCAAGTTCAAGGAGACTGAGGCTAACCTCTAGGAATGGCTTCTCAAACCCTAATCATGTGTTGTCCATGAAGACTCAACTAAAGGTTTGAGGACCACAACTACAATTTCTCCCTGGTGAGAACATCGTTGGTTATCAGTGTCTGTAGGATTCTGACTGTTGTGAATCTAACCCCACTTAATATATTTTAGACAATCAAACACAAATGCATAGATCCTAATGAAATTGTCAACTTAGTTGAGAAGTATGAAAATCGCCTATAGTGAAAAGGCTCCGACAACATCTTAGCTAGGTGTATAACACTGGTTAAAATTAATATGATGATTGCCTTCCGCGACGTCGTTATGCCCAAACTCCTCAATCAAGTGTTGTAGACTATATCGATCTTTTTTCGTACCTCTGCGGAAAAATGGCATAAGTCGAGTAAGTCATCGAAGCCGTCCACATGACTTCCGTACGTTACCGTAGAATCTAGATTACCTTTGTTCCGACATATAGTGATAATGATAGCCTATTTTGGAACTCCTACTGGCGGCAGGTCAAGAAATTTCAAAGGGGACATAACACCGAAAACGTAGGGTTGGCGGATCCACTATAGGCACCAAAATGTGCCCATGGTCAATCTCAAGTACTGAAGGATTCAATTTACTATCTTTAATTGATCTCTACCTAGATTTGTTTTCGGAGAGTATAATAGGTTCTAATCTCTTCATGTGGAGGGGATCAAGCCTATTAAACACCATTCTATTTACATAATTAGTTGGGAGGACTCTCCCTGATGATTAAAGTATCTTTGGACATGTAGTTTCTCTCATACTCTATCTTGGGTACACACCCATTCCTTTGATAACTTGAAATGTCCTGCTAATAGGATTCCAAACCGGTTTAGCATCCTACCTATCAAACCTCTCTAGGAAAATAACGCGCATTGATGTAATATTCCTAAGATAAACTCAACTTTTGTTCCTTCCTATCCCTAGATATCCTCATACCAAGCATTTTTTTTAGCTTCCCCCAAATCCTTCATATCAAAAGAGTCAAGAAACTGTCAATATTACTATGAGTACTATTTGTGTCCTACATCTTTTTCATATGACTACAAATAACAATGTCATTATGAAACTACTTGTTGTTAAAGAATAATGTAACTTTTAAAATAAGATGTTATGTATCCAAAATAAACCTTTATCCATCATGAAGTAATAAATTGTTGCTTGTACGAGACATTTGTCTTTGAGCTTATATCAAACCTTGACAAGTTCTTATTAAAACTTCACAACATCGATGGTCATTTAACTTTGACCTCAATAGCCATATAGCTGCTACATTGACGACAAGGGTCCCAACTTTTAAATCTCAACACTGGATGAAAGCAAGTTGGCATCTATCTGATCTAGTTATAAGTTGATTTTTCTTCCACTATTGTAATGAACTATTCTAATAGAAGTCATTGGTTACTACAGGAGATTTCAATTTCAAATGTCATCAAAATCTATAACTTTATGTTTCTTAATTGCAAACTTGTTGATCACCAAATGGGGCCTTATATATTTTACTCTCTTTAATGATCTTCCCACCTTATCTCTCTTTAACTCTCTACACCCACTTATTCTACAATGCTCTTTTACCTTTATGTAGTTTCACCAAATCCTCATTCTAGTTCAATCCATGAGATTTTGAATGCACCTCCTTCATGTATTTCATCCCAGTTAAGGTTTCTAATTAAAGAATGCCTTAGCATTACTGTAGCCTACAATCTCTCTAGCTGTCTAGATCTCACAAAGCAAGATCCCAACACAACTAAATGAGAAACAGATAAAATGCTTCCAGGTAATATGGTAATATTACAAACCTAGAAGACCTCCTCACATTACCCATTTTTTCGTTCACAATGTGTAGGTTACTCAACTTATACATAAGTTTCGCTAGAATTTCAATCCTAGAGGATCCTACATCGCTTCACATTAAGTTTCTTTGATTACTACAAGGATTCTACTGTAACTAGATTTCTTATCCTTGGACTTACGGAGCTTAAAGAACTCATACTCATATGCAAATTGTTTTCTTGTCCTTAATAATCCAACATTTATATCCGAAGTCATCTCCACCATAGGAAATGAAAGTGATTTTTTTTGAATCTAGCTTCTAACTTGGTCCTTTCATCCTTTTCAATATGGGAAAAACATTATTCCCATTCCCTTTATAGAACTCTAACAAATAAGTAATAAATTACCTTTGCAAGTACCAGAGCAACTCGAGTTAATTATAAGTCCATCCATTTGAAGTGCAAGTAATCTCTCATGGGGGCATCATCATTCGATCAAGAGATACCCAGTTTCGTGTTCATAGCTTCATGCACATGAAGAAAGAGTGAGTCCCACATGTAAATTGCATAGCTTAACTAATATGAAATTTATAGAAACAATTATCTATTATGCAAAATTGTATCAATTAGCTATATGAGACATAATACACTGTTGCAATAATGAAGATAATATGGTAGAGGATACAAAATATAATAAAAACACTTATATTATTGATTGAATAAATCATGGAGCTTGCAGCAATTACATGGTGAGAGAGCTTACAATATATAGGAGAATGATATCCTTAATACAAGGATTCAACTCCAATCTTCATTCTTACAATATACTCTCTTATCTTTCCTAGAATCACTCACTGAACCCATCAATCTCTCACACAACTCTCAAATAGCTATGTGAGTTGTTTATTCAACAAACTCACAACAAAATACAATTTATCCTATATTATTAATAATGAGTTGTTTCATAACTCATATTAATAATATTACAATCTTTATTTTTCTCACACAAATATGATATTAATATCAAAATATTAATATCTTACTAACACACTAACTTACTAATGTAATATATGAATATTACATTTAACTATTACAAACAATAATGTGAGCACTAATCCAAAGATTATTCCTAACATTCCACCCCTTAGTACTAACATGGATGATTTTTGTCAAGTACCTACTCATGATACGATGGTTTTCATAGAGTACCATCAACTCCAACAATGTTTCTAGTTGAACAATTAAGCACTATGTATGTGATTTTCTAAGAGATTCACAAACTCTCAAATTGGTTTTCTAGTGGACCACGAACCACTCCATAAAAATGTACACATTTCCCCACCCCCATCTTTAGATTGAAGGGAATATACAAGAAATAACAGTCAAACACAAGAAAAATTTATTACAAGAGAAAACAAGAATAAATCATCTTTTCTTACTATATCACAGAATGAAAATAAAACAGAGTAAAAATAAATGACACAAATTCATTGTGTGTAACTGTCGCTTACAGCTTACGAGAGGTCACTGATTAACCTCCTTCCTATGTTGCCTCTTTCCTCCATCATCTGTTGCTTTAGTTACTCAGAAAATTTAATCATGAAGCTCAAAAATACCCCCATAAAGTGGACATCATGTAATTAAAGATAAAATGTGTCCAATTAAAAAGTTACATAAATGTATTTTGCACCACTTTTTTGTTTCAGATCCCTTTTTTATTTCAATGTTTATCTTACAAATAGAAACTAGTTTTTTTACCAAAAAAATTAACAGATTTTTCCATCTATTAACCAAACAAACCCAATAAATTTTTTAATATTTGTAATATGAGTTTTTTAGATACAATCAATCTATCAAAACATTTATTTTAAAAACAACAAAAAATTTCACTCAACTGACATAGACATTTACCGCATAGCTATGAGAAAATTCTAAAGCTGATGTAAACTATAATATTATGCATATTGCTCTTATTTTCCAAAACCACAAAAATGAGATATCAATCGGATGTCATATGAGTAAATTGTGTTATTTTTACTATGATGTGTCTGCTGCAAAATATTTCTCACAGGATTCCTTCAACCATCTTCTTATTCTTCTACACTTGAAGAAGGAAACCTGCTCTGATACTGGATGATATGAAATTTATAGTTTATCTAATCTAAAATATCAGTAATTGCATTAAATAATAGAAAAATGCAATAAGAGACAATGTTGTAGAGAACAATATATAACAAAAATATAAAAAACTCTTATTATTATTCAATATCACAGAGCTTGTAGCAATTACATCGTGAGAGAGATTACAATATAAAGGATATTGATATCCTTAACACAAGGATTCAAATCCAATATTTAATCCCATAATATCCTATCTTATCTCTCCTATAATAACTCCCAAACCCATAAATCTCTCATACAACTCTTAAATAGTTACATGACGTTTTTATTCAACAAACTCACAACTAATACAATATACTCTATTACTAATAATGAGTTTTTTATGAATCATATTAATAATATTACAATATTTATTTTTCACACACAAATATTATATTAATATGAAAATATTAATATCTTACTAACACAATAACTAATTTAATATATGAATATTACATTTAACCATTATAAACAATGATGTGATTACTAATCCAAAGATTATTCCTAACAGATCCACAAATGTTGCATTATTGTCATGTTCATCGTTTCTGACACTCCATTCTCCTGCAGAGTTCCTGGAACTATATTTTGCATATGTATTCCATCCTTAGAACCAATAATCATCAAAATCATTGCGGCCATACTCCCCTTCATTATCTGACCTAGCACATTTTTAGCTTAAGACTTGTTTCATTCTCTACCAAGCCTTTCCATTTAAAAGAAGTTTTAAATAAATCAAATTTATTTCTAATACAATATACCCAATTTTTTCTTGTTGCATCATAAACAAAAGTAACATAATAATTTGCACCCATAAGAGATGATACACGAGTTGACCTCCACGACATTAGAATGTACCAGCTCCAACTTAATATATTTCTTCATAGATCTAACCTTGAGAAACTTCACTTGATTTTGTTTCCCAAGTACACAAGTTCTCAGAAAAATCCAAACCTATTTCTTTAAATCCAGGAAAAACAGTTCGTTATGATCTGCATGCCCCTTATGTGTAATATGCACTCCTCTTTAACCTCTGTGTGAACCACATTATCGATTTTGAATTGATTATAATCTTAAACCTTGATGTTGTATTCTAGTTAGATTACTAATAAGATGTGCAAGACATCATGATTACTATTGTCTTTTGATTATCATTTATGACTATATGGTTGTATTGTGGACCTTAATGGGAATTTAAGGATATGATGATGATGATGATCTAGAATAGTTTCCTTGTTATGGACTAATTGTTATGTCATTACTATTGTTTGTATTATTTTGGATCAGGTCACTCTTTATTGGATCCTTAGACCTTGATATTGTAATAGAGATTAGAAATTTATATATGGACATTGATACAATAGTTTTAATTATTGGATAGACAGTACAAACATTTTAGACTTGTGACATGATATGACTATTGTGGTAAGTTTATTATGCTTGATTCCTATATTAGTATTCGATGATTTAACTGTTACTACTGTATGGATGTATTGGATGTGAATTACAAATATTTTTGGATGATTATGGATGATGTGATCTTAGTAAAAATTGATGGATTGTTCGAATCGAAATGTTAGAAAATTAAACAATTGGTGGATTACTTGATTCTAACAATAGATTAATTATGATATTCAATGATGTAAATTGTTATGCATACATGCATGTGTTTTATTTTTTTGACCTCATTAATATGGCCACAAGGCTAGAAAGGTATTGTTGGATTTTATTGGAAATTAAAGGAAAAAAATCTACGAGGGATAGGAGACCAACAACGAAGGAATATGGGGTATTGATCAGGAGATAAATTTTAGCGTTAAATGTTCCTAAAACTTCCCTAAACCATGTCAGTGCAGTAGAGCCTTCAACAAGATTTTCGACGACTGTAAGAATGGAAAAATGGACACTCTGAGCTCAAGTTATGTCCGGTCAAAGTTCAGTTAACAGGAAAGTCAACTTTGGTCAACGTGTCAATAATTTACCAATAGCAATACGACATGTGGCAAAAGAAGAAAAGGGAAAAATGAAGGCTGTTCGAGTTGTTTACAACCTCTGGTCTTCGACACACATAAAAGTAGGCCAGAATAAGAGGCTCACTCTTGTTACGGAGGGGAGCCTAGCCGCCGTGAGGATGATAATATTATCGCTGACGTGATGGGTACTCAAACCACCATGTGGCTTGCCACCACAAGTTTGATTTGCCTATTGAGTGACGAAAAGTGGTATTTATTTCCATATTTCATTTGGAATGTTGTTATATTACTTGGGTCGAATATCATATATTACCTTTGTAATTATTTGGCATTTTAACGTCCATGTCATTTTTTATGTGTTTGGGATTTTGGGCTAGTCAACATTGCCACATTATCTCCCAACATATCCGCATATTTCCAAGCAACTTAGAGTTTCAACAACAACTCACCACGACTAATGTAAACCATTTGTGGCTAACCAACAATGCATCAGTTTCCACTTAACTCGGTGGTCAAACCTTACCATATTGCCACCCACATGGATAAACAACCCTACTACATAGCTCAACCCATATCACAGGTATTTCAAACAACACAAATCCAAAGTCAAACACATCTCAACCAATATAAGTGGTGGCCAACAAAAGGTGAACAGGTGTGGCCTAAGCCATGTTTAAAATGGCAGGTCATTTTATATTTAAACCTCCAACCATGACTACCTCCGCTCAATGTGGGATATCTCACCCACATGCAAAATAGACTCCGCCATAATGCATGCCGCCGGGTCTTGAACCCATAACCTCCACTGCCCAAGACATATCTGCCAACCAAATCACCTAGAGGCTTGGGCGGATTATAAAATGGGTCGCTGCAACTTATACAAGGGGGACAGGTCTATGTCAAGGTGGATAAGGACTAGATCTCTGAAAACGCCATTTTTGAAGGCTTTACGCTCAAATTGGGAACTCGGAGAAAAAAGGTGAAATGAAGAAAATTCTGAGAAAATTCCAACGATGTAATATTTGATATTTTTTGTTGATTTTTAACCTATTTTTGGAAGCTTTGAATGTAGTTTTTAACAGGCATCTACAAGACAGCTAGTTGGAAAACCCGAATTTCAATGCACTTCTGGTCCAAAAAATGACTTGGTGTAAAGATGAAAAGTTTTCATAATTCAGAGATGATCTCAGATATATGTTTTTTTTTCATAGAATGTTTTTAAATCTCCATTTCTAGGTGTTTTTATAACACAGTTATAGGGAGATCACATTATGAAAACACTGTAGGAGCCACGGATCGTTCTTGGGATAGTTTTTTGCTATTTTTCAGAGTTCTTGGGACATTGATAAGCTCATTTTTAGGTTGTGATTAATTATTGGTTGTTTGTAAGAGTTATTGTACTTACATTTCAATATTATTAATGGATCGGTTCAATCCAAACCCCGGGGCACGTAGGAATTTCTGAACCCCATAAACAATCTTGCTTGTTATTTGAGTGTTTTCAGTTTTTTGATTATTTATTTGTTACCAAAGGTTTCCACACTTCTATGGATTCATAATAATAATAATTTAATCAATTTGTGGAGTTTAGAATACTTAAAAATTGGTTAAGAAAATCACGATGTTTGGAAACTTTTAAAAGTGAAAAAAATACAACACACATTTTCAAATCAAGTTTTCTATCAGAGGAGTTAGATTGCTAGATTAACTTCTAATTGTGTTTGGAAATTTGGCTTCATTTTCAATATTGATATTAGTCTTCAGTGTGCAGACATTTTGGGGCTTGTTAATCTTCTTTTGCAATGTGTAGTTTTGGAAGTACAGGTTATGTTTGCAGGAACCGGGAATCATGGGCAAGTCATTCAAACAGGAGCAACTGGATGAGATTGAATCAATAAACCGCCAACTCCAAGAATAAAATTTTTTCTTGAGAGATAACTTTTATTCCTTGGAAGGGGAAATAGTGCAGTTAAAATCTGAGCGACAATCCTCTATAACCAACAAAGAGGAGTATGTTAACAAGATGCTATAGGAGAGCAAGAAGTTGATGGGATTTGTTAAAGAGTTGCAGGAAGAAATACGGATAAAAGGATGCCCTCTTGGAAAAGCTGCAACATGGTGAAGACAAGAAGTAAATTCCTTCCAAAGAAGATGCAGATACTATGATAGAAGAATGCACTGTAAGTTGTTCGCATTTTAATTCTTCCTCTCATTCAGTTTCAGATATTCCTTTGGGTCAGTTTGAAAAAATCACTAAGGGAATTGGGTCTAAGATAATGGCTAAGATGGGATTTAATGGAAAGGGCCTTGGTAAAAATGGAAAAGGTGATGCTAACCCAGTACACGTAGAGGATCAGCCTCTGTTTGCAGGTTTGGGTTATTCTAGTGGGAAAATTAAAATTGGAGAAAGTTCCAAAGCAGCTGAACGAAGACAAGCTTCCAATAGCCAAGGATCTACACCACTAGAATTGGAGGATTCTGCCATTAGGACGAACAATGAAAGGTGTAATAAAATAGGTAAAAGAGGTAATCAGATTCCACCTCCTTCCACTTACACTAAAAATAGGAATAAGGGAAAATCAAATCCTAAAAATTCTAATACACTCTTTCAGTTGGAACAATATAGCTCTTGTAGGCATAAATATGCTTTCCCTTGCACATTTTGTGAAGGTACTAATCATTCTATTGCATATTGTTGGAAGAGGAAATTTTTTATTAAGAATTTAATGCCTTTTGTGAATGATAAGGCGGGTGCTAAAGACCAATCTCACCAACGAAAGGTGAGAAATGACAAGAATGTTACCTAACAGGGGAATCATTCTCATAGACAGAGTTCTGAGAATGGTAAAATGGGTAAGACTCCTAAAAACAAGGAAGTTAAATTTTGTTCCCATTGTAATAGGAATGGTCATGATGTTGAGGTTTGTTGGTTTGTTCCTAAACAACAAAATTGGAAATTTGTTAAAAAGAACAATATTGTAAAACCAACAGTGCTAAACCTAACTAAAACTCATTTTGGTACTGAGAAGGTAAAACAACCAAAACGGAAAAACCCAAGTGATTGGTTGGGAAAAACACTCCTCAACTTTATATTTGCACTACAATAAATTGTTAATAGTAGGCAAGCAAAAAAAAGAAAATTTCAGAGCTATATTTTAGGGATTCCTGTTGATTGATAAGGATTTTCCTGTAAGTTGATAGTTAAGCTTTGAAAATGAATGGAAACAGGTGAAGAGAAGATTTTTGTGATAGGTTCATCATACTCATGTTTTGTTTTCTCATATTGGTTAGTAGTTCCACTGTTGAAAATAATATGCACGTATAGGCATCAGTAGCATGTCTAAATTTGAAACTTGTAGTTGTAATCAACATAATCACAAAATGTCAGTTGAACACTAGCTTCCATTATATATGGGTGTTATTATCTGAGTTATTATTTGTGATGGTGATACAATGTTTTGGCAGCTTCACGTGGGTTCAGTTGTTGACTATAGCTATTTTTGGGCGTTGATAGTCTATTATATTCTGATAGTGAATACTTGCAGTTGTTACAGTTTTAGATGGGCAGTGGGCACTAGCCTAATTATGGGCAGTGTAGATGTCTTGTATATTGATCTATGTTATGGAATTGTAATTTTTGGTAATCGGCCATATCACAAAGTGACAGTTGAACACTAGCTTTTCGTAATAGAATGGGTGTTATTATTTGGTCAGTTAATTGTGATGGCATTACAGTGGGGTATGACAGTTCACAGTTGTGTGCAGAGTTGACACGGTTACAACGTTTCAGTTGAACACTAGCTTAATTGGGTGTTATTATCTGATCGGTTATGTAATTAGGTAATCAACTACTTGCATTTTTATTAACCTATAATGTTATTTTAGGTTCTTGTATGTGTTTGTGCAATGCAGGAAGAGATAGCATTATTTGTGGGTTGATAAACAACTTTTTGTGGACAAAAAGCCTTCTTAGTAGGTAGGAGTGATCAGGGGATAAATTTTAGTATTAAATTTTCCTAAAACTTCCCTAAACCATACCAATGTAATAGAGCCTTCAGCAAGCTTTCCGACGAATGTAAGAACGTGAAAAACAGACACTCTGAGCTCAAGTTATGTCGGGTCAAAGCTCAATCAACAAGAAAGTCAACTTTGGTCAACGTGTCAATAATTGACCAAAAGCAATGCAACATGTGGCAAAAGAAGAAAAGGGAAAAATGAAGGCTGTTCGATTTTTTTGCAACCTCTAGTCTTTGACACATGTAAAAGCAGGCCAGAACAAGAGGCTCAACTTTTGTTATGGAGGGGAGCCCGGCCACCGTGAGGATGATAATATTATCGCTGATGTGGTGGGTCCTCAAACCACCACGTGGTTTTCCACCACAAGTTTGATTTTCCTATCGAGTATCGACAAGTGGTATTTATTTCCATATTTTATTTGGAATTTCATTATATTACTTCAGTCGAATATCATATATTACCTTTGTAATTATTTGGCATTTCAACATCCATGTCATTTTTTATGTGTTTGGGATTTTGGGCTAGTCAACATTGCCACATTATCTCCCAACATATCCGCATATTTCCAAGCAACTCAGAGTGTCAACAACAACTTGCCATGATCAACACAAAATGTTTGGGGCCAACCAACAATGCACCAGTTTCCACTTAACTTGGCGGTCAAACCTTACCATATTACAACCCATGTGGATAAACAACCCTACTACATGGCTCGGCCCATATCATGGGCATTTTAAACAACACAAATCCAAAGTAAAACATAGCTCAGCCAATATAAGTGGTGGCCAAAAAAAGGTGAACAAGTGTGGCCTAAGCCACGTTTAAAATGGCAGGTCATTTTATATTTAAACCTCCAACCATGACTACCTCCGCTCAATGTGCGATATCTCACGCACATGCAAAACAGACTCCGCCATAATGCATGCCGCCGGGTCTTAAACGCATAACCTCCAATTCCCAAGACATATCCGCCAACCAACTTGCCTAGAGGCTTGGGGGAATTATAAAATGGGTCGCTGCAACTTATATAAGGGGGACAAGTCTGTGTCAAGGAGGATAAGGACCAGATCTCTGAAAACGCCATTTTTGAAGGCCTTGCACTCAGATTGGGAACTCGGAGTAAAAAGATTAAATGAAGAAAATTCTGAGGCAATTCCAAAAATGTAAGATTTGATATTTTGTTTTGAGTTTTATCCTATTTTTGGAAGCTTTGAATACAGTTTTTAACAGGGATCTACAAGACAACTAGTTGGAAAACCTGAATTTCAATGCACTTCTGGTCCAAAAAGTGACTTGGTATAAACATTAAAAGTGTTCAGAATTCATGGACGATCTCAGATATATGTTTTTTTTTCATAGAATGTTTTTAAATCTCCATTTGTAGGTGTTTTTCTAACACAATTGTAGGGAGATCACATTGTGAAAACACTGTAGGAGCCACAGATCATTCTTCAGATAATTTCTGCTATTTTTCAGAGTTCTTGGGACATTGATAAGCTCATTTGCAGGTTGTGATTAATTATTGGTTTCTTGTAAGATTTACTTTACTTACATTTCAATATTATTAATGCATCGGTTCAATCCGAACCCGGGGACGTAGGAATTTCCGAACCCCGTAAACAATCTTGCTTGTTATCTGAGTGTTTTCATTTTTCTGATTATTTATTTGTTACCAAAGGTTTCCACACTTCTATGGATTAATAATAATCAGATTTAATAAAGTTTTGGAGTTTAGAATACTTAAAAATTGGTTAAGAAAATCACGATCTTTGGAAACTTTTAAAACGTAAAAAAATACAACACACATTTTCAGATCAGGTATTGACAACAGGTCACCATGGTAACTCGTGTATTCATATGTTATGTATTGTTGTTTATTGTTTGGAGGTCCCCATTGGGGGTGACCTCAATAGTGACCTTGGGTAAGTTTGTGATTTGTTCTTGTTGATTTTATTAATTGTGAGTATTGTATTTTATTAGTATGTGGAGTCACCTTATTATTATTGTCTAACACCCCCGTCTTAAGTTAATTAAAATTGTTTAAATAGTGTTAATTAGGATGTGAAAAAAGGGGGGAATAAATGGGATTTGGTATCTTTAATGTGTGTTGGATGAGAATAAATTTCATTTGTTTGTGAGTAGTTTATACTCTATCTCTTAAGTGAATGTCTGATTTTTACCTTCTTGGCCATTTTGGTGACTTGTGTGACAAGTTAAGCTTGTACCAAACCTCTTATATTGACCCACCCACCTAGTCTATGATGTGAGGGATTTATTTTAGGTCCTATTTTGTGTTTTAATGAAGGAAAAGGTAAATTCATTGCACTTTTCTTACATGGGTAATTAATTGTTGTCCTTAGGGGTGTGGGTAGGGTTGAGTTTGTAAGAGGGTGGTATTTTCCCCAACCACCAATTTATTATTCTTTGGGGTGTGGGTTTGACCTTGGTGATGTGGAATGGAGAAGAAATGATGTGGAATCCTACATGGAGCCACATCATCTCTATCTCCATATTTTCTATTTATTTCATTTGGTGTGAAGATTTGGGGGTTGTTTTTTTTTTGGGAGTGCTTGTAAAATTTGGGAGAGATTGCTTGAGTATGGAGCTAGGAGTGGATCATGGTTTGCTTAGGATTTTTGAAGGCTTGGATCTTGTTTTGTATTTATACTCTTCATTTGAAAGGTAGATCTTCACCTTTGTTCTTAACTTGCTATTTTTTTGTGCTTTTATGTGTAGATGTTGATTGTTACATTGATTATGCTTTTTGGAAATATACTTGTTTCTTAGGTTGTGGGAGAAATTGAAATGGGGGTAACAACCTGAGGGAGGCATAAGAGAAATGTAATGGGTATATTTTAGGAGGAATTTGCGTTGGGATGTCTAACTTGTTGATAAATATGAATTGTGTTTATCTAATTTTTTTTAGGGAGGCATAAGAGTGTGTTGATTTCTACAGGGAGACATAAGAGTGGTGTATATTTTTTGAGGGAGGCATAAGAGTGTAGTGCACGTAATGTGATATATTTTTAGGATGCTCATAGGTCGACACCCAAGCCCTTAGGAGGCATACAAAAAAACCCCAAGTTCCTTTATCCTCCATGACTTTAGCATGAAGCCTTTGTTTTTGAGATTTTTTGGCTGGTTATACAGAAGTTGGTATTGTGTTTTTCATTGTTTATGTTGATTGACTGTGTATGTGGAAGCCATTTTAGATTTTTCATGGTTGAATAATAGCCCTCATTTCTTTCTTGTTGGGGCTCGTGGGCCAATGGGGAAGAAGGATTCTCTCCCTCGTTGGATATTTTTGTTGGGTGTGTTGGAGATCAAAATAGTATTGTCCCATTTTGCCATTGAAAATCTATCAATTTACGGCCTCTACCATATTTTATCTCCCCATGTTTTTCCTAAGAATTCTCTTCCTTCCTTTTTTTACCATAATCAATCCATTCCTGGGTCGAGGATCACGTATGGATCTATGGTTGTTTCCTTGTTTCTCTTTTTTTTTTGGAAGGGTTCTGTAATTTGGGTTTCCCATTCTTTATTCATCTAAAACTTGGGCTCGCCTATTCTTTCCACTTTCCACAGTCAGGATTTGTTATCCTTTTCATTTTTCCCTAAATACATGAGGAAAAATGAATAAATGTAACTTGGAGGAATGTATTTGAGCCTTGTAACATTTCTAAATTCTTTGTCCTTGGAGAAAATTTTATCTCCAGGATCAAATGGTCATTTTTCTACATTTTACGGTTTGACGGGCATTTCTCCAGGTCTAATTTACATCCTTACATAAATTAGAAACATGGCTTCTTTTGGTTGGTCAGGGGATGGCAGGAAAATGCTTTAACTTATCACTTTTTCTTTTTTTCGGTAAAAAGGTGAATTTGGTCCCGTAGCTTCACTCAATTCTGATTGGTTCTTTGGGCACTTACATGGATTATTCTAAGGATGGGGCATGGTGGGTTTTTGTTTTGAATTTTTCCTTTCTTTCTACTTTGGAAAAAAGTTTGAACCCGCCTCGCAGCTCCGCTAGGCTTAGATTAAAGAAAATTTTAAATGGTAGGGAAAAAGTCTTACTTTGACCCCACAGAAGGACATGTGGCAAGGTTAGAGGTGGAGATGTGGGCCTTTGGAGGAAATTTTTATCTTTTCCCTTCTAGAAAAATGGAGTAAAATTCTAAAATGGAAGCACACCCCCACCGAGTCATTTTGAAGCCTTGAGGTTTTTGAAGTTGTGCTATAATGACACTTGGAGGTCTCAGCCGGGTCTTCTTTACTTAGAATTTTTAGTAACTTCTTAAAGGGCCTGAGACACGTGGTGAGCCCGTGCTCATTCAAGGTATCATATTTTAGGGACCATCTAAAGATTCCTCATTATGACACATGGAAGTTTGAAAGTCAAAAGGCGGGGAAGTGAACCATTTGAGGAAACTTGGATTTTTTGCCTCTTGTCACCAAAAGGATTAAAACATCAAAATGGCCTGTAGATGTGACAAAGAATAGTCATTTTTTTCCCCGGTCAATGGTGGAGGTGTGGAATTTCAGTGGAAATTTGAAATTTTTTCTTTTTGTGGAGAAAAGAGTTAAAAGTGTAAAATGAAGCATGGTTCGATTGGGACCCACATCAAAGACTAGAAGTAGAAGGGTGGAGCTGCAAGGGAAACTTGGAAAATTTTCCTTTTTACAAAATAGAGGTGAAATAGTAGAATTCAGCCGCGGTTCCACTTATACCCACCTTAGGACACGTGTTAGCCTCATTTCTTAAGGGTGGAGGTGCGGAGAAAAATGTGAAAATTTTATTTTTTCCAAAATTTGTAAAAGGAAAAAGGGAATCCACATGCTTGTTTTAAAGTGGATATCCCATGTGGATGGTCCAAACTAAAAATAGAAATCAACGGAAGTTGTACATCTGTATCTGATCGTTTCAGCATTTTCACTCCAAAGCTCCTGGAGAAGCAAGTCTTCATGATTTCTTGATATTTCTTACATGAAAAACAAGAAATTGGAGTAAATTTTATATCTAAGTTTGGTGAGGAAGATCTGGTGATGTCATTTTCCATTAAGATGAGATCTGACCTTTGTGCTCGATTTGATCTTTAGTTTTTCTTCCTGAGCATGCAAAGAACCAAATTTGACAGATTAGGGGCTTAAGTGGTTGGCGAGTAAAGGGAAAATTGATCTACTATAAGAAGGATTTGAATGTGGGATATATTTGAAGACATCCAACCCTTGAGCACCTGATAACTTTTTACAGATCTGATTCTGGGAATCACGATTGGAATCATGGCGAGCACTGGTGTATTCAATGTTTCCAACTTTTTTCAAGGGGAAAAGGATTTGCTGTAAAATGATAGAAATAGGTATGAATTTTCTGTAAAAAATAGGTTAGAGGTTGGAAGGTTGGAGTGTTAGAGGTCAGAATTGATTTTGTAAGAAAAAGCTTGATAGAACCCGTATTTCTGAGAAACTATCTGAAGAAACCTATTTAACTCTTTTGTGTTAAATTTGATAATGTCAACGTGGTTATGAGTGTATGACCATTGAAAAGCTCTAAGATTGTTTGAGAAACTTTCCCTTGCTGATAAATTTAATCAAACTTGAGTTAATGTATGTTATTTTTGGGAAAAATTTATGTTTTCTTTGTGTTTGAATCTCTGCAAGTAGTTTTTCTTGTTCCCATTACATTCTTACATTTAAATATGTGTGAATCACACAAGATCTTATCTTTGTGATAGTTTGGTGGCATTTACAATTTCATTTATGAGAAGAGATGTCATTTGACAGTGAAATAAATAAATTTAAAATCACTATGACTCCTAACATGACTATAAAAATTTTTGTTAGCCTT
This sequence comes from Taxus chinensis, assembly GCA_019776745.2. Lineage (NCBI taxonomy): Eukaryota > Viridiplantae > Streptophyta > Pinopsida > Cupressales > Taxaceae > Taxus > Taxus chinensis. Next base: position 806,707,954 of record CM034149.1, read on the forward strand.
CGACGGTATCTTAGGCATGGCGAAACAGATATTGATAATGTTCAGTTAAGTTTTCCAATTCTAGCCTTCATTTTTTATCCTTGAAGTTTGTGTGAAAAGTGCTAATCTGGGCATCCATTGAAGCACATATTCTGGTTGTTGCTCTAAAGCATTTTGTTGTTTGAGCTCTTCATTTTGTAAAAGTTCTCAAGTATTTGGTATAATCAACTTTATAAGGCTTCACCTCCCACCCAAAATCATTCAAAAACAATTAATACTACCCATACTACCCTTGTTTATCCTGTGTGTATACAGATGAACAATTTCTATTACCAAAACATGTAGAAACACTCAGGTTTTCATTGTCTTTAGTGGCCTGAACCTTGCTTAGAAAATATCTCCATTATCTAGAGTGAAAACTTTTGAGAGTTAGGTTTTGTTATATTGATCATATTTTCTTCAAGGTCTTCTTAAATACTTCACAAGGAAAAAATTCCTGATATCCTCCATAAACAATAGGCTACAAAAGGGTTCTCTCACCCTGGTTGAAAGGCACAACCATAAAGTAGTGAGGATAGATCAAATCCTTTTCAGGGTGCTATCCATTTCTCCACATCTGAGTGATAGAAATCCAATTAGATCCCATCCCCAGCTACAAAATGACTCGCTATGATCTATCTGCCTCTAAGACTCCTACCAAACATGTGATGTTGTTCATAATTTTAAGGAGAATCAATTTGGGTACCGACATCGTATTGGCACCATTTCTAGGGACATAGTGATTGCAACTCATGTTCAAACCCTAGTAAACACTTCTTGTATACTCAAAGTGCTAATACATCTTTTCAAGCATCATCCTATGTTTAGGCTTGTAAGAATTGTTCAAAGTTACAAGTGTTATGTGCAATATTTTCATTTTCTACAGTTATTGCACTAAGTTTCATTGATATACCTGGGTAAAGAAAAGTCAGATGTTTCCATTTCCAATTTCTATTATTGACAGACATTTGGCAGATCATATTTTAGTGTATTTACATAGCTAAGGTTGAAATCCTTAGTGGCAACTCCTTGTTGATTTGATTCTTGATAAATACTAGTGTATTAACCTCTAGCAAGTGATTTTTGTACTAATATTTACAAAGCTGTAAGGAAGAAGATATTTCTTTGCTAGATATCCTATTAGGACATTATTTCTAGAGCTAGGAAAAACAAAGTTAGAAGGAAGAAAAGCCTGGAGAGTTGTTGGAGATCAACAGACATGAAAAGGGATCTCCATTGATGAAAGTGATCGGCCTATCATTGAAGACTGTTATTTAAGTGATTTTGAATCAGGTAGCCTCTTTGTGGAATTGAATTCTCCAACTAGAGAGGGGCCTTGATTTGATTTTGAAAAATTTTCTTCTCATTTTGCCCTTGTCTTTTCAGAAGTTGATAGGGTTTTCTAAGAAATAAGGCCTTTAGGGGATATGAATTTTGGAAGTTATACTCCTATGCTCCAAAGACCCTTTGTTCCTTGTCAATTTGTCTCCCCTCTAGGGTCACCTCCTTACAATAACATGGCCCTACCCCCACCCAGACCTATTTTTTTTTTAAACACCTTTGGTCCTATAAATTTTATAGGGATACCTGGTTATCCAATTGTAGGTCACCATGATGTAAGAAATATATTACCAAAATTCCAAGGAAACAACGTTACAACTGGTGATCAACATTTATATATTTTTATGAATATGATGGAAGAAGGTGAGATTGAACATGAAGATGTATATATCAAGTTTTTTATCCATACTCTGAAACAGGATGCAAGGGACTGGTATAAAGTTTTTCCAGATAATTCAATTGATTCTTGGATAAAAATGAACAATGCATTTAGACTGCAGTATGGTGATAGAACAAACCCTAGGTTTCTTTTATCAAAATTTGAAAACATCGAAAAGAATCCTAATGAGTCAATACATGATTTCAAAACAAGGTTTAACAATACCTTGAGGAGATTTACTATTAGCTTAAGGCCATTTGATGAGTCATGTTTTATCAAATATTCAGATGCATTTGACAAAAAGGATGCTTAGTAGTTGAGGGACAAGAACCCTACCAATTTGAGGCAGGCCTTCACGATGGCTCTACAAATAGAGAAAAACATCAATGAAATTGGAAAGCCTCGAAAAAGGGAGGGTGTAAAACTAATTAACTTGGAAAATCCTCAAATAAGTAAGGTTGCTGATTTGGAGGAGGTTGTGAAAAAATTGGTAGGGGATGTCAAAGAAATATCATACAAATTAGCCCAGGTAGAAAAGGGTATTGGGTAGAGTTCACAATGTCAACACAAGCAACAAGGCCAAGATAGGTATACAAATCACCAAATATTTGATGAGAGAGGCAAGGGACCTATTGGATTTGGAAATAGACAGTCCCAAGCTAGGGAAAACATAATGGTACCTAATCCTTTGGCTATCAGATTTATTGTTGTGGAAGAGATAGATGTTTTAATCCCCATGCTCCATGTGAGGAAGATCAGAAATAATAAGAAGAAGCTGATGATGATGATCTCTGCATGATGGGTTGTTCCAAGAGCCCACAAAAGGGGGCAACTTCAACTAAAATGATAAGTGTTAGAACTACTATTGATATTTGGTACTGCATCCATTGAGTACCTATTATTCTCCCTCTCATACTTTAGAAGTAGATGATGTACAAGATTTTGAACTTCCCAATAATGAATTTGAATATCTAAGAGATTTAATGATAAAAAATTATGATGGAGGAATCCCATCTGAGGAGGACAGGCAGTTGTTGATGAATGTTTTTTTGGCTCAAGAAAAGGAATACAACACAAGAAGTAGGGTTGTCAAAGATACAGGGCCTCAGGCCAAGCCAAAAACTCCATTGCTTTCAAATATTCCTAAAGAGGATCCTAAGAAAGATGCACCTGCCAAAGGCCTTACTATGCTAAACAAAACACATACCCCTCCTCCTGCCCAAGCTATAAAAAGTCTTGTGCCATATAATGAGTGGGTTATCCTTCCTTCCAATGATTCATTGCCAAAGTATAGACCTTATGATATTACCCAAGTCTTGAGTCATATCAAGATCTTAGTTCTAATTGTTGAGTTGCCTAGGATTCCTGAGCTCAAGAAAAGGGCATTTAAATATTTAGGGATGAAAGAGGAGAAGACTGCCTTGGGTAGAAATATAAACATTGCGGAAAATCCCCCAGTCATTGAAGAGTTAGAAATACCACCAGTGTTGGAGGAACTAGGTGAACCACCTGAGGTTTATTTGGGGACATCCTTGGTAGAATTTTAGCTAAATGTGGATCCATTATTCACCACTCTAATAAGTAAGGATAGGTTACTGAACAATTGCATGTTTGACTTAGGGTCACCATGGAATGTTATGCCTCTAGAAGTTTTGATTGAACTGAACATCAAGGTAACAACAACATATGGGAAATGCAGTGCCATGGATTCCAAAGAGGTGTCAGTGGTGGGATGTGTGAAATATCTAGTGGTGCACCTTACATTTTACCCAGGTAAAAACCTAAAGCTTGATGTTGTAATTATTGACTTCTTAGCCAAGTGGGGTATGTTGTTATCTAGAAAATGTGATGCAAATGTTGGTGGGAGTGTTCAAATGGACATGTATTATGATACCATCCTAATTTAGGGCAGCCTTGTAAGGTTGTATGGAGAAAATAAGATGTTGCACCTTATTGAATATCCCAACAATGCCTCTTATGAAGTATTGTATACAAGTGTTGATGTTGATAAATTCATAGGATATGCTGATGGAAAAGAGAAGAAGATTGAAGAGTGCAAGTGTCTTGAATAGGTAGGATCTCTTTGGAATCTATTATTTGATGGAGGTTGATCCAATTTTGAAAAATGGTGCTAGTGCTATTCTGATCTCTCCAGGTGATGATGATTTTGTCTTTTCCTTAAAATTCAACTTTGAGTGCACTAATAACATTGCTGAGTATGAGGAACTGTTATTAGGACTAAGGATTGCTTGGAAATATGGTGTTAACGACATCATTGTAAAAGGAGATTCAAAATTAATTTTCAAGCAAGTCAAAAAACTATATGCCATAAATAATCAACAAATAAAACAATACAAGCATGCAATTTGGGATTTCATTGAGATGTTTCATTCATCCAACATTGTGCATCATGATAGGAAGTTCAATGATGTGGTAGAAAATCTTTGTATGTTAAGATCTGGTTTTATAATTGTGTAATGTCCTCATATTGTGAATATGATGTTGAAGTATTGACCAGGCCATCTGTCCCTGACAACATTAAGCATTGGAAAGTTTTTGATGACGATGCTCAGGTCAGAATATTTTTGTAGAACAAAGGGGAGTTTTCTGATAAAAATATTGACTGGGAGCCAATGGTGTGTGTAGCATAGGGAAAAGAAAACTTGTTTGGCAAAGGCATCATCCAACTAAATAATAACACCATTCGTAGAGGGTTGGTTTCTCTTGAATCCAAATTTGATAATGTTGATCGCATTATTAACAAATGCATAGAAGCCTCAAGGGATATTGAGGAGCATGACCTTGGCACAAAGGAGAAACTAAGGAATATTTGGTAGGAAGCAATCTCATCAAGGAGGAAAAACAGTCATATGTCCAATTGCTAATAAAATATCAAGATTACATGGCTTGGAATTATTCTGAACTAAAGGCATTCAGAGAGGATCTGTTTCAACATGAGATTCCCTTAGAATCTAATTAAAAACCATTCATGCAGAAACAGAGACCAATTAATCTGCTCCTATCTCTCAACATGAAAAAAGAACTGAAGAAACTAAGAGATGGAGGGATTATTCAGCCCAAAAGGTATTCTTCCTGGGTTGCAAATGTAGTACCAGTCAGAAAGAAGAATGGTGACATCAGGATGTGTGTGGATTTCAGATATTTTAATAGAGCATCAATGAAGGATAACTATCCTTTACCAAACATGGAAAACATGCAACAACTAGTGACTGGTTCTGAGTTACTTTCTACCTTGGATGGTTTCTCTGGTTGTAACCAAGTTGTGGTGAAGGAATCAGAAATAATTAAAATATCCATTACCACTCCTTGGGGGGCTTATGTGTATGTCATGATGCCCTTTTTTCTAATGAATTTTGGACCAACCTTTCAAAGAGAAATCGATGTTACTTTTGTCGGTTACATCAATGATTTTATTATTGTTTACTAGGATGATGTGACTGTGTTCTCCAGAAAGTGAGGTGATCACTTGCTACACTTTGAAACGATGCTGATAAGATGTAGAGAGTATGGTATTTCACTCAATCCAAAGAAGTGCCACTTTGGAGTGCAGAAGGCAAAGTTACTTGGTCACATCGTGTCACAAGAGGGAGTAATGATTGATCCTTAAAGGGTAGAGGCCATCAACAAGGTTCTAATTCCAAGAACCAAGAAAGGAATTGAGTTCTTCTTTGGGAAGATAAACTTCATCATAAGGTTCATATTAAACTTTGCTGAGTTGACCATTCCAATTATTTCCATGCTAAAGAAGGACCATGTCATCAAATGGGAGGAGGATGCCATTGAATATTTCAATGTGATCAAGGACACATTAAAGCATGCCTCTATTTTAGCAGCTCCAGATTATAATCCGCCTTATGAATTGTTTTATTTTGCTTTAGAAAACACTATTGCATCTGTCCTATTGTAGAAGGATGATGAAGGGGCTGAGAAGCCAATTTCCATTTTTGGTAAGGCATTCCAGGGGGCTGAGCTGAAATACACTATTATGGAGAAACAAGCATTTTACTTGGTTAAAGTAACAAAGGTTTTCAAGCCTTACATTCTGAGTTCCAAAATTGTTTCTTATGTTCCCCACACCATGGTCAAAGACATCTTATCAGAGATGGAGGTCTCAAGCAAAATATGTAGATGGGTGAATAATTTGCAAGAATATGACATGGACATCCAAACCATGAAGTTGGTGAGAGGTTTAGGCTTGGATAAGCTTATGGCTGAGAGAAAATTACAAAATATTGAGGTGAATGAGGTAGAAGTACAAAGGGTAGCTGTATTTGAAAAATTGATGAGTTCTAAGTGGTACAAGGATGTGTTTTTTCATCTCAGACATTTGTACTGCCCAGAGTATTTGAGTAAGAACCAGAAAAGGTCCCTTAAGTTGGCTTCCAAGAAATATGTCATTACTGATTATGGGTTAGCTTCAAAGAACCCTAAGGAAGTCCTCTTAAGGTGCGTTACTAAATATGAAGCCCCAAAGATAATTTTTGATCTCCATGGAGGAGTTTGTGGAGAGCATTTTGCTGGAAAGGTCATAGCACACAAGATCCTGAAGGCTAGTTATTGGTGGCCAAATATTTTCAAGTATGAAAATCTTTTGTTTAGAAGATATGATAGTTTCTAGTACTTCTCTTGAATACTGAAAGCTTCAGGCTCCCTTCCTTTGTAGCTTGTATCAATTGAACCCCATTTAAGCAATGGGAAATGGATTTCATTCGTGAGATTTCAGACCCTTCAAGTTTTGGCAATAAGTGGATTCTTGTAGCAACTGATTACTTCACCAAGTGGGTGGAAGCCATTCCCAACAAGAGAGAAACACACCAAATTGTCATGGACTTCATGCAAAGCCATATCATCTACAGGTTTTGGGTGCCAGTCAAAATTGTTGCTGAAAATGCCATGAGCTTTAGAGATAAATCCTTGGTGGCAATGTGTAGAGAATATGGGATAGATTTTACATATGCCTATTATTATAATTCCCAAGGATATGGACAAGTTGAGTCCAGTAATTAAAATTTTCTAAAGATTATCAGAAGAACCTTAGAGCTTAACAAGAGAAAATGGCGTGAGTAGTTGAAATTTGTTGTCTGGGATGACCGAATTAATATTAAAAGAACCACTAGGAGGAGTCCATTTGAGTTGGTGTATGGAACTCAGGCCCTGCTACCCCTACATATGCAATTATCCTCATATCAGTTCATGTAACAACTGGAAGATCAAGAAGTAAGTCCATATGATGCCCACACTAACCAGATTTTTCAACTTGATGAAGAAAGGAGGGCATCCCACCAAAGTAATTTAAAGTTCAAAGAAAAGATGAAGAAGTTGTTTGACAAGAAGCAAACTCCCAGAGCTTTCAGTGTTGGAGATCTTGTGCTGCTATGGGATAACAGGTGTGAAGATAAGGGAAAGCATGAAAAATTTGATGCTTTATGGATGGGCCCTTACTCCATTAATATTAGGATTGGTGAACATACCTTCTTCTTAAAGGATCTGGATGGAGTGTTTCTCAAATATCCTATTAATGGAAGGCACTTAAAGCATTTCTTGGATTGATTCCCTAGAATTAAGATGAGCATCATCTGTACAGTGTATAGTTTGTTGGTTTGTTTTTTATTTTTTGTGTTTTTGCTCATTTTAGTCCTTGGTGACCTGTTTTTGCTGGTTTATCTATTCGTTTATAGGAGATGGCTCTACTTATCTGCTCTATAAGCTAACTCCTTTTCCTAATGGATTTTTTTTGCACTTGGTCTACCTTTGTTCTTTTGGAACTCGTAGGGAGTGCCCATCCCTGAGTCAGAGCCAATGTTATCTCCCTGTATTGTGCCTGAGAAGTTTCTTCCTTTCTTTTGGTGTCATAATCAATCCGTTCCTATGTCAAGGATCACGTATGGATCAATGGTTGTTTCCTTGTTTCTTTGTTTGTCTAGAAAGGGTCTTTAATTTGGGTCACTCCTTCTATGTTCATCTAAAACTCAGGCTCTCCTATTTTTCCACTTTCTAAAGTAAGGATTTGTTTTCCTTGTCATTTTTCCCTAAATACTAGAGGAAAAATGAATGGATGTAGCTCGGAGGAATGTATTTGAGCCTTGTCACATTTCTAAATTCTCTGTCCTTAGAGAAAATTTCATCTCCAGGCTCTAATGGTCATTTTTCTACATTTTACGGTTTGACGGGCATTTCTCCTGGTCAAATTTACATCCTTGCATCAATAGGAAATGTGGCTTCTTTTCGTTGGTCAGGGGACGGCGGGAAAATTATTTAACTTATCACTTTTGTTTTTTTTTTCCAAAAAGGCAAATTTGGTCCCATAGCTCCACTCAATTCTAATTTGTTCTTTGGTCACTTACATGGCTTCTTCTAATTGGATGGGGCACAGTGGGTTTGTTTTTAAACTTTTCCTTTGTGGCTACTTTGGCAAAAAATTTGAACCCGCCTCGCGGCCTCACCAGGCTTTGATTAAAGTGAATTTTAAATGGCAAGGAAAAAGTCTTACTTTCACCCCGTAGAAGGACACATGGTAACCTTAAAGGCATATATGGAGGCCTTCGGAGGCAATTCAGATGTTTTTCCCTTTTGGAAAAATGGAGTAAAATTCTAAAATGGAAGCATGCCCCCGGTGAGTCATTTTGAAGCCTTGTGGTTTTTGAAGTTGTGACATAATGACATGTAGAGGTATTCACCACATCTTCTTTCCTTAGACTTTTCAGCAAGTTCTTAAAGGGCCTGAGACACGTGGTGTGCCCGTGCTCATTCAAGGTCTCATATTTTGAGGACCATCTCAAGATGCACCATTATGACACATGGCAACTTGAAGAGTCAAAAAGTGGGGAAGCAGACCATCGGAGGCAACTTGGATTTTTTTCCTCTTGTCACAAAAAGGATTAAAACATGATAATGGCCTGTAGAGCTGACAAATAATAGTCAATTTTTTTCCTCGGTGAACGGGTGAGGTGTGCACTTTTGGGGGAAATTTGAAAAATTTTCCTTTTGTGGAGAAAAGAGTTAAAAGTATAAAATTAACCATGGTTCCGCTAGGACCTACATAGGATACTAGAAGCAGAAGTGCGGAGCTGCGGGGGAAACTTGGAAAATTTTCAATTTTCCAAAAAAGAGGTGAAATAGTAGAATTCAGTCGCAGTTCCTCTGGAACCCACCTTATGTCAGGTGTTAAGCTCATTTCTAAAGGTCGAAGGTGCGAAGAAAAATGTGAAGATTTCACATTTTTCAAAGTGGATATCCCATGTGGACTGTCCAAATTCAAAATAGAAATCAATGCTAGCTATGCATCGATATCTGATTTTTCCTCCATTTTCACTCCAGAGCTCATGGAGATGCAGGTCTTCATGATTTCTTGATATTTATTACACGCAAAATAAGAAAGGGAATTAAATTTGATATCTAAGTTTGGTGAGGAAGATTGGGGATGTCTTTTGCCATTATGATGAGATCTGACCTCTGTGCTCAATTTGATCTTCCATTTTTATTCCCTAGCACACAAAGAACTAGATTTGATAGATTAGTGACAGAAGTGGTTGGTGAGTAAAGGGAAAAGTGATCTACTAGAAGAACGATTTGAATGCGGGAGATATTCGAAGAGATCCACCCCTTGAGCACCTGATTTTTTTTTACAGATTTGATTCTAGGAATCGCAATCAGAATCATGGCAAGCACTGGTGCATTCAATGTTTGGATTTTTTGGGGGTGGAAAAGGCTTTGTTGTAAAATGTTACAAATAGGCATGAATTTTCCATAAAAAAAAGGTTGGATGTCAGAAGGTTGGAGTGTTAGAGGTCAGAACTGATTTTCTAAGAAATTTTTTGATAGAACCCATCTTTCTAAGAAACTATATAAAGAAACATGTTTATCTCTTTTGTGTTAAATTTGATCAAGTCAAGGTGGTTGTGAGTGTACAACCATTGACAAGCTCTAATATTGTTAGAGAAAATTTCCCCTAGTAAAAAATTTAATTAAACTTGAGTTAATCTGTGTTATTTTTTTGAAAAATTTGTGTTTGCTTCATTTTTGAATGTCTACAAATATTTTTTCTTGTTCCCATTGCATTCTTACAATTAAATCTGTATGAATCAAATAGGGTCTTATCTTTGTGATAGTTTGGTGGCATTTGTAATTTCATTTATTACAAGATCTTTCATTTGACAGTGAAATAAAAAAATTTAAAATCACTGTGACTCCTAGCATGACTATAACATTGTTTGTTATCCTTCGACGGTATCTTAGGCGTGACGAAATAGATATTGATAATATTTAGTTATGTTTTCCAATTTTAGCCTTCATTTTGGATCCTTGAATTTTGTGTGAAAAGTGCTAATTTGGGCCTCCATTGAAGCACATATTCATGTTAAAGGAACATCCTAGCTACTCTGAAGCATTTTGTTGTTTGAGCTCTCCATTTGTAAAAGTTCTCAAAGATTTGGTATAATCAATTTTTTCCTACTTCACCTCAAGCCCAAAATCATTTAAAAATAATTAATCCTACCCATACAACCCATGTTTGTCCTGTGTGTATACAGATGCACAATTTCTATTACCAAAACATGCAGAAACACTCAGGTTTTCATTATCTTTCGTGACCTTAACCTTTCTTAGAAAATATCTCCATTATCTAGAGTGACAACTCATGAGAGTTAGGTTTTGTTATATTGATCATATTTTCTTCAAGGTCTTCTTAAACACTTCATAAATAGGGAATTCCCCATATCCTCCATAAACATCAGGATACAAAAGGGTTCTCTAACCTTGGTTGAAAGGAACAACCATAAAGTAGTGAGGATAGATCAAATCCTTTTCAGGGTGCTATCCATTTCTCGACATTTAAGTGATAGAGGGCCAATTAGATCCCATCCTCGGATACAAAATGACACATTATGATCTATCTGTCTCTAAGCTTCCTGTGAAACCTGTGATGCTGCCCAGAGTTTGAAGGAGAATCAATTTTCATACCAACAAGGTGGATAGTGTTGCCTACTCCCCCATTTTGTTGTGTGTTTAGATTGATGAAGATGGTGAGCTCAATGGAGAAAGTTCTCTTGTTGGAGAAAGACATGTAGAGTAGCACCTTGTGCTATTTTGATTATAACACTTATAAATTGTCTCAATAGATCATTGAATGTAATCCCATTCATTCGTGGAAATGATTTATAGTTATGTACACTACTTGATAGCAATGTCAACTTTGAAATGATCTTGTGATAGAAATTAAGCTCTCATAGACCAAAAGTTATGTTTAGGAGTTACATTGAAAATCTATTACTCTTAAAGGCTAGAGCTCTTAGATGGAAAATAAATTTTTATTAGTTGCATTATTGACAATATTTGTTTACTTGAGTATTGAAGTAAATTTAATTAAGAATTGTTTGTTTTCCCTCATCCAACTAGTTATATAAAAGGGTTTGATAAAATTGAGTTACTAATACAAATTCCCTCTTTGTTGCAATTGGAATTGTTGTAAGTAAATGAATAAATCTTGATTAATAATACCCTTAAAGTAGCTAGATAAATGTAATTTAAAAATGATGATTTGGTTAAATTGGATAAATGATCAAAATTTTGTTTACTCTCGTAAATGTACAACCCTACCCATATGAATTATATAGTGTAACTTTTGTTCTTCTTCACTAATTCGTGAAAATAAAAAATAAAAAATAAAAAAAATTATGTTTAATTAGAAAACTTAGTTGGTAAGAAAGTATACATTATTAATATATTTATATAATAAAATATATATATTAATAATATTACATGAATATTTTTTTAGAAAAAAATAAAAAAAATTAACACCATTTATAAATACTATTAATGGATATCAATACTTATCACTAGTATATAATTTACATATAGTAATAAATATTTAATATTAATATTATTAACAAAAAAACAAAGAAAATAAAATAAAAATAAAGATTAATAATGAAAAGTAAAACTGTATGAAAAAGGTTTAGGGTAGTTTATTAAAATAAAGTCAAAAATGTAAATCTTTTGTGAGGGGTTGGGTTACGGCCCATGTTTAGTTAAATTGTTATTTATATAAAGTTGGGCAGAGAGGCACCGGTCCCACCCCCAACCCATATTATATATGGGTTGGGGGTGGGGGTCGGCGCCCCTCCCCAAAAATTTTAAACCCCTTTTATTTAAAATGTGACCTCACGTTTGTTAGAAGAAAAAAAAAATGCCACCACCCTCTTAAATGTGCAGCTTGTGTAGATTTACTTTCCACGGCCAGTCACATACCCTGTATGTATGTATGTATGTATGTATATAAGGTTTGTATTTTATTTCAACCAATTTTTCTCTAGGGAATTTTGGGTAATTTAAAATGAACTAAAGATATACGTAGATTCACAAATTTACACATATATGTGAGGTTATTAAAAAAATGGATACACACACACACACACACACACATATATATACATATTTTATACAACAAATTATATGTAATATTTTGGGTTATACTCAAATGGGTATATACTCATTGTATATACAACTAACTTGGAAGAAAATACTTCATATAAGTAAACAAATAAGAGAAAATAATACCCATAAAGCGGAAATGAATAGATCCATGTCTTAAACACAAAGTTAAATCAAAAAGAGCCTCCATGTCTCTAATGACCTCCATGCCTTCCTTCTTTCCTTCCACCTTCCTTAACCTATAAAACAAACAAGAGAAAATGAGAGATTAAGTTGAAGAAATGAATATATGGCTTTCCATAAGGATATCTAGGATTACTTTTGCCTAACCTAGATCTAAGGGTTGAAAAAGACTGGATCTAAGGGTGTAGGATGAACCCTACTTCACTTAAGTGATGAGGTATTTAGGTGGGGATGTATTAAATAAAAAGGCATGTGTGTAATTTTAAATGGGGACCGAATGGGTTAGCACAAGCTATGCACCACTTGACCTTTTAGAAATAAACTAAATATTAAGGTGCATGATTTTGAGCTATAGGATTTTAGTCTTTCCTAATTAAATTTTAAATTTAGTTAGTGGTATTTAGATTAATTAATTCAAAAGTGATTAATGAAGATTGGATTTTGAAAAGTTAATTAAGATTATTTAAATAAAACTTGGGAGCCTTGTTAGTGAAACTGTTAAAACATAATTCTAATTTTGAAAATTGGGGCAAATCTTAATTAGTTGGTAATTGTTTTTCCGATGCCTTGTAATTGCTTAAAATGTTATAATCCAAATTCAATTAAATATCAGCTTATGCCTCGTAACCTTTTTAAAAAATGATTCCATAATTATTTCATGTTTTCTTTTCGGTTTCTCTGGGTTTTATGTGGGGAAAAAATTCAGGCGTTACACTTGGTATCAGAGTCATGGGTTCAACCCTTGGACCCTGAGTTGAATTTGAAACCTATAAACCAGTTACCAAAGTTTAAACTGCCATAATTAAAATAATGATACTAAAATAAAGTTTTTCAAATTATTATACTCACCTAGTGGCATTTTTGTTGAACCTGGGTAGCTGAAAATGTTAAATTAAATTGTTATTCTTACAAACTTATGGTGTATCAGGAGCTTGGTTTCCTTTCTAAGATTTTGGTTGACGAGCCTTAGCTTATTATTTTCAGTCGTGTGATGTGATGATCAAATTGAGACTCTTCCTTGTTGGAATGATAAAATTACATGGAGTGATTCATGTGGCTAGACATTAGTGGTTGTTTTCAGGGCTCAAGTAGAGTAAATTAGAAGTTGTTTAGTCATCCAAATCTCTTCTCTTTCCTTTAGTGGTTGGATGAGTTAGTTTTGGTTTTTTCTTTGGTGACATAATCCTTGTGTGAGTAAGTGGATATCAGGTCTTGGTGTTACATTTGATCTAGCTGTGCGTATGCCTTATTAGAATGTAGATTGAGGTATATTACCCCGATTAGTGGCCACGAGGGGTTGCGAAGTGATTGGTGATGTTAAATTTATGTATTTTATATATTTTTAAATTGGTTTTATTTTATCAAATACTAACATTTATTTTATGATTGGATTGAGAAGCTCTGAGGCTCTTTTTAGTTATTTATATTTTTGTGAGAATTTTCAGGCATTGCAATGCTTCTACTTAGCCACTTTCCTTAATTTCAAATATTCCTTGGATTTTACTTTGACTGGTGACTCAGAGCTTGTTTATCTATGGTTACTTAGCTAAATGTTACATGATTCTTTCTTGCATGGTGCTGACCTGGTTCTACGTACTTTGTATTGTCACATTTTTTCATATGGGGGGGGTACACCCTAGGTGCCTTGAATTTATTCTTAGGTGCTTTAATTTATGCCTTGGTTTTTGGAAGGATGGAACCTTGAGCGTGTCTAGGATATTAGAGTGATTCTTTTGTAACTTAACCTTTCTGAGAGAGAGAGAGAGAGAGAGAGAGAGAGAGAGTTGTGTAGTGCATTCAAGTTGGCAGTTTGATAGTGGTGGTGGTGATTCTTTACAACCTCGTAAGATATTTCATCCTTATAAGAGTAGATGTGTTTGATTATGGGCTTATGGATTGTGTTAGAATCAGATTAACTCTTATATGAATGTAGATTTTAGTGGATAAGTGTTTTTTTGGTAATGATGTTCCATCAATGACATGCTAATTTTTATCATGGTTTCCTAATTTCATTATACAAAGTATTGATTGATGAATAGTAGGTATCTTGATAATTATGATTAGAATCAAGCCCATTCAGGAAATGTGCTAAATTAAGTGTACTTTTTTTTCTCTCAATGACCCATAAATAGATATACCTTTTCCTTAACAATTTAAATTGTTATGATTACTAATGTATAACCTATTAATCATTGCGTTATGTGGAGACATGTATGGATGTATATGGGACTTTTGGACCTTGTTTTAGAGATTTTAGTTTTATTAGATCTTAATATTTTTATCTCAGTTGTGCTTATGTTGTGTCCCTTATTTAAAATTACAACTCTTGGTAATAAAGTCCATGTTTGAGTGGATTAGTTGTTTGTCCTCTTGCATTGGATGCCTTCTAATTTGAAATATGGTGTCCTGGGAGTAAAATATTCCTTATCACCTTGTTTCTTGGTTGGTGATATATTGTGGAAATATGAGTGTTGATTGGAAATTCCCTTTTTCTTATTATGTGAATAAAATTTCGAGTCTAAAAAACAAATCATTGTTAAACCTCTTAAATTCGTAAAAGTAAATATGCCTCTTTAATGGGTATTTTCCTTTGTAACTTCTTTTGAAACTTGTGGAGACCCGCTTGGAGTTTTAGTGATGCTTGTAATTATTTGGTAAACCCTCGAAATATTGGTGTGACTCATGTTGGTGGATTGATTCCTAGTTCTCACAAAATTAATGGTGTGGTTGTTATGTTGAATTTATCTTGTTCCTTTAGAATTAAAAATGCAATAAGTTTATTTATCTCTTATTCCCATAAAGGTAATAATGTGATATGCTTGACTCTTCCTTTTCATTAAAATTTAATAGATAAGATGATTCACTCTGAACATAATAAAACCTTATTTGAGGGGCTTGGACTCGAAACTTGACAAGTAAAACTGGAACATTAGGAAAAGGAAAATGGTTTCTTGTTATAAGATTGGTAGAGAAATAAAAGTGATAAAACTAAGTGAAAATAAATAGAAAGGAAAATTCTCCATATACCTTCCCTAGGAGTAAAATCAATATCTTTGTTGCCTATACATAATGGTGAGATATCATGAAAACCCTAGTGGTACTCCTTATAACACAAACTTGTGATGTAATAATAGGAGGAAGTTTTAATTAAGAAAATTCGTAAGGAATGTGCTTAGAAAGAGAATTTTTTTTTTTTACTTAATAATTTGATTTATAAAATGAGTAAGATTTATGTATTTGAGTACAATTTATAGTTGAAACTTCAGTTTAGCCGCCTACCCATAATTGTGAAACACCTTGTTGATAGTGATGTGTTCTAATTACATAGTACTCCTTTGTTCATAGGGCGTATGTAATTTTTCCCTTTTAGAAGTTGGGTCGTCATACCTATAATGCTCGCTAAAACTCACACTCGAGAGCCAAGAACAACCTAGGTTAGTTAGAAAAATTATGGAATAATTTTTTGTTCAAGGTGAGACTACAAACAAGCCTCGAAGCAACAGTTGACACAAGGAAGTACATCAACGTCAATCATGTTAAGAAGATAGGGTTTTCAATTGGAACAACATATAAAAGACCAAATTACAATTAGTGGGTATAATTAACCAAGCATAGTTTAAATTTCCTTTAGGTGTTAGTTTAATAATCATATTAAATTAAGACTAGGGTTAAATATTTCTTAATTACACTTAGAGGGCTATATGGGTCAAAACAATAACACAAAGGCTCTCATTACAAGGGAGGGTAGGAATAACATTTACATCTCCCATAAGGTGGCCCTAGAATGGTCAACTCATGCTTTTAGAAATACAGTTTGAAAATAAGGAAGGTAATTTTCCTTTTACCCACTCACATGCTAACGTAAAAGATTCAAGCTGGTTTTTCTCATATTTTCCACACTCAAAAACTCCTAAACACCACTCCATTAGATAGGAAATTTATTCCCCTTTCCAGGGATAATAAGGAAGTCCTTCTAACTCCCTATAAAAGTCAAGTTATAGGCCGGCCGGGACTTGGGAATAAAATTTTCGTTAAAGGCGGGCCTGCGGGCCTAGGAAAGAATTTTTTCACCAAGGGCTTTCGGGTTGGCAGATCTGGGGAGGAATGTTGGATTATTGATGCTTAGGGTGAAAAGTGAACTTTACCCTCGTGCACCCATGAGTCCGTGGCAGGAATCCGTGCTAGAAAACTAAATTATAACCCGGGCTGCAAGGGACACATGGCACGTTCTAAGCCAACACAGGGAAGCAGGTTAGCGGGGACAAATAGGAATTTTTGCATTGAGGATTAAAAATTCAAGGGATTAAAACCCACCTATGCTTCCACCAGTGTCTCACAATGCCACATGTCAGATTTTCATTGGATGTGGATCGATGGGTCGATGGGGAGATTTGGGAAAAGTTTCCTTTCGAAGCGTAAAGCTTCCAGACACTCTATGCCTCTACCGATGCGCCATGTAGACATGTGTCAGCTAGCCATTAGCTGTGAGTTATATGGGGAAAATTTTGGAATTTTACAAAAATTTCTTTTTGATTACTAAGGTAAAAAAAGGGATCTGCGCCTCCGCCAACACATCAGTAAGCCACGTGTCAGTCAAGGGATTAGTTGCGGGGATACGGGGGCCACAAAGAATTTTTTTCCAAAAGAACTATTTAGACTTATAGATTTTTTCAAGGAAAGAAGGTTCAGGCTAGCGAGGGTGGCAGGGAAATTCAATTATTTTTGCACCCATTGGGCAAAGAGAAAAAAAAGGTATATTTTAACCCGCGGGTCTACTAGTGAATATTTAAACAATTTTAAATTTGTTAGTTAGATTAATTTTGAGCCGGAAATGAAGTAAAATATTCAGAAGGCCATAACTTTCGATTGGAAGCTTGGTTTTTGGAAAACGAGGACTTTGTGGAAAGCTCTTGAAGTCCTCTTTGCACGGAAAACTCAAAATTTTAATTTTGATAAGTTTTAAAGGGTAAATTTTGAGAGAACATTTTGCTGTCACTTAGGAAGTGAACTGGTCCTTTTTTTTAACTCAATTTTATTTTTCTAAGTTTCCATTAACTCTCTCTCAACATGACCCATAGGAATGGAGGATTTTAATTGGAACCGTTTAGAATAGATTTAAAGGTAAAAAGGTTTGATTGATTCTCAATTAAAATTTATCAATTTTATACAACAAGGAGTCTACAATTTTTGCTCTTGCCCATTTTAAAAGGTTTGATGGAAATTTCTAAAGTGTTTTAGTTCATTTGGAGTCATTTTCATCTTACAAGTCCAATTCGGTTTTTAATTTTTTTCTTTCTGATGTTGTAGGGTCATTCTATTCAATTTTCTAATTAATTTTCAGAGTTTGAAATTTATCTTAATAGAGATCAGATTCGAAATGGGTCTATTTTCATTTATCATCTTATAAGTTTTAAAAAAAATTCATTCCAAAACCAATTCTAACCTATTTAGTTGATTCAAGCAAGGTATTCAAATTCCAAATTACAATTCTGATTTCCAAAACATTCATTTCTAAAGAACAAAGCATTATGGCATTTCTCCATACATATTAACTTTTTCCTCTTCCCAAAAAAACTTTAAAATACATTCAACAATAAGATTTCAATACTTGATAATGCCAGTTGAGAAAAGTAATACAATATTTTATGGATTCAAAAAAGATACCTTTACAACTTATTCTTTCATTCCTAAATTTCAATAAACAGAATACAATTTCTTTCTCTTTGATTAAAAAAAATATAAAACAGAGTATACCTCTTTCACATTTCGAATTACAACTTTCATAGCCAATAAAAAAACATCTTTCCATCACAAATAATATACAAGGTCATCCACTTCAAGTGGGAAAAAGGTTACAATAAGAAATAATCTCATCAAGGAATGTTAAACTTGTCTTTTTCCTTTGCTCCAGTACAGAAACATGAAGATCCTTCATTTTGCAGTTTGATTACAACAAATGTAGAGGCAAGGCAATACTCTTCATCTAACCAAGACATCTAATGACAAGGAGAAGCCATCCTTCTTCATTGGCCCCGGAGCCCCAACCACAATGCAATAGGAAATGTGTTTCATCTCATAGAAACAATAGGCTTCTGCAACACACATGCAATTTCACATTTAAAACATAGTCCTAAACAAAATATCAATTCACAACCACAGATAAAAGACAACAAACAACACTCAGGCTTCCTCATGTAAGCCAAAGGAGAAAGAACTATGGGGGAGTTACTTATGCCTCCCAAAGGGGAAATGGGTATCACCACCTGACTACAAACCGCCAAAAATATAGTATATCAAAACCCTAGCATGCCCTTAATGCCTCCCCAAGTACCCCTTATTCCTCACATTTCCTTATGCCTCCCAAAACCTCTTATGTCACCCCCATAATGAGTAAAGAAGTGCAAGCTATTTCTTTGTAAGGTGGAACCCAAATCCCAATTCCATCTACACTTATACCTCCCCAAAACACTTATGCCTCCCAAAAAATACCCCATAGTCTCCTCCTACACCATCCCTAGGAATTCTACCCAACCAGCCAATGATAAAACAACACTTTCAAACATTCAACCATTCCTAAGTGTAAAGATAAATGAAAAGAGATCATTTCAAGAGCCAAGATCCTACATCTCCATGACGGATTTGTATTCCAAGGTTCCGAAACAGAAAGCTTTCCAAAGACAAACAAATTCCAAACATCAAAAATCTAAAAGAATGCAACAGTATCCAAACTTCTTGAAAAGTAAGAGCTTAAAACAGCCAAAGAATTCACACCCAAAATGAAGTATGCCCCCCCGTGAAAACCAATCCCCAAAATAAGGTAAGGAATTAAAATTTTATAGAAGAGGGAAGATAAGGGGACGAGGTGGATCCATGTAGGATGCAACATCATACATCCTCAACCCCAACACCGAAGTCAACTTCATTCTCTAATGCATAATATTTAGGTGGGTGAATAATATGATAATTCACTTACACACTCCAAAACAAGCCCACACCCCAAAGGACTGAAATTAAAAATATGTAAGAAAGTGCAATTAAAACATACAACTTGACTTCCAAAAATGCATAAAGAAATTATAAAATTTAACTTTCCAACCATAGGTAAGGTTGGTATATAAATTTAAGAGGTGTGGTATAGGAATAACTTGTCCCACAAGCCTCCAAAATCAGCCTCCAAGGAAAATTCAAATTTCCAAGAAGGTGGAGTGTTTCACACTCCAAAATTAACTTACACATCTCTCACAAAATTTAAACCATGAGCCAACAACTCTATTAATTACATTATCAAGACCCATTTACTTAATTACTTAACAACATGATTACTCACAATATTTACACACCATTTAATAAATATTGAAAGGGGTCAATGCACCACTAAATAAACACATGAAAACATTAAACAAAGGAACCAAATAAATGAAAAACATAAATCCCCTTGGTCACATTCGAAGGGGATCCCCCCATGGGAATCCCTAACAACTAACAAACACACAAAAACAATTACAAATTGTCATGGTGACCTTGCTAAATTCATCTAGAATTCCAATGTGGTTGGTCTCCAATCCCACGATGTTTATTGTGATATATTTTAACTTGTAAAACACAAATACATCCTTCAGCTTTGTGGCCATATTAGAACATCCAAATGAATATAAATATAATTTCAATATCATCAATATATATATATATATATATATATATATGAATCACAACAATCATCAAGACAATCTACAATATCACTTATAATTTCATCAGTCAAGTATATCATCATCACTTTTAATTCAATTTTCTCGTTCTACTCAATGTATACAAATATCACATGTCCTAACAACATCCATAAATACATATATATAACCATGTCCAACAGCATGTTAACATTTAAACAAAATGTCTCCAGTAAACACCATGCATCATATATGAATCAAAGTCAACAATAACCCATGATCTAACATCTAACATCATACTAAATCAAAACTATAAAAAATGTCCATAATATAGTCAGTAGTATCAAGATCAATTAAAAAAAGTGTTGAAGGAAAGTGGGCACTACATTCCCCTCCCCTTAGACATGAATTCCTCCTAGATGTCACTAGAAAATATGTATAAACTAAACTCGTTATAATTTAGCATCTTCTGAAGTGGCTTCCATCTCATCATATCTTTCCCACTGCACCCAGACTTGATAAATATCTCTGCCTTGAAGGCCTAGGGTCCTGTGCTTTATAATGCAGATAGGCTCCACCATGACTTGCCCCAGATTCTACACCTACAATGATGTCCAATATAGCACATGAGAATGGTCTACAACATATCTCCTAAGTACTATATCATGAAACACATCATGAATGTGAGACAAGCTAGGTGGCAATGCTAGACAGTAGGCCAAAAGGGCCGATACGCTCCAAGATCTCAAAAGGACCAAAAAATCTAGGAGCTAACTTAGAACCTTTTCCATAATGGATAGGGCTCTTGTGGTGCCTGAAACTAAGGAACACCTTCATGTGAACACAAAAACTAAGGTTAGTCCTATGTTGATCTATGTACTTCTTCCTATCTTATGCATCCTGTAGTCTCTGTCTAATCAAAATCACCTGCTGCTCCATGTCCTGTAACAAAGTTAGTCCAAGAGAAACCCTATCATTTAACCTGTCCCAACTAAAAGGTGTCCTGCACTCTCTTCCATATAAATCCTGGAAAATATCCATGCCTACAGAACCCTGAAAACTATTATTGTAGAAAAACTCCACCAACTACAGGTACTCCTCCCATCTAGACTGATGATCCATAACATACATCCTAACCATCTCCTCTAAGATCTGATTGACCCTCTTAGTCTATCCATCAATCTTAGGGTGATATGTTGTACTGAAATTGATCCTCGTACGAGGGCATGGTGTAGGTTAGTTAAAAAATGGGAAGTAAACAAAGGATTATGGTCAGAATTAATCTTCTACGGAATCCCGTGTAGTCTCACAATCTCATCCAGATATACCAATGCTACTGCACTAGCTGTATAAGTCATATTCATTTGGGAAAAGTGAGCCACTTTTGTCAATTTATCCACCATGACCATGATGGCATCATGGTGATATCTCGACATCGGTAGCCCAACAATGAAGTCCATGGAAATGGTGTCCCACTTCCACTCTGGTATAACATGAGGAAAGATAAGGCCAGTTGGATGCTGATGCTTGGCCTTCACTTTCTGGAAGTGTAAAGTGTGTGACACAAAACCAAGCAACATATCCATAAAGTCCTCTCCAGTGATACAACTGTCTCAAGGTAGCATGTATCTTCTTCACCCCATGATGATCTGATTCAAGCCTCATTCAAGATGCCCTGATTCAAGCCTCACTCTCTGGGGACATAAATTTGACATTTGTGCCTGTGAAGTCCATATGTCTCTAATGAGAAACCATAAATATTCCCTCCACAAATATGTGCTCACTGAGGTTGAAATAACCACATGTCTCTCTCTACTAAGGGTGTGTGTAACCAAATTCTCCTTCTGCTTCACATGCTCTATCTTCATATCATACTCACAAAGAAACTCCATCCAATGCTACTGGCGAGCGTTGAGATTGGGTTGTGTGAAGAGGTGGCGAAGACTCAAGTGATTTGTCCTAAGTGTGAATCTCTGACCAAGAAGAAAGTGTCTCTAACGAACCAAGGCATGAACCACTATTCCAAACTCAAGATCATGAGTTGGATAATTGAGCTCATAACCTTTGAGTTTGTGAGACTCAAAAGCAACTACTATGCCCTCCTACATCAACAGACCTCTAAGCCCTACTAAAGAAGCATCCATGTAAATGAAAAACTCACCCTGTGGATCTGGAACTCCAAGAATAGGTGTTGTCATGAGGCATTCCTTCAGTTTCCTGAAGGCTTGCTTGTATCTATCTTACCAAAAAAACTTCTTCCCTTTCTTTTGAAGGGAAGTGATGGGGTGCCCAATCTGAGAGAAATATAGAATAAATATCTTGTAATATCCTATTAATCCCATGAAGTTGCACACCTATATCACACTAGTGGGTGCTTGCCAATCCATAATAGCTCAAATATTGGAAGGATCGACAACGATACCTTCCCAAGAAAATATATGGCCCAGATACTACACCTATTTATGAAAGAATGCACAATTCTCCAAGTTCCCATAAAGTTTCTGTTCACAAAGACACTGAATAACTTGACAAAGGTGCCCCTCGTGCTCCTCACGTGTACGTGAGTAAATAAAAATGTCTTAAATGAAGATGAGCATGAAGTGATCTAAGAAGGTCCTAAATAACCCATTCATCAAACTCATAAACACTGCAGGGGCATTGGTCAAGGCAAAAGGTACCACTGTGAACTCATAGTGGCCATATCTCGTATAGAAGGTGGTCTTATGAATATAGTCCTCCTAAATCCTCAATTGATGGTAGCTAGACTTAGGGTATATCTTAGAGAAAATAGTGGATCCCTTAATCTGATCAAAGAAATCATTAATACGTGGAATGGGATAACACTTCTGGATTGTTACTTTGTTCAGGTGGCGGTAATCGATACACAACTGCAAGGATCCGTCCTTATTTTTTTGCAAAAATCACTCAAGAACCACCAAGGGGTACACTAGGAAAAATTAAGCCTTTCTCCAAAAGGCCCTCAAGATGCAACTTGAGCTTGCAGAGCTTAGGGGTAGTCATCTGATAAAGTGCTCGTGAGATAGGCTCTACTCCCAGAACTAGATCTATATGAAAATTTATCTCACATGGGGGTGGTAACTCCGGTATCTCCCCTAGAAAGACATAAGAAAACTCTCTCAAAATGGGATGGTCATCTAACGATGTTCTACTAGACCCATCCTATGATCGGTAACTAACTGTGACAATAAACATCTGACAACCCCTTCATACACACCACTTAAGCTGCATAGCAGAGATGGTGTGAATAGAAATGGGTCTCGTGACCATAGCTATAGCTACCTAAAGTCCTAGATAATCTGTACAAGATATGATCTTGTGGTAACAATCCACTCTAGCTCTGTGTGCAGAAAACCAATCCATACCCAAGATGACTCCATAAGATCCCAACAGAAGGATACGAAGATCGAAGGTAGTGGTAAAAGGTCCTAAATATACTACACACTCCTTAACTAAGGAGTCTATAGAGATCTTAGCTCCAGAAGCCATCTCAACATCCTAAATATGACCGTTCCTAACTTCCAATAGCCTACATCTCTTTACTAATGATGGTGTAATAAAAGAATCAGAAGAACTATAATAAAATAAAACGGTGGTAGGAACACCACCAATGCTACCCGTGGTCTTAGTCATGGTACTCCAATGGTCATCCTGGCAGTTCTTGACCACTGCGTAGATCAGATGACTGCACCCTAATTTACCAATGCTAGGTTCTGAGATTTTTTTCTTACCCTTGTTATTAGGGTTTTGTGAGCAGTCTCTCCAAAAGTATCCAACAAAACCACATCCAAAACAGTCGCCCAATCCTCTCCCATGAGTATCAGCTCCATTTAGTTCCCTAGAGGGTTGTGTTGTGGATCATGATGACCCAACGGTGGACTTCTTATGTCTCTGCTAGCGAGATACTACTGACTGAGCTCTAGGATTCCTCATGCAAGACAAAGGAGCAAGAACTATGGGGGGTGTTACTTAAGCCTCCCAAAGGGGAAATGGATATCACCACCTAATTAGAAACTATCAAAAATATAGTATATCAAAACCATGACATGCCCTTATACCTCCCCATGTACCCCTTACTCCTCACATTTCCTTTTTCCTCCCCAACCTCTTATGGCACCCCAGAATGAGTACACAAATGTAAGCTATTTCTTTGTAAGGTGGAACGCAAATCCCAACTCCATCCACACTTATACCTCCCCAAAAAACTTATGCCTCCCGTAAAATACCCCATAGTATCCTCTTACACCATCCCTAGGAAGTCTACCCAACCAGCTAATGATAAAACAACACTTTCAAACATGCAGCCATTCCTAAGTGTAAAGAAAAATGAAAAGAGATCATTTTAAGAGTCAAGATCCTACCTCTCCATGACAGAGTTGTATTCCAAGGTTCCAAAACAGAAAGATTTCTAGAGAAAAAAAAAGTCCAAGATCAATAATAAACAAGCATGCAACAATCTCCAATATTCTCCAAAATAAAGATCTCAAAATAGCCAAAGAATTCGTCCCAAAATCAAGTATTTCCCCAGTGAAAACTGTTATCCAAAATTCACCCCCCTAGGTAATTTTGATAACATGCATCAAATTCTTTAGTCCCAGGCAATTATATTGATTCAGGGTGAAAATTCATGTTTCTAGGGTCCCCTCATATTTTTGTAACTCCCCTGTCCAAGTAGAAACCCAGCAAGTTTTACAAGAATGTGAAAAAATTGCAAAAACAAGCTCGGGCCAGAAAAAATCACGAAAAATGGCTAAGTCCTAGTCCAGGCGGTCCTTGGGATAGTTGCGACGTCTGGGTGCAAACCGGCCGAAAGGCCGCCAGGCATTCTGTGCAGCATTTGGGACAAGTGGGACAAAGGGACGCGCGGGACGCGGAAATCCGAACTGGCCGAAAAATGAGAAAATTGACTAACTGTTGAAACAGGCAGTCTAGGACATCTGGGCAGTTAGTACGCGGAGGATGTGAGTCTACCGAAAATACTTAAGGAAGCCCGAAACATCTGGGCCGAAGGTACGTGAAGTACATGAACCGGCCGGATCGGCCGAAATGAGAACTTGAGCACCGAGACAGTTGGGACAAAAGTACGTGAACCAGCTGAACCGGGCGAATCGGAAGAATTTTTCCCAAACAGTCTGGGACAAGTGGGACAAGAGTACATGGAGGATGTGAACCGGTTGAACCGGGTGAAACAGAGGACTTTCGTACTGGGACATCTAGGCCAAAGGGACGTGTGGGACGCAGAAAGCCAAAGCGACCGAAGGAGAAGAAGAAAAGTCAACGTTTGGTCCGGAAACTTCAAACGGCCATAACTTTTGACTCCGAGCTCCGATTTTCATAAAATTGGACTTTATTATTTTTAATGAGGGTAGATATATTTAAATAAGAGAAACATATTTGGCTCCAGTCAATCAATGCTCATTCCCGTCAAATGACAGAAAACACCTGCCAGGCCCAAAATAGCTACCCGCAGTTAGAAGGCCATAACTTTTGCATTTCTAAACGAAATCGCACAAAATTGGTACTGTTGGAATCGTGGTTCTGAGCCTAATGCATAGAAATCAAGAAATTCTAGATTTGATAAGAAATTTATTGATTTTTTAAGAAAACGTGGCCGGGTTCAGAACAGTGTTTTATTTTGTAGCTGGGAGTGCAATTAAGAGTCATGGTCATCGTTCTTTCTCTGCTGCAGCACATGGGAATGTATGGGGAGCCTTTTGAAAGTAATATATAATCATTTCACTCAATTTAATGCCTCTTATAGGTGGTTTAAGGACAGATTTCGGGATTTCCATTTTCCCTTCTCTTTTCCTTCTCATTTTTCTATAAATTGGAGTGTTGGGCTCATTATAAGGAGAGAGTTTTTGGGTAGAAAAGCTCTGCCAAAGTTGCTTTGTGAAGCTAGTGTGTTGCAGGCCCTTGTAGTGGTCTCCTTGCATGGTGATCCAGGCCCTTATCTTGTAATAGACTGAACTGTGCATATCATGAAGCAATAAAATATCAGTTTGTGGATGCATCTTCCCCTGCTGTGTTTTCTTGTATTCTTCTTGCCCTTTTAATCTTTCTATAAGAATATTTTGTCTATTATTATGTTCTTATAGGGATCCATTATCATTGTGTATGCTTGGAATATTGTTTTGAATGCATTTTGCTAGATTATGGAGAACTGTCATGACTTCTTCTAGTGTGTACTTTGCTTCTGTAGTTCACACATTTGGAGACTACTCTCACACCCTCCTTTTCTGGTGTATCACCGCTTTAGTGTAGGCTTTTATTTTATGAATTCTCTCTCCCTGGTCCCTTGGAAATTTAGATTAGAACAGTTATCTTATCCTGCATTAGAGTAGATTGTGGCAGGTAGTTTAAGAGCAAGAACCAACTTTCTTTGGAGGTCTATCTCAAGTAGCAAGTCCCACAACTTGGAGATAGTACCCATGTTATCCAATCACACCGTGAGTTCAAGTATTGCACTTGTATAAACACAAGGGTGCTGTGATTCGGTGATAACAAAAACCAACCCCCAAAACAAGTAAGGAATTCAAATTTTATAGAAGAGGGAAGATAAGAGGATGAGGTGGATCCATGTAGGATTCCACATCACACATCCTTAGCCCCAAAACCCAAGTCAACTTCATTCTCCAATGCATAATAATTAGGTGGGTGAATAATATAACAATTTACTTACTCCGAAACAAGCCCACACCCCAAAGGACTTAAATTAAAAATATGTAAGAAAGTGCAATTAAAACATAGAACTCGACTTA